>SJYA01003313.1:44275-65984 GCA_006410615.1 Neotragus moschatus | reverse complement strand
GGAGCAAGGCCAGGCACAGAGAAAATGCTCAATAATTGTTTGTTGAATGTTGTTGAACTTGGACTTAGAACTGGGTGTGAACTCTCCCTCTACCATTGTCAAATTCTGTGTGACCTTGGACTAGTTGTTTGTTTCCTCTGGGCCTCAGTCTTATCATCTGTAAAATGGGAAGAATAATTGTACATAAATCATGGGTAAGAATGAAATGAGACCAGCACTTTGAAAGTACTTACTTAGCATGCTGCCTGGCACAGAGATGGCAGGTAACACCTGTCAGCTGAAATCCATGGACTCACCAATGTCTTCTGCTTCTCTGATCCCTACCGTGCACCCTTCCCCCACCCAGTCCTTCTCATGCCCATGGTGCTCACACCATCAGGGGCTTGGCACTCACTTGCCGCAGTTGTAGAGGTCACAGCAGAAGCAGGTGTTGCCTCGGATGCGAGGTGTGCAGAATCCACGGCTGAGGTGAGGGCAGTTCACCTGCGGACACACAGCAGTGAGCAGGTGAGCTGGCGCTGGATGGGAGCAGGACCCTCTGCGATCGGCAGTGAGAGCTAGTGAACTGATGGAGACGGCAAGGATGGCTGTGAAATGAACACACCAAAGCACAGCCGGGATGGGGCTGGGCGGGCGGCTGGCTGATCTCGTGCATGAGGCAAGTCACTGTGGAGCTGGGCTCACATCCAGTCTCAGCCACAGCCCTCAGCACCCCATCCCTGGAGGGTGGAGATGGAGAGGAGGAAGGACGGATGGAAGGGCAGACAGAAGAACAAATGGACAGTAGGAAATGAGGCTACGAGGGGGAATCAGGGTACAGGAGGAAAGAGGACCACACTGGGGAAGGAAGACAGAGGGGCAGTCTCATGCACTCTGAAGTACACTAGTACCTCTCGAGCTGCCTGCGTAAGGTTCCTCATAACCCTCGCGGAAGGAGAATTTTTGGTTGAGGAACTTATGACCTTATACAGGAAAAATAGGGTTAGGGGGACCAGGGTTACAAGTGAACCTATGGAAGTCATCATTCATATTTTTATAGTCACCAAGGCAACACAAGAATGCGATCATGATGAAATCAAGAGAATAACAATGACATTTTATACATCTCGAGTTTGCCCACATAAAAGGAAAAATTAACTTCCATTTACCATCTCTTGTTTGTGAGAAACCTTCCAGGCTTCCCCACCCCCCCCCCATTACAGGTGCAACGAAGTGCTTGTAAATGTGTTTTGCTGTGTTACAGAGAATATGGATGATAAACAGGCACTTTTTCTATATTGGGTCCTTCATCCAAAAGCTCAAGCCTTTCTGACACACTGTCGGCACATACATCTTTCTACTCCTTTCTAACCCGAGAATAGTTAGGAAAAATAGCGAATTGCTGATCGGGGAAGGAAAATGGGGCAAGTGGGTGGCAAAGTCACCATGTAACTACTTGCCCTAACGCCTTGGGAGCAGGGCCATAGCTTTGCCGGCCTCCCCAGGCACCGTTCACACTGGATTTTAGGGAGAACAGCTTCCCCTGATCCCAGTCCATTTTATGGAATGCAGTCACCCACTTCTCACCCTTTTCCAACAATCACAAGTGCACCATTTTTCTAGCTATTCTCAGACTAGGGGGTGACTCTCAATTTGAGGTTAATAAAGAACCAAACGGTCGATGTTGCTAGAAGCATATGGTAGAGGTTCCTGTTAAAGGGCTCTCTGGGTTGGGGAGGGGTGGTTGTGAGCTGAAACGAAAGCTCTCAAGAATGACCTGAAGCCTCATCTCACCTCACCGCCCATTGCCTCCGCTTCTCCGTGAGATGACAGTGACCCAAAGAGAGCTTTGTGGGGTGGGAGAGATACCACCTCACGTGTCCACTCAAGCATCATCAGACTGGCCTCCTGGGGTTGTCATGAGACCAGGGGAGTCAGGGACAGGCAGACGGCTGCCCCAGAGCCTCAAACTGAAGCAGGCTTTTCAATGACCTTCATTTGGCTCCTAACCGTCCCCTCAACCCCGCCACCCCGCTGCATATGAGACTCAGGCTCTGCCTCCCGGGTCCAGGCCTGCTGCCTTGGTGGGCCTCCCACTTTACTTCCAGCAAGACATCAAGTCCAGGCAGCTGAACCATCCTCCACAGATGTGGGGAAGGACCTGCCCTGTGGCCTCTGTACTCTCCTCCGTCCCTCTCAGGATCAAAGCCACACACAGAGAGGCTGCCTGCTGGGGTCAGAGGGGCAGCCTGTGACCACAGAACAAAGTGAAACTGATTAGGCCTCAGGATGCGATAACCTTTGGCCGTGGCCCCATTAGCACCCTGCCTTGAATCAAACCACTGAAGAAATCAACTGAAGACACCTGACAGCAAGCTACAGGCCTCGGGAAGAGAGTCAAAGAAAAAGGGTTCTAGGCAGAACAGGAGACTTTTCCCAAAGGTAAAACGGGTAACCCCATTCTGGCTCTTACCTCCTCAGCTTCCTTCTGAGATGTCTTGGGGACATAGTGGCACCGGTTAGCATAGAGGGGCTTCAGATCCTGGAAAGGGAAACAGCAAACCAAAAGGCTTTGGGCTTTGGAAAACAAAGCAGCAAGTGCTCTGATGGGTAAGAAAAGATTTGAACACACACACATCCCAGAGCAGGTAGTGTTGGGTTAATTTCCGTGAGGATCAGATAAAAATGTTCTAATAACTACTTTCTATTGGGCCACTTAGTTAATGAGAAATTAGGAAATTGATTGAGAAATGCATTTCTTAAAATTTCCATTCTGGTTTTCTTTTATTTCTAGTCTTTGTCTCTTTGCAAAGAACACCCAGGGAACAGGAGTCAAAACTCCAGGTGATCACGACATAGCCCTCCGCAACGGAGGGAGGCCAGCTCCAACAATGAGGTCTCATTATCACCTGAGGACAGGACCAGGAAGGCTGAGGCATCCTCCCTGTTGTCATTGACATAGCTTTTCCAGAAAGAAGAGCTCAGGAAGCAAATCCCAGGGGGAAGGGCAGCCACGGAGCCCACACTAGGTTTCAACTCAACTGAACTATGAGCCATTTTCACTCAACTACACAGATTAGAAAAAGACAGTGACCTCCAAAAATACTGCTAAAGCTCAGGAAAAGCTGACTAGCCCTGCTGGTTTGGCCAGCTTCCTGTGAGGGAGCTCTCAGGCACGGGGGTGGGGGGGACAAGCGGGGGGAAGGGTGGCGTGCATTGGGGTGGGACAGACAGATGCCACCCAGTGCTGCCCAGAAGGTGGCAGGCAGGGGATGCTGCCCAACTTTCACAGGACACTAAACATCCCCTGAGTGGGAGGGGCCTTCAGCCAAGAGCAGGTTAGCACAGGATCAGCAGTTTATACAAACTGACCTTTGGAGATGGGCCAGAGCACCCTGGCAGAAGGAGTTTATCTATTGCCCCATCCCCACTGAACCCACTTCTCTCACCACTGCCAATCATCCTGATGGCTGCTTTCCCCCACATGTCCTGTACCTGACACCCATGTGCCCCCTGCCTCCCTGCCTGCCGCCCCACCCAGTTGCTTCTACCTAGCTGCTCTGTGTTCTCTGCCCTGGGGCTCAGCCTGGAGTCAGGCTGGAAAGGCATGAGGGTTCTCATGGTCACGACTGGCAGGGTTTATTGTCCCCATTTGGGCAATGGTAGAAGTAGCTATCATTCTGTGGTTGTGGCGGGGGGAGGCTCGATGTGCTGGTTGTAACCCCCTGACCTCCTGGTTCTACTAAGAGCTGCCAACTGCCTAAACAAAGATCGACGTGTGTGTGTGTGTGTGAGATGGTGGCCCATGTGCTGCCTGTGGCTGCCCTTCTGCACTGAGGCCCCAGGGGAGGAATAAGCCCACGTGACTGGCAGGTAAGAAAAGGCCACTGAGCCGGCCAACAGCCTTTTATTTATGCCTGAAGGACGAGCAATAGCTGATCGGAGTGGTGGCCACCAGCTGTCTTCCACTGAGAGTCTGAGTGCTCAGGGCCAGGCCCTCTCAGGGTGCCTTCGCGCCCATGATTTCATACCATCCTCATGTTACTCCTGAGAGGTAACTAAGTTCCTATTACATCCAGGTAGAGGAGAAGAAACTGGCACACGAAGGTGATGTGACTTGCCCGGCTAGTTAGTGGCTATCTTCAGGGAGGGGAAAGGAAGGAAATCGGAGACAAGGGAGAGAAGGAATGAGACACATTCAGAGGGCTGTATCAGAAGGTAGGTGAAGCTCATATGCCCCTGAGCCAAAGGACAGGGCACCATGGGACTTCCCTGGTGGCCCAGTGGTTAAGACTTGCAGGGGCCACACGTTCAATCCCTGGTCAGAGAACTGAATTCCCACATGCCATGGGATGCAGCCAAAAAGTAAGCAAAAGGACAGGGCACCATGAGGTTAAAGGGGCTCCACAACAGGAAGGGCTGGTTCTAACCCACCCAAGCAGTGCTGGAGTCCAAATGTGCCTTTCATTTAAGCTGGCCAACAGATATCACCATTGATTAATAAAGCCACCTTCCTCAAAACTTCACAGGGTCATGTCACATATGGAAGGGAAAAAAAAAAAAAAACAGAACTGGGTGTCAGTGAGGATTGGTAGATGTCTCAGGACAGGTACAGTATAGGCAAAAAGGTTTTCTCAAAGACTCATCCAGCTTTACCCTAAACCCTTGAATCAGATGCTCTACTGCAGGCCACTACCAGCAGGAGGTATAGAAGACCTAGAGTCAGAGGCTGGAAGAAACCTGCAGTAAATATCACTTGGATTTTTCTTCCATTGCCTTTTGGCTAAGGCCACCAATCAAAACCTTTTGGAGTTTAGGAGTCAGGGAAATGCAAATCAAAACCACAATGAGAAACCATTTCATATCTGCTAGGATGGTTAGAATTAAGAAGTCAGCTAATAATAGGAGATTGGCACACTCAGATGCTTCCAGTCCCACTATAAAATGATGCAGCCAC
Organism: Neotragus moschatus; assembly: GCA_006410615.1. Taxonomy (NCBI): domain Eukaryota; kingdom Metazoa; phylum Chordata; class Mammalia; order Artiodactyla; family Bovidae; genus Neotragus; species Neotragus moschatus. Next base: position 61,048 of record SJYA01003313.1, on the reverse strand, counting down.
TTTGGAAAATTGGCAGTTCTTCAAAAGGTTAAATATAGTTACCATATGACCCAATACTTCAAATCATAGGTATATACACAAAGAAAATGAAAACATAGGTCCACAGAGAAACTGGTACCCAAATGTTTATAGCAGCATTATTCATAAAAGCCAAAAGGTGGAAACAACCAGTATGTCTGTCAGCTGGTGAATGGATGACCAAAGTATGGTGTATCCATACAATGGAATATTATTAGGCCATTTGTACTACACATGGTACAATATGGATGAATGTAGAAAACATTATACTAAGTAAAAGATGTCACAGAAAACCACATATTATATGATGCCATTAATATGAAATGTTAACTAATAAAGGGAAACCTATAGAAAAAGGGAGTAGATTAGTGGTTGCCTGGGACTTGGGGGAGCAGGCAGATTAGGGAGGTGATAGCTAATGGGTCTGGGGTTGTTTGGGGGATGATGAAAACCTTCTAAAATTGATTTGGTGATAGTTTGCACATATCCATGAATGTACTAAAAGCTACTGAATTATATACTTCAGATGGATAAATTGGATGAGATGTGAACTATGTCTCAATAAAGCTGTTTAAAAAAAATTAGAAGCGGGAAGAGGAGGGAAAAGGAGGAAGCCATTTTAGCTCATGATGCCATGAAAATCTACTGCAGGCTTCTCGGCCACTAGGCCTGTGTTGCCATGGAGACTGCCTTGGAGTGAAGAGTGCTTGTCAAATGGGGATGATCATGTCTGCCCTACATATCTCACAGGATGGTTGTGGGTCTCAAATGAGACAATAGATGTCAAGGCACATTGAAACACTAAATTCACCACACAAAAACAGAATTATTGTCATTAAGATGGCGCCTGTTGGAACAAAACAGCACACAATAATATGACTGCAAGCATGCTACAAAAATAGGTATATATACTCAGAGGGTAATATGTGAAAATTGCCTATGTGGCCTATATATGTGTGTATATATACTCAGAGGGTAATATGTGAAAATATGCGATAGAATCACTATTTTAGGGTGGTTAGGGTGGTAGGAGAGTGGATGTCACAAGTTTCTGTTGTGTCATTTGCCTTTTCAAACAGAAAAAGATGGCTGCTCTCAGCTCAAATAATAAGGGATGGATCTGATATAGGAACCGATGTATTGTTGGCCCCAAAAGAGATCTGGGCAAAAAACCTTTCTCTCTCACCCCATACTTTTCCCCCTGCCCAGAAATAATCTCCTTACATGACTATGTGAATTCCACTAAGCTTGGCAAGTGAGGGACTGACTCTTAGGTTTGTGAGGAGAATCTAAGAACAAGCTGGGATTGAAACAATGTTGGAAATCACCCTTGCCGAGATCCATCCATACCCAGGACTCTCCCTCAGGCTAACCTGTACTGTTAGCCAAAGACTGAAATGGAATAATCATTGATCCACAGAATATTCTATGATTCAATTCTGCTCTAATTCACTTGTTTTAGAAAATATACAGTTCCAACTAGTTCATAGGATGTTTTCATTTTCTTTTTTTATTTATGGATTTTTAATTGCTTTATGTTTTCATTTTCGCTGTTGGTTCAGTTGGGGATAAAAATAAGTGTCTGAGTGGGTTGTGGGGGCTCAGTAAGCAGCTTAGCTCACTCTTGCTTGGGATTTATGAGCCAGATCAGGGCCACGCTATGACCTCCCTGGGACTTTTGCCTTTTGTGGACTCCTTCCTCCATTCAAAATATTGAATTGGATGTTTCATTTATTTTAATTATATGTTATGACTGCGTTGGTATAAAGACAAATTTTTATTACATGTGAAATTTTTTTTCTTTTTGCCTAAAAGGTCATCATTTTTCCTCTGATTTGAAAATAAATTCTATTTTTCTGGGACCCTATAAAAGTTCATGGTCGTGGGCACTGTGTCTATTGAGCCCAATGGAAGAAGGTGGCCTTAGGCCAGATTAAGAAAGCACAGAGTGAGGAGTGAGGGTTCCTCTAGCGGGGCCCATGGGAAGGACCCGCATCCCAGGCTTCCCTGAGAAGAAGCACAGATTTGGGTTTCAGGCCTTCCTCAAGGCCTAGCTTCTCCAGAACTGGAAGCACTTGGCATCTGAACACCAGGACTGGGATTGTTCTGGAGACTTTTAGTTCTGGGGCTTTCCCCAGACCCCAATCACATCACTCCTCTCCAACTATGAAGACAGCAAAGTTCAATGATCCTAGAAAGGGTGTCTGGGGCAGGGATTAAGACTCTGCGTTCCCAATGCAGGGGCACACGGATTCCAGCCCAGGTCAGGGAACTAGACTCCACATGCCAAAAGCAATATATCTGTCCTCATGGGCCACTCTTGTCGCTGCTGGAGATGGCGAGGGGAGGTCAGCTACCAGGGCTCTCTCTCCTTGTCTCCTCACTCCCAGTGCCAATTCCCTGGCCCCGATGCCCTTGTCTTTGACTTTTCCAAATCTCAACAACCTCCTGCCCCTCCCCCACTGGGAAGCCTGACCTGACCCAAGGTAAACCACTCTGGCACCTAGAGTTTACCCCCCCCAGCTCAGCCCCAGTGCTGTACTGCATTCCCTAAGGTCCTCATGTTGACGTCGCCTCCATGGGACAGGGATCCTGTCTTCTACTTCTTCCGCACCCCTTACAGCCCTCAGCACACACCCAGCACACACCCACTGGATGAAGCCACCTTGTATCGCACACTTACTTTAACCCCAGACTAAAAATACTCACAATGTGTCTGGCAGCAAAGACCCCATCAACTATGGCACAGCAAAAGGCCGCAATCACACCAAAGCTGATAAAGACGATAGAAGCCACCAGCTGTGGGGGGACAAAGCAAAAGTGTCTGTTAGCCTTCCACTCTCACTGCTTCTGGGGACGAGGCGATCCCCAGGAGACCTCCTGGCAAAGCAGAACGCTGGCCCACCACCCCACGGGGAGGCCCTTTTCAGTAGCATGAGTGGGAGGGGGATGCAGAGAAGGGGCCACTGGAGCATGTCCTACATTTTCAGGGCAAGCTAAGAAATTCACTCCGTGAGTCAGTGAGTATCCAAGGAAGAGGAGGCTGAGGAATCAGGTTGCATGGCTCTTCCACTCTGAGACTCAGAAAAGTGTCAGACCTTTGATACCATGTAGTCCAACCCCTATTTTATTTACTGTGGAGTTGGAGGCTCAGAGAGGGGAAATGGTGTATCCCAGGTCACTGGCCAGGCTATGGAAGAGCCTGTGCCCGCCAACTCCTAGTACAGTGACCTGCCCAACCCCTCATGACTCTGAAGCCCCACACAACCTGACATGGCCCTGCATCACAAAGGAAGGAGACCACACAGCTTATGGCTTAGATGTCAAGGACATTTTACAAGGGTTGAAGTCTCTGAAATTCATCAATTCTGTGCAGTCAATACGAAAAAATTCAAGTACGAAAATTGTTTGCTGGAACTAGACTGCCGTGTTCTCTGATCATGTTAGGTAACAGAAATTTTCCTAATAATGTGTCTTCCATTACAAGGGTAATACTACAGTCCATTGAAGAGGTAGGTACTGCCTGAGCCCACCATCTACCCTTGTGAAAGTGTTAGTTGCTCAGCCATGTCCCAGTCTTTGTGACCCCAAGAACCATAACCCGCCAGGCTCCTCTCTCCAGGGGATTTTCTAGGCAAGAATACTGAGTGGGTAGCCATGCCCTCCTCCAGGGGATCTTCCTGACCTAGGGATCGAACCCAGTTCTCTTGCATTGCAGGCAGATTCTTTACCATCTGAGCCATGTGGGAAGCCCCCATCTGCCCTTGTGGACCCTCAAAATAACACTCCTTGAGGTGCTTTTGTGGGGGGAAAGGGAGAAATAGGATGACATTAGGCTGCTCTCTAGGGATAAGAGGGGAAATAAAAGTCAAGATCACCCTAAGGTTCTCCCATCTCAACAGGCTACGAGGAAATACAGATCTCCTTTGGGAGTTGTTCAGAAACCTTGTCCCATAAATCTTACTTCACAGCAGTACAGAGGATTGGTAAATAATGGATGAACGATGTCATGAAATTGGCATTATTAGCTATGCTATGATCAGCTCTACAATTAGAACTCCCCTGTTATTTTGAATAATTTAAATCCAAAGTGCAAACACAACTGGCTGCGGGAGAGCCCAGGTGACATGGAAGAAGAGGACTCTGAGAACTCCCCCAAGGCCAACTCCCCACACTGCTGGGAGAGAACATATGGTTAGAGTTCTCTGTCCCTGGAGCTATTACGTTATCTGATTAAACTTGTTGTTAAATAGACTCCATTATCAAAGGCTAGATGCCATGGAGACTTGTACTGGGGAGGCTAATCAGTCCACCATCTGACCACTCACCAGGCCTCTTGATTACAAGCCTATAAAACTGCAGTAAGCTTGCAATTCAGTCTGTACTTTCTTCTCTTGCCCTCTACGAAGCCTTCTCAGGCTGAAGCAGGAAGACACAACAGCTTGCCCTTGCCGGGCCCCATTCGGACAGAGAACTTGGTGAGTTTTACTTCCCAGGATATGCCCATCCTTCCTCTCCACCTCATCACACAAGTAGCTTTGAACCAAGGGTCATGGGACTATCGGAGACCAGCTTTGTAATTTTATTTTGTCTTCGTGTGCCCTATATGTATTTGTTCTGTTAATTCAAGTCCCTTAGATGGAAATCTCAGGCTATACATCAGAGAGGGAAGGATAAGGGCGGCCACTGAGTGCAGGAATCAGAGTAGCTAAGGCACCCCAAGTGAGGACCGTGGCCTGACTGGCTAGGCTGGCGCACTCATTCACTGATGAGGGGGAAAGCAAAGAGGAAGATACAGATTATTCTATTCTTGTAACGTAAGGAGATGAGCTAGGCAACTGAGGGAGCGTCAGGCAAGGCGAGAACAAGTCCCACAGCACAAGGTCATTTTACAACAAGTTTCCCGGAAGCTTAGAGGAAGGTAGATGTTTCTTTCATGGTCCAATGTGGGCAACCTTAGGAAGTGTGCTACCCAACCACAGAAATGTTGAGCTCTTTCAGATGAAGAGGTGGTCTGATTGTGTAGCCATGAAAACTTACCATCTGCCGTTTGTTCTCCACGAGGTTTGATCCGATGATTCCAAGGAACGATCCAAAGCCAAGCTGTAAAGCAAAAGGGCATAGATGGTCAGCCTGACCACACACGCAATCATCCCAGCTCCAGGACAGGATTCAGGATCGCAGAAAATAACCTGCTAAACGTGTGCAGTTGTTATGCACACAAATACAGTATGAGCTAAAAAAGCATTTCTCCCACCTTTTACCAATTTTCCCCTGTAGATATGAATCACACCTAAAAAGAAACTCAAGTGCCCGAAAGCTAAAAGTAAAAGTCAACCATAGCTTTTCAGAGCCTGCTGATTTCAATTTCCATATCCATTACCTAGCATGTGACCAGTGAGTCAGTAAGAGTCGGTTAACAGTGAAAAGGACGCATTATATTCTGATCTTTATCTTTTCTTTGAAAAAAGACCTTCTACCCTGATGCACGAATCACAAAATAAAGGTTGCAAATAGCAATTTTTGATGCATCTGCCACACTAATCAAACCCAGGAAGTACTTTAGAAATCAGCAAGCACCTTAACCTAGACGTTTAAAAAAAAAAAAAAAGAACAATTTTTTTGAAAGCCTGTATTTGTGGTTGACCCACTGCAATTTATGTGAGCACTTATTCACCTCTTCTTCCATCTTTGCTTCATTTATGGACAGAAAGCATTCATTAAAGGGTGAGCAGAAATGGCAGTGTAAAACGCCGAGAAACAATCTCCCTGTCTTAGCATCTGGGATGATGGCTCGGAGTAGCAAATCCCACTTTGCTCTCAGTTCTGCCATTAGCGGACTGAATCTGCCATTCTCGGCTGGGAACAATCACTAACCGATAGCCGTTATCAGGAATGAAAGTGGAAGAAGTAAAATGTGGTGGGAATGGACCAATAAATCTTAACGCAAGTCCAGTGGTGTAGTTACATTTCTCTTGAGCCTCACTAATGATCAGGCTTTCCATCTGCAGCCTTACTTTGGCTCACAGGGGTATCTCTCTCAGCCTGAGGCCCCCAAGCCTTATACCAGGCTTGGAAATCTAAAGGACCGAAAGGCTGGGCAAGAGCCTGGTGGGACAGTGTAGGGGGACTGAAGGGAAGGAATGAATACAGATTTCCAAGGCTCATTCTGTAGGGCCACTCAGCCAGCAGCCCTTCTTGGGAAATGCAAGCTGAAGAGCATAAAGGTGTATTCTGTGCCATCCAAGACCCTACAGAGAACATCCTCTCAACAGTTACTCTATGCCTGTCTCCTACCTGGTCTTGTTTGAAATGTAATTAAAATGCATTGTGATAAAAGTATAGTGATTAGGGACATCCCTGGTGGTCCAGTGGTTAAGAAACCACCTTGCAGTGCAGGAAAAACAGGTTTGATCCCTGGTCAGGGAACTAAGATCCCACATACTGTGTAAGCCTGGGCACCACAACTAGAGAGCCTGTGTACCACAACAAAATATCCCATATGCCACAACTAAGATCAGACACAGCTAAATAACAAATAAATAAAAAATTTAAAGTATCATGATTAAAAGCTGGTCATCAGACTAGCCTGGCTTCTAAACCCAGCTCTTTCCCTTGTGTCTGCAACCTTGAACAAACTGACTGACCTCCCTAAACCTCAGTTTCCTTAGCTGGAAAATGGGGACCATCGAAGTGGCCGTTTGGCAGGATTTTTTAAGGATTAGCCAGGATGCTCCAGTCAAAGAACTTTGCACACGGCCTAGCACATAGCAAGTACTCAGTAAATAGGAGTTATTGTTCTAGCAATTATTATCACTTTTTAAAAAGATATTTAACTTTTGAGCAGCTCTAACCTGATTTGAGCTGGGAAATCCTATCATTCTTTGCTCTATTTCAGAAGAGTTTCATATTCTATCTTATCTGCCCTTCCAATATGTTCACAGTTTCCATTTTTTCAGGAAGGATTCCATGAATAGTCTGTGCTTATGACACCCTGGGCCATTTGTGGAGCTTGAAAGAAAGTCAGAGGCAGCTTCTTACAAGGAAAATAAGTCCTTTTACTGAGTGGTTCATCAGTTTCCACAGATATTCACTGAATGTCTCCTGATCCCCAATGGCAACCTTTGCCTTAAGACAAGAAGCAAAGCAAAGACACTCACTTCTGCTGACACTCTCAAATAACTCTCTGATAGCAATGACCGGAAGAGACGGCCTGAAGCCTCATGGAATTGTCTGGAAATCCCAGGGCAGCCAGTTACTTTACCCACTTCCCTCCCTTTTCCTTCCATTCCATTTCTATTCCACTCCAACTCCTTCATTTTCTAACCCTCACTGAGTACTTTTGTCACATAAATAAGGTGACATGGCCCCTGCCCTGTACAAGTGCATAGCCTAGTGAGGGAGAGAGTCTGTGGCCTAACGACCACAGGTGAGGTAGAAACAAGACGTTCAAGAAGCTGAGAATAATTCATTTTGTATTGTTCTTTGACTCTGCTGTTCTTAGAAACTGTGTGGTCTTGGGCTAGTTCTTCAACCACTCTGTGCTTCAGTTTCTTCCTCTATTAAATGGGAATCACAATGATCTTGACCACACAGGGCTGCTGTGGGGATGAAATGAGACAAGGCATGCATGTAGCGTGACCTGCATAAGGGAGGCTGCTAAATACACGGTCGTTTCCAGATCTCACAGAGGAGGAGAGAAATGGGGCCAAAGACAGGCAGAGTTCACCAGGTGGACACTAAGATCACCTGAGTTCTGGCTGGAAGAATTCACTCATCTGGATGATGGCACTAACTGGCCAGTGCCACTAAAACTACTTTACATGTGAAAAGCATTTGAATTTAAAGAAGCACTTGCCCTTCGTGTTGAAATGAGTCCCATTTGCTAGACAGCAAAATGGAGGCCTAGAGAATTGTCTGGACTTGTCCCCTCTGACAGCAAGTTCAGGCAAAACCAGGAGTAGCCCTCAGATCCCCTGACTAACAGCTGGTGTTCCTCCAGCCACACTTTGCTGCATTTGTGGCCGCTGTGAGCAGAACAGTGACCTTTGCCACTGCCCCCTCCCCTCAGGGAAGATACTCTCTGCAAGGAGAGAGTGAGAGATCCTATTTGAGGAAGAGCTGAGGCAGTGAAAGCAAAGGAGGAAAAAATTCAGCAGAATTTCCTGCAAATAGGCAGCGGCCTCTAATCAACTGTTTGCTCCCCAGAGGCCTCAGAGAGGTAAGCTCTATGGTCCTCCCTTGAGAACACTGAATCATGGAATGTTCAGACCTTTGGACCTCCATCTTGACTCCCCATTACCTGAACAAATAACCAGCTTGCTTTGTTTTGGCTGCTCTCCAATTGTAGGGGGTGGGGGGAGACAAATCATTAGAAATCAGATTCCAGGGCTCTTTTTAGACTGCACCCATGCTTATTCCCATCCTGATGATGAAGCTCAAAAAGATTAATCATTTGATAAGTTTTCATTGGACAGCAGGCTCAGTACTAGACCTGTGATTTGGAGGCCAGGAAATGAGGTGGGATACGATACCAAAGACCAATGAGATAGCCTCAAGGAACTATAATTAGGTAATGAGTCTACAATCCTATTCTGTAATCCTGAAATCAACAAAGCTCTTAAAACCAAAAGGCTTTTTTGTAACTAACTTGGTGGCAAAACCTGACCTCAAACTGCTGTGAGGTTATTTTATAATGTTTATCTATAGTGTAAAAATTCACAGTTTACTGTAGGAAGATGAAGATGCTTGATTACGGGTATATCTCAAGACTCCACTGGGATAGTTAGATAATATTAGATTGGCCAAAAAGTTCATTCAGGTTTTTTTTGAAGCTTATGAAAAACCCAAATGAACTTTTCAGCCAACCCAATATATGATAGATGCACTGTATTATCTTTCTAAAATATAAAAAATAAAAAAATTTGCAAACACAGCTGGCCCAAGGGTTTAGATAAGGGATTGTGTATAAACAAAGCTACATGAGCATATAGCCCAACATCCCACAAAACAGAATGTGACTATTTTCCAACAATTATGAGAAGAAGGAATCTAAGGTAGGGAGTTCAAAGATGGTAGACACAACTGTGGATTCCAGTAGCTGAGAAATGTCCCAGATGTCTTTAAGATAGGATAGAAAAGAACACTTGGATAAACAGAGAGAGAGAGAGCACTGAGAGGGTGTCCCAGCCCAAGTAATGTTCAGGGGACTGTGAATGGACAATTTTGGGAAAAGAAAGGTGTGGGAGACCAGGCTGAGGGCATCTTCAGAGAGCTTTGAATGACAATGCTAAGGGAGCAACAGGAAGCTAGTGGAGGATTAGTCTTATCAAGCAAACATCTTTGAAACATGCTTACTAAGCAAGGAACTTTATCTTAGAATGATCTTATATTTTCAAAACAGTTTCAAACAAGAGGTAAAAAAAATTTCTGCCTCATTCACAATAAACCACTGTTTATTGTGGTGACTACAAAACTATTTTATGGCTACAAAACCACAAAATCCCACTGTTCAGAGCTCCTTGTATTTGCTGAGCATTACAGTTAGTCAAAATTTTGTTGGATTTCAAGAGTATTCACATGTGAAGCTGAAGCCACATTGGCCTTAGAGAAGGTTTCTGGGCTATTGATGGTTTTGAATGATCCCTGTTGTCTCTGTCTCCTACTCCCCCATGGGAACTCTGATATAATTTTCAGTTAACTGAGCCTCCCCTTCCCCTGCCTGGGAAAGAGGACAGAAACTCCTGAAAGAAATTCTTTCCTGAAAGAAAACCCAGGTGGATGTGGGCACTAGCAGTACAACAGGGTAGGGGAGAAGATGTTGGTATGAAAGACTTTTAGCACTGATCAGGTGGCCAACTCCATCTTGGGGGTTGCATGGGAAACACATTTGGAGGCCTCGTTCTCCTGGATCTAAGGCTAGAGCTATAGAGAAGGAGTGGGCTTTCTCCCTTGTCTTTTCCAGCTTCATACAACTGAGGCTCTTGTTTTATTTTATTTCATTATTATTATTTTTTTTTAGTCCTCCTGGGTAGAAAGTTCACTGGAACTCTTCTAGAATGGACTGTGTCTTGAATATTTGAGGACAGTAAAAATCTTAAGCCAGTTTGTCTTTCTGGGTTGGTTTTAATTTTTTTAATGATACAGTTCAGCCTGTAGAGATGAGCACACCTTTAAAGATGTCTGTTGCACACATGCCTTAAGATGATGTCACCACATTCTGGCTCAGGTACAGTAGTTAACACCCTATCAGAATGCACCTCATTGTCAAAGGGCATGTCATTTGGTAAAATAAAGGTGCCTCAGAAAAGTGTCACCTTAGAGTTTACAAATACGATTAGATTTTTCAATGCCTGAGATCTCAATATTTTTAAATGAAGTGTATGGTAAGTCATCATATCAGTTCAGTTCAGTCACTCAGTCGTGTCTGACTCTTTGCGACCCCATGAATCGCAGCTCACCAGGCCTCCCTGTCCATCACCAACTCCCGGAGTTCCCTCAGACTCGTGTCCATCGAGTCAGTGATGCCATCCAGCCATCTCATCCTCGGTCATTCCCTTCTCCTCCTGCCCCCAATCCCTCCCAGCATCAGAGTCTTTTCCAATGAGTTAACTCTTCCCATGAGGTGGAATTGATGCCTAATTGGTCTCTTTTAAAATTTTACATTCTCACATACGCATTTAACCAGAATCCTAAAATAGCAGAGTTCCAAATAACCTGACATTTTTTTCCCAAAATCTATACAATAGTTATTTATATTCAGACTGGCCAACTTGATAGTGCGGAATCTAAAGATGCCACATTTGGCTCATTCTGGTTTTATTGCTAAGCATAGATTATTGTGTTTTAGTTCTCCAAGTGGCTGCTGATCCACCTGAATTAAGACTTCCCCTGGATGTTTATTAAAATACACGCCAAGGTAGGGAAACCACTGGCTTAGAGTCTATACAGTAACTCTCTAATAACCAAACTTTTCAATTAGTGAAAGCACCCAGGTCCTGAATAAATCTAGATTCTCAGGCATTTATTTTTTCAGAGGTATGAGTCATTACTGTATCTGTTATAACATGATCTGACCTATCACCTCAAATGGATTTTTCGGCTGTTCAACCTTCGATCTTCCCCCCTTCACTTTCTATAATTAAAACTTATTTTAAAGAAACAATCTACAGGAACTATAAAAGCAAAAATTTTAAGGTTAAACCATAAGGCCAGTTCTCTGATTAACATTTCCGTATCAGCTCTCAGTGAGACACACACACACACAGATACTCTCCCACTGCTTCAACTTCCAGTGCTAGCTGAACATCAGGTACTCCAATAACAATCACGAGCCCTCCTTCCTTTGTTAATGTATTCCAACCCAGCCACCCACAGGCAGATATTCTACAGAGAAGGTTTAGAGCCACTGTTCATGAATAGCAGCTGCTACTCTTAAATGACATGGAAAATACCTTCCCCTCACCCAGGGGGAGTCTGAATCTTGGCTTGAGCATGTGCTCAGCAGTCAGAAATCTCTTACTAAATGTAGTTACCTGAAGCTCACAAAGTCACACAGACCCTATAAATTGCTTTCCCAAGCCACCAAAATGCAATCTTACCCCCCCTCCCTCCATTCCCCCCTCCCTCGTGTGTTTAAAAATAAAACCCAATTCTGCTGACGACTGGTTTTCTTGCCTCACCACAGGAAGTGGACCGGGTGAGTTCTCACGTCACATGCGTAGCAGAGGGCACCAAATGCTGTTAGTGGGACACCTGCCCTTGGCTGAGGGGAGCCCTGTGGGCCCAAGGAGGAACTCCCCCAGTGGGGTGGGCGGCCTTCAGCAGCTGGGTGCCAGAGTCCAGGGCTATTGAGGAGGCTGACTGTGGAATCGGTGACCTAGGCAACAGGCGTCAGGCTTGGTCACTCACAGTGCTGGCTTGTCAAAAGCATCCATCTTTAATCCCTCCCCCTTCCTTTGCTTCTCTCTCCAACCTCCACCACTCCAAAAAAAAAAAAAAAGAGTAAAAAAGAAGAGAGACAAAAAACAACAAATTCATCTGTCCTCTCTGATAACCTAAAATGTAAAAAAAAAAAAACAACAAAATCCCATCCTAACTAACTTCCCGCCCTCTAGCAGTTACAATTGAGAAGCCATTTAATTGGTATTCAATTAAGTTTTGAGGGTCAGTAGTAGAATGTGTAGATCCAAATGAGGTTTTTGTTTGTTTTTCTTTTTCCTCAATTCAACTGAGGTATAATTGACAAAATGGTATATATTTCATTTCATATACGATGTGATGATTTAGTATCCCATGAGGTTTTGTATGCAGAGTTCAGCGCTTTCCAGAGTGGATTGCACGCAGCCTGGGGATGGGTAAAACAATCCACTCAAGTAGGGAAAGAAATTATTCGAACTCTTGTTTCCTATTTTTTGTTTATCTGAAAGAATAGGAAATTGCGCGTTGCAATTATTCAACACACGGACTGTCACGGGCGCCCTCCCTCCGTGTGAACATCAGGTGACAAGGCAGCCCTCCTTTGGGAGGAGAGCAGTTTGAAAGCAGCAGGGGGTTGGGGGTGGGGCAGATTATGTGTGCCCGATAGTCTTATCTAGTCTTCACTAGCGGCAACAAAACGGACAAGGGGTGAGCAAAGACTCCTGTTGATAAACTACAAAGATGACCCTAATAAAGTAACACAATGAGAAAATGACAGGAAGTCTCAGGGTAAGCTCTTTGCCAACCTGTGAGAGTACATTCAAAACACAATGATGCCAATGACAATCATATCTGAGAAGAAAGTCCCACATATTCAAAATTATCTAGTAGGTTACTTGAAATAAGGATTTATAGCCACTAGCTTTAATGAGACTTCATACGAAGTGTGTATCATCCCTTGAAATTTTAGTTAGTATGAAGATATTAAAAATTAAAAGTGCATTCACTTTTATCTAATTTTTGAATTTCCACTTTAATAGGTTTATGAACATGTATATAATTTATAAGTGAATACGTATACATATTTTAGGAGTGGATATTCCACATATTTTTCCTGAGAGGACAGCAGGATGACTTTGGAGATCAGCATGCTGTGGGTCATAACACTATCAAGCTGCAAAGGCCCTCAGAGTTCAAGTAACGTCAGGTGACCTCTGATATGTATAGGAACCAGATGCCCAGAGAGGAAAGAACCTCAGCCTAAGGTTAACACTGCTAACTGCTAACATCTCCTAAATGAGAAAACTGAGGTCCAAAGAGTGAGGGGAGATTGCTCAGGATCACATTGCTAGTTAGGCATGGAGCTAGGGTTCTTCTTAGTCCAGTTCTCTTCTAAATAGGCCCGAGTTGTCTCTCTACATGAACACAGAGATATGTAAAGGAGGAAAACTGAGCAAACACAGAAACTCAAACAGAATTGAAAGCCATCAGAGTAGAACCAAACATCTCTAGCTAGCAAGCTGCTGAGACCTACCTATGCCTCTGATACTTACAATAACTCCCGGGTAATAACCTCCAACAGTCACATTCTGGGTCCTGGTGGTTGCAGCGAGGCCCACAGTGAGAATTAACACGGACACAATGAGCAAAGTCACGGTGACATAGATGGAGTTTCGTTTCCTCCGATTGAAGGCTCCTGAAAGCACAGAGAAACTGAAATTGCCCATTTCGGCCGCAGAAGGGATGGACTTAAAAAGTCGCTGGGAAGGTGTTCCTTCCCTACTCCAACTGGTAACTGGGGTGATCTCTGGGGAGTGGGATGACTGAGAAGAGATGGAGCTTTAGGTTTGTGCAGTCGTCAGGGGTTACGTTTACAGTAAAATATATACATTTCCGGTTTGAAAACAAACATCAGAAGGAACTGTACCAGTTACATAAAAACAAAACACATTTTTGTGCTTTTGGCATCTGATAAAAGATGTGTCATACACACTTAGTGTTTTTTTAAGCCAAATTACAAGGTGTATGATAAATGAAAAGTGTACTGTGAAGATATTAAATGACAATATTTTAAAGCCAATATGCAACTAAGAAGGGTTTTCTCATAAGCTGGAGATATGAAATTTCATTTTCAGTGTAAATACCAGAACCAAGCCAGGTACTGGGATTTTTTTTTTTTTCATTTATTTCTGACATTTGCCACCTTATGTATAAACTTTATAATGGTGTGTTGGCAAGATCTGCCACAAAACAAATGTATGTAATAAAGTCAACGTTTGGAGGCTATTAGTCCCCAAAGATCTGTATCAGGGGAGGTAGATGGGGAGGACTGTAGCTTACATGATTTAGGCTTATGTGAGAGTGACATAAACACGAGTGATGAGAGCAGACATGATAGCGCAAACCAATATATATTTTTTTAAACAGGCTTATGAAGTCAGATAGAAAAATGGTGTGTGAATCGCTTTTCAATTTAATTTTTTAAAGGAGTAGCGCACTGTTCAACACTCCTCTTCGGAGGGGGTTCTCAGCAGGAAATAGGAGGGATGAGGTACCACCTAGGAGTTCTCAGAAAAATAAGCAACTGGGGGACTAGTTCTGAGTGTCCAGTTCTCTAGAGAGGACTGTTATGAAGGAGTCGCCCACCCAGGTGGCTTGGCTGTCATTTATGGGCCTGAAGAGGCCACTTGGGACTGTTTCTAGGACCCCGTCATTCTGGGAGGCCTCGCTGCCGCCTCGGGAAGCGGCTGCCATTGAAGCTCAGACTGCACCACTGGGAGGGAGGGAGAGGAGAGGGGATGAAGGAAGCCGGGTGAGGGGGGACGAGAAAGCCAGTGAGACCCAGGAGGCCTGGCGGTGCTGAGACAGAGGGGCTGTGGCTGACCCTGCAGCCCCCAGCAGATGCCCCCTCCCCTGAGGGAAGAAGAGCCACCCTGGGTGAGCCCCACCATCCGTCTCTTCTCCCCTAGCGCGGTCCTTGCCTCAGGCTCCAAGGGAGGGGGGAGGGGCTGGCGGTCTCTCCCTTGACGTCAGCCTCGAAAGTGAGGGACGTGACTCATCAGGGTCATTTCTAATATGGGCCTATTCTAAGACCATTTTACATCGAAATGTAGAAGTGGCCTGAGTGTTTAGAGGCATTCACAGACTAAAGCGTCATGTCGCACCCTGGGAGGAGAGGTAAAGTGAGTTGGGAAAGGGGGCTCCTCTGGGGGGGTGTGTGCTGAGTCCCGCCTCCAGGGGAAAACCTCAGGAGAGCTGGAGACACCTGTGTTATTAGGGCCCTTCGTGTGAGAGGGCTCTCTGGGCTGCAAATAGGGAGCTGACTGCTGGTAATCAGAGGAGCTGAGCAGGGAGGCTTGGACTGCGAAGGGTTGGTAATAGGGGAGCAGGATTGATTTCTCCTGTTTATCTGAAGGTGTTACCCTTCCTCTGGATTGCAGGGACCTTAAATGAGGCTCTAAACCAGGGTCCCCACATCCATTTTGATGACAGCTTCTCAGTGAATCTGCTAGTTGGCTCCACCGAGGGGCTCTAACATATACTTTACTGGTAAAGAATTCGCCTGCCAGTGCAGGGGACACAAGAGAC
Organism: Neotragus moschatus; assembly: GCA_006410615.1. Taxonomy (NCBI): domain Eukaryota; kingdom Metazoa; phylum Chordata; class Mammalia; order Artiodactyla; family Bovidae; genus Neotragus; species Neotragus moschatus. The sequence continues at coordinate 45,523 of SJYA01003313.1, read as the reverse complement.
TCTGGTTCGATCCCTGGGTCGGGAAGATCCCCTGGAGAAGGAAATGGCAACCCACTCCAGTATTCTTACCTGGAAAATTCCATGGACAGAGGAGTCTGGTGGGGTCCCAAAGAGTCAGACACGACTGAGTGTGCAAGCACACAACATAAACTTACCCACATGGCCTCCCATCCCTGTCTGCATTTCCACACCATCTGAGCCCTCCCAGACCCCAGGCTAACCAAAGAGAGTAAGGAAACTTCTGGACACAACAAGGGCATCTTTGTGACACACAAAAGTGTCTCAACACCTCACAGGGAAAACACTTCACCTTAGAGTCTAGAGGTGGGGGAGTGTGTGTATACGGTCTTAGTCTTTCTAAATTTGGGGCTATATCACTCGCCTGGCTCCTTTCTGGCCAACTGGCTTTTGATTTTATTCACAGCTCTTGGGTCTCCTTAGCAAATATCACTCTAACTCTTAAAAGCATAGGAGTCAGGTCAGAAAAGTGACTCAGCAAACCACATGGTGTCATTTGAAAATCTGTTTTTGTTTTTTTTTTCTACTGCTTCAGAACCTGAATTGAAAATCTAGTCAGTTGAGAAACCCAGGCAGAGATCCTGGAGCTTCACAGGGGCCTGGCCCCCAGATAGGATTAGCTTTGGATCAAATTCCTAAGAAAACTCTCCCATCACTAGGTTGAATATCTATCCTCTGTCCCCTCACAGCCTCCCCCAAGTCACCCCTTGCTTTATACTATAAGGACTAAAATTGTGTAGAATGAAATCATCTCTAGCTGAACTTAGGGAGCTGACCAGTTTAAGGAATCCCCGGGTGAATCCTTTCTAAAAGTGAAGAATCACCCTTCCATTTATCTTTAGAGGTACTTTGACTGAAAAGTCACATCTACCTCGAGCAAGAAACACCTGTTCTCTGATGGTGTGGTCCAGGCTCCCAAAAGCAGCTCTTTGTTTCTGCTTAGGACATTTTCCTGGCTGTTGTTTTATTGAAGAACCGAGAAGCAGAGTTCTGTTCTTCTTAGGGTACAATGTGGGGCCGGCCTTAGATGTTCCCATATACACAGGGACATCTTATTCTGATTTTAAATCAGTGTATCAAAAAAAAAAAAAACCCTCAAACACCTTGAGGTATTTCAGTACAGCCGCAGGTATGTGAAAACAGCGCCCACCAGTGTCTGGTAGCTAGTGAGCAGTCAGTACCTGTTGAATAAACAAGTGGCCACATCTCAGAATTGGGGGGGGGGGGGGA
>SJYA01003313.1:0-44170 GCA_006410615.1 Neotragus moschatus | reverse complement strand
GGGGGGGGGGGGGGGGGAAGGTTGTGTGAATAAACATGAGGGACACTCATAGAATTGTCTTTTTTTAAATAGGGTGCATCTCAGGACTCCCCAGCACAAAAAGCCTTCTGCCCAACCAGTGGGACAAATCCATTGGCTCCCAGTAGCCTGTCTATGCGGTGCCCAGTATCTTTCTGTTTAAACAACCACCCCTGCAACCACCAGCAGTGGGAGAGTCTGAATCCTGTCATTGGCATTGCCTGCCCCTCTCCACCCCCAGCAGCCTCCCTGCAGAACCACTGCAGCCCTCCCTCTCTGCAGTGCCCCACCTCCACCCCAGATTCATGACGACCAAGATGCTCTGCTCTTGAGAAGGGCCCAATTATTTGCCATCTCCACCCTTCCAAACAGCCAGCTTCTCCCTCCTCCCAGTCCCCTCCCTGGTCAGAGCCCCCACCTGCACTGCGGTCATTGAATCCAGATCCCTCCCTTCCTCTCAGACCTGCTCAAAATTCACCTCCTCCAAGAAGTTCTCCTTGATCAAGCTTGTTCTCCTCTAATCACTCATTATTTCATGTCCCTGAGTTCCTAGCTATTTCACTCAGGAAGTCTATTCGTTATAACTGCTACAGTTATGCTGTAATTGTGCGTCTGGTCCACAACCCATAAGATATCCACCAGTCCCAGGATTATATATCTGACAGGAATCAAGGTGTGGGTTGTCAGAAGGTAGGATGGATGGTGTTTGCTCACGTTTTTTTTTTTTTTTTTAACCTTGTACATGTTCCCGATTCCCACCTTGACGACAGGGGATGCAGTCTCTATCAGAGTGCAGCAAAGACTGAGGCCCATAATTCTGTCCTGTGCACTAGGTTGTTGTTGACTGGCTAATCCTTCGCGCTGACCTTTGAACCCACTAGGATTTGCTTACCTGGGTCAGCTGGACCATACAGGGTGGGTCTCAGGAAGTCCAGCCTTGAGCATCCGTGGAAACAGGTGGCTGCCCACGCAAGAGCCTCAACGCTCTGCCAATTTCCCAAACGTTTCCTTAAAGGTGCTGAAATCCCCGCTTGCGGCAATACATTGATCAGAGACCTCCAAGTCCACCGGTGAATTACAAGTGTGTTATTTGCAAGGCAAGGTCAGCCCCGCTGTAGTAGAGGTGCTTTAGCGCCTGGGGGCGGTGTTGCCAAAAGGGAGATGGGGGTTGCCGGGAGGGGCATGAAGGGGCGCTGGAATCAAATTACCGTCCAAGCGCCTGCTCCGCCCAGGTCGCGGACTCATCGCTCATTCCCAGGCAGCCGGCAAGCGTAGAGTGCAGGCACCTTGGTGCAGTGTGTGTCTGTGTGTTTTCTATTTTATTGTTTTGGCTGAGGTTGTGTCCTGCGTGTAAAGGGAATTCCCTCAGAAATGCTGCCCTTGGAGGCTGAAACACTAACCCACCCACCTCCACTTCCCCTCCCCCATGCAAGGGAGGGTGGCGTTGCCAGGGCTGAGGTAAGTGGGAGCAGCTCCGAAGTAGCCCAGACGCTGATTCAGGCCTGGGCTGTGCGGGACCTACGCCAGGGAACTCCGGGGAGACTCCCCTGTCCAAACTCTGGAAACCCAGGGTTACCACTCGACTCGGGAATTTGCTCTGCCTTGGGTCTGCACACTTTACGAAGCGGGCTGCGTGGAACTGGCTCGCACGTCCATATGGGATCTGTAATTCTTTTTCCCGCAGTGTCGAGTCTGGACTAGGCGAAGCCCACTCATCTTCTTGTTGCGCAGATGTTTCGGGAAACGCCTGATTGGCTGAGGGCCCCTGGGAGCCTAAAAAAGAACTCTCTTCAACCCCGTTCCCCAACAGGGTGCCTAAGAGCAACGCTCTAACCCGGGGTCCCTAACCTGCCCACTCCCGCACTGGCAGAGGGGCTGGCACGGGCGGCCGGCTTTGCAGGTGGTTGTGGCCGCTGCGGGAATGCGCGCAGCCGGAACCTCGCACTCTGCCATCCGGCCCTTGCCCGCACGCCAGCCCGGCGTCGAGGAGCCGGGGCTGCGTTGGCGCCACAGCTGGCCAAGGTGAGGAGTGCATTCTGTGTGCGTGTGAGCTTGTGGAGGGAGGGGGGCTGCGCGCGCGCACACACACACGCGCGCGCGTTGAGGTGGGGGGCGGGTAGAGAGACCTGGGGAGTGGGGAGAGTCTGGTACTGCTGTGTTCTGGATTCGGATCTGAGCCCTTGGCCTTATTTGTACCACGTTGCAAATAACTACACCCTTAAAAATAATTTTTTTTAAAAGCAAATTCTTGTACTGAATAGGCAAAACCATTAAAAAATACGGATCTTTCCACCATCCAAGAGATAGTTTCTGGGGCCCCTCGGGTGAACGAATTCTGTTGAGACGGAGTCTTTTGCAGGCAGTAGGGAGCTTACGTAGGGAGTTCAGCCCTCTCCCTGCCCCCTCCCCTCGATGTTCCCGCAAATTCTTTGGAGAAGACCTGAGCAGGCTGGATGACAATAATTCGGGACAGAGGGATTTTGCAGAATGTAAAGTATGTTGGAAAGCGGAAATTTGATGTGGTTTAAATGTATACGAGGCGAATGTGAAGATTAGGTGGAATCGTGGCTTGACGATCCCCTCCCGCTCTCCTGGGCTCCAAATTAATTTCTCCGCCCAGTGAAATCATAGGGCTTGGGAAGGTGCCTAACAGCTGCGGGGGGACGGGGGTTTTTGTTTGTTTGTAACTACCTAAAAGTGGCTTCGAGGAGCAGCCAAGTTGATGCCTGGAGGCAGCTGTCCCCCACTTTTCAAGAGGAAAGGTGTTGAACAAAATCAGGCTAGTAGATCCCCCCTCCCCCTCCCTTCCACCCGGAGAGGAAAAGCGCGACTTCAGAAGATGCGCGGGTTTGCGCTCCCTCTTTCTTGCGCTTTCACTCGTTCTCCCCCCTCCCCCCCCCTTTTTTTTTTACAATCAACGCACACTCCGTGCTCTAGGAACAAAATAGGAATCAAATTCAAGGAATGTTGATCCTGCCACTGCAGACAGCCGAGCTGGGCTATCTTGAGAGATTCCTAAGGAATTCCCCTCCTGCCAGCCCCCCGCCCCGTTTCTTCTTACCCCCCTCCTGCTGCCCATCNTTTTTTTTTACAATCAACGCACACTCCGTGCTCTAGGAACAAAATAGGAATCAAATTCAAGGAATGTTGATCCTGCCACTGCAGACAGCCGAGCTGGGCTATCTTGAGAGATTCCTAAGGAATTCCCCTCCTGCCAGCCCCCCGCCCCGTTTCTTCTTACCCCCCTCCTGCTGCCCATCCCCCAGGGTTGCGTAAACCCCCCCATCAGCGAGGTGCAAGTCAGGCTTCCCCCCTCTGCAGCTCTGAATTTCAGGGCAGCTTCGACTGAGTTGGGAGGGGGCGAGGACCCTGTTTCTTCTAATTATCTTTAGTGGTGAGCTCTTAGAAGTGACGGGGACTTTGCAAAGAGGGAGCGTCGAATGGAAAGCGAAGGCGCAGGTTGCAGGGAAGTGTTTTGATCCCCTAGACAGCTGAGATTTACCGCCGGCTGCAAGTCTGCACACAAACACGCGCACACCCGCACTCCGGTAAGGGATACTCCGACGCAAGCTGGGCGCTCGCAGCTCCGCGCGTCGCCCCCGTCCCCGCCGGGCCGCTCCCCTGGGGCTCGGGTCGGCGACCCCGATGCTGGGGCGCGCGGACCCCCCTCCCTCGCCCCGCTTCCCGCCCCCTGGCTCCCCGGGGCGACCCGGGCGCTCGCGGTCCAGGGGGCAGCGTACTCACTCCTGGCCGCCGCCGCCCCGAGGCAGGGCGGCTAGACTTACCCATGGAATCCGGCAGGGACATGTCGCTGGACCTCTGCTGAGTCAGGGACTGATGCATGGTGAGAGCTGCCCTGTGGCCCCGGCCCCCGAAGCTGCTTCAGGCGCCCCCGGCTCAGGGCGCCCCGCAGAGCATCCTACTCCGCGGCTGCCGCTCCCCGTCCCTCCAGAGAGCTGAGAGAGACTGCCTCGGTTGCAAGCTGCAGCCCAAGTGCCTCCTCCCCCTCCCTTCCCCTCTTCTCCCTCCCTCCTCTCCTGCCTCCCTCTGCTCCGGGAGGCAGCAGCATTGGCGGTCCGAGCAGCGACGTGCGCTTGCGCAAGACCCCTCTCCTCCCTCCCCCTCGGCCCCCTCCATCCTAGTTATCCACTTCCCAGCCTCCCAAGCCAGACAGGGAGCCGTTTTAGCCCCTTGGGGCCAGGACTGCGTAGAGAAAGAGGGGGAAGCTACAGCCTGGGGCCGAGTGGCCTTCTCTGTACTTTGAAGAGAGGGTCTTGGGCTAGCATCCTGTTCTAGGATTTNCGGCCCCCTCCATCCTAGTTATCCACTTCCCAGCCTCCCAAGCCAGACAGGGAGCCGTTTTAGCCCCTTGGGGCCAGGACTGCGTAGAGAAAGAGGGGGAAGCTACAGCCTGGGGCCGAGTGGCCTTCTCTGTACTTTGAAGAGAGGGTCTTGGGCTAGCATCCTGTTCTAGGATTTATAATTGGGGAGGGGGCAGAGGAAGAGGTTCAGAGCTGAGAACACACACACACACACACACACACACACACGCACGCACGCACACACGCACATTTGTGCAGGTTTGGTCTTAGTGCTTCCAGAATGACATAATGGAGCTGGAGATGATCCAGAGAAGGGCCACTCTATAATCAAGGGGATGGGGGAGGGTAGAGGGGGTTGCCATGTGAAGACAGATTAAACAAATGCAGACTCTTCAGTCTAGAAAGATAAAGGCTGGGAAGGGATGTGACTAGAGTGTATAAAATTATGTAGAGATGGAGCGAGGGAACACAGCCTTATTCACCAAATCTGAGAATTCTAGAACCAATAGCCCCTTAAAAGCTAGATGTAGATTCAGCAAAAGTAAATCTGACTCTGCATCAGCACCTGAATTTGTGCTTTTGTTCAAGGTTCTCTTAGGTCAACGATCTCATTTTCTCATCACAGCAGCCATGCAAGGCAGGAAGAGGAGGTATCGATAGCTCCATTTTACAGATGGAGAAACTGAGTCTCAGAGAAGTGATGAAAAATTCCTGTATTCACTCAGCTAGTCAGTGACAGAGGTGGAATGTGAACCTAGATTGGTTGGACTCCCAGGTTAGTGCTCTTCCTGCTAAGACAGCTAGTAGAGAAATGCTATTGTGTATAGCACGTTGAAAACCTGAAGAATTCATTAGCCCAGAAAGGTGCAACAGGATGAAAACACAAGTAGCTTCGCCAAGAGTGAGAAAGTCATGGCTGACAGACCCACTGTGGGTTGCTGAGGGAAACTGGGGATGAAGTAGGAAGGTCCCTGCTCTTGGAAAACAACCAGGTCTTTCCCCAACCTGTCCTTCCAGACCCCATCAGGCTCTTGGGCTGGAATCACTCTGTTGTTGGCCCAGAGGATGGTTCTAACGTCTCCCAAATGGCAGAACAGAGGAGGTCTCCTTGGTGTGCCTTGAGACATCTGCCTGGTGGCCAAGGGAGGTGGAAGGTGAGGGAGGGGAGAGCAGTGGGTGAATCAACGGTTTGAAGGCATTCATTCTGTCCCAGTGAGAGCTCCCAGGCTCTGCCTGCCAGGCCTCCTTCCGACCACCTCCCCTTGATGACTGCTACAACCCTCTCTCCATGTGAACCCTCAAAACACACCCAGATCAAGTATAAAACTCTCCTGAGTTGATGGGATGAAGAATACCTGTTTTTTTCCAGCTCTGGCTTGCTAATCTACTTTCTTTCCTTACCCAGGAAATGGAACCAAAGGCCCTTGTCCTTTCCCATCTTCCCAAGGAAGAAGAGATGCTTCCTGAAGGTTGAAAAGGGAGCCCTTTGTCAAGAACTTGGGCACCCCAGGGGCCAGGCTGAAGGCTGTGTCAGGTATTATTAGCAACTCTACGCTATAGATGCAGTTTCAAAATCTGGGATTCATGTCCTAGATAGAGATAGGATGCCCAAGGTTGTAGAGGTGTGTGTCTTAAGCATGTTTGGCTTATGTGTCAGAGTCTCCAAGAGCCCCACAAAGGCAGAGAGAAACCCCATATATACATTCTGCCATGTTTGTCTCCAGTTCTGTTTACTCGTCTCTTCCTTCCCCTACTCTAAATATCCACAGATTTAACGGGAAGAACTCCTGCAACCAGCACTGATTTCTCAGGAGTACTTCATAATTAACTGATTTTGTTGCTGTGAAAGTAGCCTTGAAGAGGTTTTTATACAGGCGGGAAAAGACAGCTTTACACCTTCTTCCGGGATCTGGGTTTCCCAATAGCAATCATACAGCTAGAGAGCCCTAAAGAAGCTAAACAGAAACTTGTTACTATGCTGGTTACAATGGATGGAATGCTGTCTTTTCACTTGAGAGAGAAGCATATTACCTGTGAGTTGACACAGAAGGCATATGTAATTTGACCTTTATAATCAAAGCCGGAAACTCGGGAGGTGCCCTTAATTGGGGGAGTGAGCCTTGCTTTATGCACCATCTGTATTACTGAATCTGGCGCGAAAATGAAACACTGTTTTAGAAAATACTAGAGAAGCTGGCTATTTCAAAGAACAGCGTACCGTGTATTTCCTTCACACTGTCTCTCGGGGTACCGTATGAGACTTGGAACACAGCAGGCTCTCAGTCAAGTTAAAAATGACTTGGAGACCAGTACCAGTGACAATAGCAACAGCTGCGACAGCTCAGAGAGTAGTGGCAGTCTTCTCCCCAGAGATGCTGGGCTTGTTTGCTCAGAGGACCTGCCATAAGGGGAGGGACTAGAATGGGAAATCGGAAAAAAAAAAAAAAAAAAAAAAACCCACACATTTCAGCTGAGCCTGGCACAGGGACCCCCTTTCCTCCAAAAAAAAGTTTATTTTAACTCAGAATGAGCTGGACAATTAAAAAGCAAGAGGCGATTTTTCATGGGCTCTATTCTGATTTTCTTCCTGTCAAAACACTTGTGGGTTTTCTACATACATCAGCTCATAGTAAAATTTACCAATAGGCAAGCCGCCTAGATGAAGAAACAGGTCTTTCATGCTAATGAAGGCTACTATACAACTGCTTGGTTAGCTTCTGATAAAAAAGAAATTATTAAAATGGCTTAAAATAAATCCTTTTCGTTGCAAGCTTAATCAAGCATGCAGTGTTGCCCTGGGTTGCAAACTGAGGAGCATGAGGAGACTTTTGCCAGTGGGGCTGCAGCCTGCTTCTCTTCTCCTTCAAACTAATGATGAGCGCACTCCCCAAAAGCCTTCAGACCACTAGAAAAATGCCAGATGGCGCCCTGCCTCTAACACGTTCACTCTGGGAATAGCCATAGCACTCCATCACTTCCTTATTTTGATGATCAGTTTGACTGGTTACTTGGAGAAGGAAATGGCAACCTACTCCAATACTAAATTGCTGTAGTACCTTCATGATTCCAAATTTGGGGATGTAGACTAGAGAGATCATGTCTACATGTGTACATACACATATATGCATCCATGCATATTTGGAATAGTGGCAACACCAGTATTCACAAATGCACAGACACACATACATACACATACATATTACATCTTAACCATTCCCTCTCTGCTGTGGTTACCACCATCTGCCTATCAGCTCCAGACATGAGTTTACCAAGGATAAGAATAAAGGAGAACCTGAAAGAATCCAAACATCTCTAATTGACGCCAGAGTCATGTCCACCCAGACTACCACAGGTCAATATCTAGTACCCAGTGCCTTCACTGAAAACAGATAAATCAGAGGAGAACCATGGTTGATGGTGTTATTTTGCCAACAAAGCACGACTGGTTCCCATCATTAGCTGGTAATTTTCTTTGTGTACCAGGAAAATCACCACAGCACCAGGAAACAAAGCTGGTACTTGTCTTTACTTTGCTATTGTTTCCTTCCTATTCTGTGACCTGCATCAGTTACCAAACACTGTCTCATTAGTGTTTTCCAGTACCAGTAAGAAATTTCTGATGACATGATTTTAAATGGATGGAACATCATTTATTTATTCTTCCCTGCTATGGAATATTTTCAGTTCAGTCTCTCAGTTGTATCCAACTCTTTGCAACTCCATAGACTGCAGCATGTCAGGCTTCCCTGTCCATCGATTCCCAGAGCTTACTCAAACTCATGTCCATCGAGTCGGTGATGCCATCCAGCCATCTCATCCACTGTCGTCCCCTTCTCCCCCTGCCTTCAGTCTTTCCCAGCATCAGAGTCTTTTCCAGTGAGTCAATTCTTCACATCAGGTGGCCAAAGTATTGGAGCCTCAGCTTCAGCCTCAGTCCTTCCAATGAATATTCAGGCTTGATTTCCTTTAGGATTGACTGGTTGGATCTCCTTGCACCCCAAGGGACTCTCAAGAGTCTTCTCCAACATCACAGTTCAAACACATCAATTCTTTGGCACTCAGCCTTCTTTATGGTCCAACTGTCACATCCATATATGACTACTGGAAAAACCATAGCTTTGACTAGACAGATCTTTGTCAGCAAAGTAATGTCTCTGCTTTTTAATATGCTGTCTAGGTTGGTCATAACTGTTCTTCCAAGGAGTAAGCATCTTTTTTATTTCATGGCTGAGGTCACCATCTGCAGTGATTTTGGAGCCCCCCAAAATAAAGTCAGCCACTGTTTCCACTGTTTCCCCATCTATTTGCCACGAAGTGATGGAACTGGATGCCATGATCTTAGGTTTTTGAATGTTGACTTTTAAGCCAGCTTTTCCACTCTCCTCTTTCACTTTCATCAAGAGGCTCTTTAGTTCCTCTTTGCTTTCTGCCATAAGGGTGTTGTCATCTGCATATCTGAGGTTATTGATATTTCTCCCGGCAGTATTTTAGAGATATCTAATTTTCAACATTATAAATAACACAGTGAACTAAATAATGGCATCTTTATTACCATGGGATACAACATTACAGTGGAATCATTGGTTCCAAAGTTTCAAATGTTTATTTCCCAATTAAAACATATTTATCAACATACAGTAAAGTGCACAGGCCTAAAGTGTACCTATTAATGAATTTGTACATAAATAGACTCTTGTCACCACCACTCAGATCAAGGTGTCCAACCTTTCCAGCATCTCAGATGATTCCCTTTAGCCCCCTTTCCAGCCAATAACCTTTCTAGATGCAACCACTATTCTGATTTTGATCGTTAAAGCTGAATATATTCAAGGTTTTTAATACATATTGCCAAATTTCCTTCCAAAATATTTGTAGTAAATACATTCCCATCATCAGCATGTGAAAGTGCCTGGATCCCCACCCTCGTGGCTTTACCTTGCAAAGGAGATGTTTTAGCACTTAAGACACACCTGGTTACAGTCAGTGACCAGAAGACCAGTCAAGAAGCCAGCCTGGGGTTCAGGTGGGCAGCAGGTGTCCACAGGGAGCCACAGATGTAGGAGCAAGAGGTGGAGGGCAGGCCTGGAGGGCAGCAAGTGTCCCAGTCCACAAGTACCTTAGAAACAACTGCTCAGTCCTTTCCTGATTTTCACTTTTGTTCTCCTTCACACATACCCAATGTCTTTTTTTGCAGCTTTCAAAATTTCTATAATGATCTCTTAGTTATGCCTGGTATGAAGTAGGAACTTAGATACTTGTTGAATATATGGCACTTTTTAAATTGATTGATTTTAGCTGAAGGGTAATTACAATATTGTGATGGTTTTTGCCATACATCAATATGAATCGGCCATACGTATACATGTGTCTCTGGGGAGTAGAATTGTGGGAGAGGGGGTAATTTACATCCTGTATACCTGTGGCACTTGTTATCCCCTAGCTTTTTTCTGCTTCCTGAAATAAAACCTAACACTAAATATTCTCCAAACAGCAGAGATGCATGATGTGATAAATTACCCCCTCCCCCACAATTCTACTCCCCAGAGATAACAAGTTGGAACTGCATCTTTCCTGAGTTTTTTCTCCATGCATACTTTTACTTTTGTTTGTTTTGAGAGTTAAATACTTGTTTTAAAAAGTAAACTTTCTCAATAATAAGATAATATATCTTTTGTTAGGCATTGTAAGCTGCATTTAGTAGCATTCCAATACACCACATCAAAGTTCATCTTCAATCAGTCAAGCCTAACAACAGTCCATCCTTGCACAATAAAATCCCCTTCAATTTATATTACTACACCTACTTAGCTCTAATGGGCAGGGAATGGAAATTACATCTCACTTCTGATCACTAATGTGCGGTGAAGAGTATCAAGAGAATTATATGAAAATGAATATAAAAAAATGATTCTGATTTCAAAGTAGGTGGTTTGGAAACATTACCAAAAGCATAAAAAATGATACAGGTATACGTACTTCTAGTAAATTCTTGATAGGAATGTTCTGAGGAACAAACAACCTGTTTCTTCCTACAGAAAGAAGGTAGTTACTTTTTAAAACCTAGTGGTTTTTTCCACAGAATTTCACATTTTCCCAATTCAAAGGCTTAAAACAGAGAACAATAATGCATACAGCAGTGAATACACTGGGGAAATCTTGATATTCAAAAGGGCCAGATGATGCTTTTTTGAATTTTAGAATAAATGTGACAGAGGTTAATAATCACAAAATGTTAAGGTTAGAATGAGATCAGTCAGTGAGTAAACATAATTAACATATTTTACACTGTAAACTATTTACTGAAGGAAAAATCCATACAGAAAAATTCACCATACATATTATTTTCTGATCAGGAAGAAGGGGCAGGAGATGAAGTCAAGTGGCCTCAAGCCCACAGAAATGGGTTGGGGGATCATTTGGTGGGTTTCACAGTTTGGATGCCCTGGTTTACCTGCCAGAGATGGTGGTTGGTGGGGAGCATCAAATAGGATTTAGTGAAGCTGTAACTGCCTTGTTTCCTTCCTCTAATTAATTACAGAGCTCAGTACATCCTTTTCCCTTATCCCCATCAAAAAACATTCATTAAACACCTAATTAGATGTGGCATTGTCACAGGCGGGGGCGTGTGTGTCCAGCTGCTTTGTTCAGGTTTGGACTGGAGAGGATTTCTGTGTTCAGTGTTTTCTGGGAAGCAATAGATTTGCTCCCAATTCAAACTGCTCCACAGAGCCTTTGAAAATGTTTACACTCTGTGACCCAGTAATTCCACTTCTGGGAATCTGTACTAAGGAAAGAGAAATCTGGACTGAGATTTATGTGCAAGGATGTCCATGGCAATGTTATTTATAATAAGGAGGAAAACTGGGGAAAAACCCTGAAATGCCCAAATTTAGGCGAAAGATTAACCAGGTGATACCACAGCCATAGGATGCACATGTCATATTGTTATGTTTGGCCAAAAAGGTCATTTGTGTTTTCTGTACCATCTGATGGAAAAATCTGAATGAGCTTTTTGGCCAACCCCGTATCAAAGCTTCAAATATTAAGGACATAGAAATATCTATAATAATGAGTGAATACATAGGTTAACAACTGCATGCATAGTTTGATCCTGATTTTGTTTAAAATGGCATCTATATGCAGAGCAAAATGACTAGAAGGAAAGTCATAAACATTCACTGTAGTTACCTCTGGGAGGTGGGATTCAGGCGACTACCTGCTTCTTTATACTTTTCTGTATCTTTCAAATATATTCAGTGAGCATGTATTCTTATTACAATTAGCCTCCCAAACCCTCCAGATTCTATTTTATAAACAAATTGAACAGGTGAATGTTTCATAAATCACACTCTGTCCTGCCTGCAGTGTGTGGTTGGGCCACTCAGGACTCACTTTGGTTCTTCTCCCTCACACACACACACACACACACACACACACACACACACACACACACACACACTCTCTGCTTTCAGTCTTCCTTGCCTGAGTGCAAGTTTCAGGCAATGTGTTACTTCTCTAAAGGGAATTTGTGCTTCTTTTCCATTTTCTGATTAAAGCTTGTTGATGCTGGCAGGTGGCAAGTACTTTTTCTGATCCAGGTCTTTCTATGCCCTGGAAATTACACCGGTAGGGGGCTGTCTACTCTGTGGATTGCCTGAAAGGAACAGCTTTCTGGAAAACTGACCTGTCTGGGAAAATAAGAGGAACGCTGCCTGGGGTAAGGTGGGGCAGTGGGAATTTGAGGGAAAGATAGCCTAGAGAGGAAAATGAGCAGCTTTGTTTATTAGAAAGGATCCTCTTAGTAAAGTTGTATTTTAGGGTCTTACTGTTTAAAAGAAATACAGCTCTGTTGTTCAGTTAGACCTGTGGCAAGTTCTGTTGAAGGTAAATTGCCTCTAACTCTGTAAGATCCTGAGATCCTACTGTAACGAAGAAGGGGCTCAATAAAGGTTGACTTCCTTTAACAAACAGCCAACAGTTGCAAAAGTGAAATACCAACCTAAATTTTAAACAATACAGCAATTTGTATAAATTAACAAGTGAAATCCTTTTCCTCCCCAGTCTCACTCTTCAGAGGTAACTTCTATTAAAAGTCTGGTGTGTGTTTCCACTTTTCCTATGCATATACAAGAATAGGCACACACACAGAATTACACACATAGTAAACAAAAATGGAGCCAAACTATAAATATTATTCTGCGACTTTCTTTTTTTTAAAAGCCCAATATTATTCCATGGGCATGTTTCCATGTCAGTATATATAGGTTTCCCTCATTTTTTTAGCAACTGTGTAACATTCCATCGTGGGAATGCTTAAGACTTATTTAACCAAGTCCCCTTGGTTGGACATTTTCATTTAGATCCAGTTTTTTGTAGTTACAAGCAATAATGCAATAAACATCCCTGTGTATATACCATGGAATCAACTTTAGGGGGAATCTTCTTTCCATCAACTGTGCATTACCTAAGCATTTGCAATTAGTTTCCTGGGCTCTGGAGAACAGTTTTTAATGGCCATGCCAAATGTTCTGTAGCGTCCCGAATGGTCTAAGGCATCCTTTCCAATTAAGCTGCAGTCTACTACATACTGCATTTTAAATGACATTATGCTTTAAGGACAGGGCACTGTCTTGTATTACTGACAGTGTCATAATGCTCTATCTTCATACTAATGCCCTGGACTTCATACTAATGCCCTGGACCGGAGTGGGCACTGCAGCCCAACACAGGGGGACACAAATATGTGACCTTCCCTCATCCACTTCTATCCAGCATCTCTCTACCACTTTTGGCAGGAAGATCCAATGAGATATAAGGTTCTTTCTTTGCCACTGACTGGCCTGGGGGGAAGAAATAGGAGAACAGTAATAGTAACATCTGAATTAAGGGAGACCAGACTGCTTTCCACCCTTCTCCCCTCCCCATGTCCCCCCACTACGCCCAGGTGCTCATTGTGTCCACTAACCTTCTGGTGGCCTGCAGGCCCTAGAAAGAGTCCCCCTCCTTGGAGGCGACCTCAGCCTGCACCCTCATCAGAACACATTTCTTTTCAGAACTCTCAGTTGCCAGTGTTCATTTGTGTTAGCATGACAGAGAGTGCTTAACGGTTGGCATCAAGACACCATTTCCTAGCCCTCGCCCTTTGATCAAATCAATTAATTTCTCTGAGCCTCCATTTTGACATCTGCAAGATGGGGCTAGTACTAACATCTTCTTCTCAGTGTTGATGTAGAGATGAAACGAGGTAATGTAGGGAAAAGGCCACTGAAAGCAAGGAAGAGTGTTCTGTGATTGTGAGGTGCTGTTATTATTTATGGATTCACTCTTCCAGATAAACCAATTTGATTTGATTTTGTTCAGATGAAGGGTTTCTGGAGACTACAGTGTTTTAACTGGGAGGAGTGCTTGCTGCTGCTGCTGCTAAGTCGCTTCAGTCATGTCCAACTCTGTGTGACCTCATAGACGGCAGCCCATCAGGCTCCCCCGTCCCTGGGATTCGCCAGGCAAGAACACTGGAGTGGGTTGCCATTTTGTTCTCCAGTGCATGAAAGTGAAAAGTGAAAGTGAAGTCGCTCAGTCATGTCCGACTCTTAGCGACCCCATGGACTGTAGCCCACCAGGCTCCTCCATCCATGGGATTTTCCAGGCAAGAGTACTGGAGTGGGGTGCCATTGCCCTCTCCAGGAGGAGTGCTTATGAGGGTGAAAATATCAGATTGTGGAGTGGGCCAGTGGGAAAGCTATTTTGAGATGGGGAATCCCTTCCACCCTTCCAGACCTTCAAACCCACATATGGAGGGGGTTCCTGGCACCCCAAGATGGAAGGCTGACCAGACTCCTCTGGGCTAAAATGGAAGAAAGGTCTCTGTTTCCCTTTTCTGTCTCCAGGGGAGAGGAAGATGAGTTGGAATGGAGGCAAGAACAGCATAGATTTCTGTGGGCGGGCGTGTGTTCTAGCAACTGTTCGGTGTATTTTTAAAGGTCAGAGAGGCTTTGGCTCTATAGGATGGAGTGGCTGTGACACCTGATTAATGTCTGTGCAGTACTTTCCAGAATGAAATTTAATCAGCAGAATGATTGCAGCAAGCAGCTGCCTGGAGGAAAATGATCCTGTTCTAATGGTGGCTTGTTTGATGTGTTGGCATTGTAGTGGGGCACGTACATTATTAGTCGCCCAGCTAGGACACTGGCTCAACTAGTAAGGAAATGCAGCAAACAGCAGCAGCCCTTCTATGGCTCTATGTGGGGTCACTTCTTTCAGACTGTCAGCTCCTCCCCACTCAGAAGACCTTTACTGTCAGCCTCCTGCCTGCCCCCGAGGGTCTTCCCTGTCACCTCCTTTAACCCACTCCTATCATTATTCTCCATCCCCAAAGCCTCTCAGATCCATCATTCTTAGTGCTCCCCGCACCAGCTTCAAGGCCTTCCCTGACAGCTTCCTCCAGCACATTCAGACATGCAAGCGTGCATCCCTCCACTCGTCCCACAGGTGTTCTCAAGGCTTAAGCGAAATGAAAATGGTCTCTCCTTGGTCTAATTAACCCTTCTTCGCCTATTTTCTCATCAGAAGCACAGAGGCCATGATACTGACTTGCAGAAATTCTGTAGTCAGTATTTTTTTTAATGATTTTTCTAACACGTTTTTGGCTACACGATACAGCCTTTGTGATCTTAGTTCCCCAGCCAGGGATTGGAAGCCCAGAGTCTTAACCACTGGACCATCAGGCAAGTCCCTGTAGTCAGTATTATACTCTCTAACAGGTAGGAAATGCAGCAGATACCTAGGTGATGTGTGTGTGTCTGCGTGCACGTGTGATCGGTTGTGTCCGACTCTTTGCCACCCCATGGACTGTAGCCTGCCAGGCTCTTCTGTCCATGGAATTCTCCAGGCAAGAATACTGGAGCAGGTTGCTGTTTCCTTCTCCAGAGGATCTTTCAGACCCAGAGAATCCAACCCTTGTATCTTGCATCTCCTGCATTGGTAGGTGGGTTCTTTACCAACCTAACCACGAGGGAAGCCCCTGACTGCCATGTGCTGCCATTCAAATGCCATGGTGTGCCTTCCACCCAAGCTGACTGTGCTGGGCCATCCTCACCAGGACCTGTGGTTTGAGAGGTTTTCCTGGTAGTATAGCCAGGTTGAAGGAGCTAATCACACTTTCTTGCTGCTGTTTGTTTCCCCAGTTTGAAAAGCTTCCACTTAACCCCTCCAGGGTGTACCCCAGAATCACCACAGGGACCTGACCCAGCACAGGGGAAGTGCTTGGAATTATTAAGGCCCTGATTTACAGTGGAAATAGTAGCTTTTTAGAATGAAAAGGAATCAAAGTGAAGGCTGTAACAACCCTCTCTAAACTCAAAGTAATGCTGAGCAGGCTCTTCATCGGAAGTTGCAAGGACCCCCAGGCTTCCCCAAGGCACCACCCCAGGGTCCTGTGTATGAAATGAATCCGAAAACCAGGAAAGCAGAGGCCAGTGTTCCTGGCCCCATCAAGCTGTGGATGTGTGTGAGAGGGTCTAGAGGCAGACTTGAACCAGAGAAGGTAGACATTGTATTTGCAGTTAGAAAACATCTTGACTATTTTGAGCACTTGCATTGAGGCAGATTCTTTACCATCTGAGCCACCAGGGAAGCCCCTGCTATGTACCAGGTCCTAGAAATAATGAAGATTCAAAAAATAAATAAGATCTTTCCTTCAAGGAGTTTGCAGTTTTTTGTTTGGTTTGGTTTGGTTTTTTGGTTTGGTTGGTTTTTGTTTTGTTTGTTCCCCACACAGCTTGTAGGGATCTTAGTTCCTGGACCAAGGATTGAATCCAGGCCCTGGCAGTGAAAGCAAGAGTCAATTGAACTGCCAGGACATTCCTTCAGTGAGTTCACAGTTAAGTGGGCAGAGAGAGGTTTGTAAATATATATATAAGTAAGTAAGTGAAAGTAGCGTTTTTGCCTGGAGAATCCCAGGGATGGGGGAGCCTGGTGGACTGCCGTTTATGGGGTCACACAGAGTCGGACATGACTGAAGTGACTTAGCAGCAGCAGCAAGTAAGTGAAAGTCACTCAGTTGTGTTCCACTCTTTGCAACCCAATGGACTATACAGTCCATGGAATTCTCCAGGCCAGAATACTGGAGTGGGTAGCCTTTCCCTTCTCCAGGTGATCTTCCCAATCCAGGGATCAAACCCAGGTCTCCTGTATTGCAGGTGGATTCTTTAACAGCTGAGGCACAAGAGAAGCTCCCTATATATATGTATATACATATATATATATATAATTTAAGCACAGGAAACTAAAAGGAATGATAAAAGAAATTTATGCTGGATTCTGAAAGAGGACCAAGAAGGGAGGGGAGAAGTGGTGCCTGGTTTAAGTATTAAAAGTATTACTCATTCATTCTTTAGGATGTAAATCCCATGAGGTCAGGGACTTGTTTTGTTTGCTATTGTAGGTCTAACACCTAGAACGATACCTGGACTATGGTAAGAACGCAATATTCATTGAATAAATAAACACATGCCTACTATCTGCTAAGAGTTGGACACGACTTAGCGACCGAGCAACAACAACAAAAATGTGCTAAGCACTTGGGATGCCTGGTGGGGGTGGGGTGATGAAAACTGAAGAGTCAATGAAGATTTCTAGGTTTTTGGCTTGACCAGAGGACTGGTATTAATTCTTCCTTAAAGGCTTGGTAGAATTTGAGAGGGAAGTTGTCTGGTCTGGGCTTTTTGTGTCTGTGAGTGTATGTGGGAATTTTTGATTGCTGATTGAATCATCTTACTTGTATTGGTCTATTCAGACTATTTCTTCTTGAATCAATTTTGCTAACTTGTGTCTTTCTAGAAATCTGTCCACTTCATCTATGTTATCTAATTTGTTGGCATACATTTGTTCATAATATGCCTTTAAAAAATTTCTCTAACATCAGTAGTAATGTCCTCAACTATAACTGTTGCATTGTCTATTTCTCCCTGTAATTCTCTCAGGTTTTGCTTCATGTATTTTGGTGGGGGTCTGATTTTTGGTATGTATATATTCACAATTGTTATAGCTCCCTGAATTAGTGACCCTATTATCATTATAAAATGTCCTTCCTTGTCTCTTGTAACAATTTTTGTCTTAAAGTTTATTTTTTTATATTAGTATATCAACTCTCTCTTGGTTACTGTTTTCATGATATGTCTTTTTTCATCCTTTTAATTTTAACTAACTTAATTGTGTCTTTGAATCCAAAGCGTGTCTCTTGTAGACTACATATAATTGGATCATGCTTTTTTGTACATTCTTCCAATTTCTGCCTTTTGATTGTAGTGTTTAATCTATTTGAATTTAATGTAATTAGCAAAAGGTAAGATTTATGTCTGCTATTTTGCTATTTGTTTTCTATATTTCACATCTTTTTTATTCATCAGTTTCTCCATTACGGCCTTCTTTTGGGTTAAGTGATTTATTTTCTACTCTACCATTTTTATTACCTTGTTTCTTTCACTATATTTTCAGTTATTTTTAGTGGCTTTCCTGGGGGTTGCAATTAGTATATTAATTTATAAAAACCAACCAAAATTAATGCCAAATTAATTTCAACAGTATTTAGGAACTTTGCTCCATTCTTTCCCTGCTCCTTTATGCTGTTATTGTCACATAAATTACATCTTTATACGCTGTATGTCATCAACACAGATTTATCATGATTACTTTACACAGTTGTCTTTTAAAACAGAAAGAAGGGGAAAAGGAATGTGGTATATGGCCTAAAATTAATATTATGTATTGCCTTGATGGGCTTCCCCAGTGGTGCAGTGGTAAAGAATCTGCCTGCTAATGCAGGAAACCAGGGTTTGATCCCTCGGTAGGGAAGATTCCCCTGGAGAAGGGAATGGCAACCCATTCCAGTATTCTTGCCTGGGAAATCCCATGGGCAGAGGAGCCTGGTGGGCTACTGTCCTGGGGGTCGGGAAGAATTAGACACGACTGAGTGACTAAGCACGCAGCATGCACGCATGGCCTTGATATGTGGTAAAACAGAGTGCCTCCAATGACCTCACTGCAGACTCCCCTTCCCATTCTGCTTCCACAGATGAGGGCCTCTAGCAAACGGCCCTCTATCATGGAGACTGTGCACAGTTCCTGCTTCTCCCTGAGTAGGGGGCTCCAGTTGCCTGCCAGCCCAGAGAACTAAACAAGCCAATCCCAGCCTCCCACGGGCACCAGGGGTTACTCTATCCTCTTTTTTTTTTTTTGGTATTCCTTGCAGCTTGCAGGATCTTAATTCCCAGACCAGGGATTTAACCCATGTTGCCTGCAGTGGAAACACAGAGTCCTAACCACTAGACTTCCAGGGAAGTCCCCATCCTCTAGATACTACAAAGTCTCCTCTTACACCCTGGTTGTTCACTCTGTTCCCAAGCGCAAACTGCTTGTGGCTCTGTTACAGGAAGTGTCCTCCTCCCTCAGGCTGTAAATATATGTGATTAATGAACTGCTGTCTGTTTCATCTGTCCAGTGTTGGGTGTTGTATGTTTGGTCATCCCCATAACCCTAGGGCAGCATCCCTCCCTCAACAGGGGGTTGAAGAGGAGGTAATCAGCACAATCAGTGTCATGAACAAGATGGACCAACCATGACCAAGGACACCCTCAGGTTTAATTAACTATTCATGGCTAATAAAATGGTTCCATCATGTAGCAAATGCTGTCTAAACTTGGCGTTTCTGTCCAGTGGACTTGTGCTTTGGCTTGCAAGGCAATGTGTTGTCTTTGTTCGTCTCTTTCCATGCTGAATGCTCTAATCCTCAAGATAAGAATGGTCGCTGTCACTATGGAGAACAGTGTGGAGATTCCTTAAAAAGCTGGAAATAGAACTGCCATATGACCCAGCAATCCCACTGCTGGGCATACACACCGAGGAAACCAGAATTGAAAGAGACACATGTACCCCAGTGTTCATCACAATACCGTTTATAATAGCCAGGACATGGAAGCAACCAAGATGTCCATCAGCAGACAAATGGATAAGAAAGCTGTGGTACATATACACAATGGAGTATTACTCAGCCACTAAAAAGAATGCATTTGAATCAGTTCTAATGAGGTGGATGAAACTGGAGCCTATTATACGGAGAAGGCAATGGCACCCCATTCCAGTACTCTTGCCTGGAAAATCTCATGGACGGAGGAGCCTGGTAGGCTGCAGTCCATGGGGTCGCTAAGAGTCAGGCACAACTGAGCGACTTCACTTTCACTTTTCACTTTCATGCATTGGAGAAGGAAATGGCAACCCACTCCAGTGTTCTTGCCGGGAGAATCCCAGAGACAGTGGGCCCCCGTCTATGGAGTTGCACAGAGTCAGACACGACTGAAGCGACTTAGCGGCACCAGCAGAATACAGAGTGAAGTGAGCCAGAAAGAAAAGCACCAATACAGTACAATAACACATAAATATGCGATTTAGAAAGATGGTAACGATAACCCTGTATGCGAGACAGCAAAAGAGACACAGATATGTAGGACAGTCTTTTGGACTCTGTGGGAGAGGGAGACGGTGGATAGGAGAGTGGCATTGAAACATGTATATTATCATACGTGAAACGAATCACCAGTCCAAGTTCGATGCATGAGACAGGATGCTCGGGGCTGGTGCACTGAGACGACCCAGAGGGATGGTACAGGGAGGGAGGAGGGAGGGAGGTTCAGGATGGGGAACACGTGTATACCCGTGGCGGATTCATGTTGATGTATGGCAAAACCAATACAATATTGTAAAGTAATTAGCCTCCAATTAAAGTAAATAAATTTATACTAAAAATAAAACAAAATAAAGAAAATTACATTAAAAAAAAAGAATGGTCACTGTTTGAGTATATCCCATCATGGTTTTCACCCATATTTGGCAGGTGGTTTCTGAGGCACCTGCCTGTCAAGACAGCACACACAGCATCTTGACCAGTTGGCACTTGATCACAGTTACCAAAGGTGGGGATATAGCTCTCTGGTCATTGTCTAGCCTGGTGACTGTCACTAGGCATTCAGACAGCCATCACCTACCTTGTTCATGATTGTGCCAGGATGGGCCTGGGGACACTCCTTCGTAAGGTTCATGGAAAGGAAAGATACCATCATCCTAAGGAGAATTACTTGATTATTCATTGTCTAATAGTCATTGTTATTCAGGCAAGGGTAGCATCCTTGCTTCACTCCTTCACCGCTGCTTCCCTTGCTACTGTCCTGTATGCTCTCCTGACTCCCAAAGGTATTGAGGTGCACATTCATGGTAGCCCATGGCCCAGGCATCCATGATTTTAAAAACAGGAAGGAATATTTCATAGTTAGCTGCTATCCCAATCTATAACCCCTAGCCAGTGTGCCTGGGCTTTGCCTAACACTGCTGCTTGCCAGCACGCCAAAAGTCCTAATCTTGCAGTCACAGGGCTTGATGAATCCCATTCAGGCCATGGACAAAATGATCTTACTGGATTCGGACCTCAACTCAGGGAAGACTGGCGTTCCCTGGAGGAAGAGGCAGCTGCCTATTAAGTGGGCTTCAGAGGCCCTGAACCGTTCCCTGTAACAACCAAGAAGATCCACATCACAGGTGATTGGGTAGACAGAAACTGAAAGCAGCAGTTCTACATGGCTAGGACGCTAAGTTGTCATGAGGAAATTTTAAGAAAAAGAAGAGAGGAGGAAAAGGGCAGTCCCCGTGGGGGAAAGAGTAGGGCTGTAGCAGACTCATGGCCCCAAAGATCTGCTGCTACACCACTCTTCTGCTTATGCCTCCATTGCAACAGGAGCTCAATTCTCAGGGCTGCAGGAAAAAAACTAAACTGAAACACAGGTCCCCAGTTTGATACAACAGGAAATACAACATTGACTAAAATAATTTATACAGCAGAAAGACGAAAGGGCACTTTCACACCTCTACAACATAGGTTCTGAATTAACTTCAACATTTGCAGTTGAAATGTGCCACTGGCAAACTTTCACGGACTCAGTCAATACTGGAGCTCGAATTATCGTTACACCTGGGGACCCATTAGGCTTCCCTGGTGGCTCAGATGGTAAAGCATCTGCCTACAATGTGGGAGACCCGGGTTCAATCCCTGGATTGGGAGGATCCTCTGGGGAAGGCAATGGCACTCCGCTGTAGTACTCTTGCCTGGAAAATCCCATGGATGGAGGAGCCTGGTAGGCTACAGTCCATGGGGTTGCAAAGAGTTGGACATGACTAAGTGAGTTCACTTCACTTCACTTGGGGACCCATTAAATTTAAACAAGGTACCCTCTATAATCTTAAGGGAATTACTAACTGTAAAATATAGGACAAATAGGTATGCCTTACCTTAACCATCAGAATTATTTTGCCTAAATTCCCCATGGTCACAGCACCCATTATCCTAAAATATCCTGTTGTGGGCATGGACACTCTGACCCAATGAGTAATTAATCAAAATTAAATAAAGTTTGTCACTTACAAAT
This sequence comes from Neotragus moschatus, assembly GCA_006410615.1. Lineage (NCBI taxonomy): Eukaryota > Metazoa > Chordata > Mammalia > Artiodactyla > Bovidae > Neotragus > Neotragus moschatus. Next base: position 22,362 of record SJYA01003313.1, on the reverse strand, counting down.
TTCTTTGACTAAGTGAGGTGCCATGGATTCCCCAGTTAAAATAGTTGATATGACCTAATGTAACCTAAAATAGGGCCTTCAAGGATTAAAACTTATTATAGATAAGACCTAATTAGTGAAGGAATGATTATCTCCACCGTTCCTTCTTTTGACATCCTATTTTGGCCTATTCCTCAACCTGGAAAGAACGAATGGTGCCTCATAGTATGTAACTGGAGCCTCAATGCTGTGGTCCTATCCATATGGCTCCCATATCCAATATTCACTATTATTGGAATTATCGACTCTAGCCACTCAGCAACTATTTTGCTATAAGTATCATAGACTTGGATAATATATTCTGTCCAGTATCTATCCCAGTACCTTCTCAACTGCTATTTGGTTTTGCCTCTGAAAGGTCACAAAACACCTTTCCCAGGCTACTCATGGGGTACCTCAGTGGCCTTGCCGTCACACCCAAGACCCCAGCTGCATCCGCCTTTCTCTGGGAATACAGGTATGACGTTACCTCTATGATATCCTACTTCAAGGAGGTTCATTTACCACATTTATTAAGTATATACAAATACTCACAAGGAGCTCACAAAAAGGGTACAGACCATTCCTCCACACACAGTGCAAAGCCTCACTACCTCTGTTACAATCCTGAAAATTCTTTGGTAGACACAGCTGCTTCATCTCTGACACTGTCAGGAAACAGCTATTGACCCTTTAAGTGCCCACAATGTTAATACAAGTCCAATATTAAAAACATTTTTTTTTCAGCTTTGGCTGCACTGGGCCTTCGCTGCAGCAGGAGGACTTCGTTGACTTGGGTCATGTGGGATTTTAGTTCCCCAACCAGGTATCAAACCCGAGTCCCCTGCACTGGAAGGCGGATTGTTAACCACTGGACCACAGGGGAAGTCCTACATCTTTGAGTATTTCTTTTCTTTTTTTTTTTTTTTTTGGTTCTGGAGGTACCATATTCTTCACTTACAAATTTTACTTTACCTCATTAATGCTGTTACTTGCAAACTGACTCATTTTAAATGGGGCCTTCTCCAACAAAAAGCTTTAGAATCTGTCAAATTGAGATCAACACTCCTGTTAGTGCCCTCACAGACTCCTTCACTGTAGCTTAGGCAAACTCCTTTCATGCCTCCTGGAATCTCTAGGCCACCTACAAATGACCATAGGTTGTCCCTAGGTTTCTGGTGCAAGAAGCTGCCCTTCACAGGCCTGCACTATATACCATCAGGACAGCAACCGAAGGCCACATATTGAAATCTTCTGAAATTTGAGTTTCTCACAGTCCCTGAGCCTATGACCTTCTATACGTCGCTGCTCACTATGCCTCGGGTCTTGAAAGCAGCACCCCACAAGCACGTCACAGCTAATGAGGCCTTTTTGACCCAGGATAGAGCCAAACCTGGGCCCTCTAGTAGATTTCAGCTACAGGAGGCGTAGCCAGTCATATGCCGCCTCAGTCATTTGCCAGATGTCATGATGCTGAAGGAGGTCACGCCTCTCCCAGACCCTTGGCTACCATGGGACTCGCTTAGAATCAACTAAGTGACCAATAATGGGAGTTCATACGCTTTATGGGTGGTATTGCACCATCATACTTAATGGAGTTCAGTAGAATGTTGCTGTTTTTCATCCCTTAACCAGAATGTCTCTGAAAAGGATAGTACATGAGAGTCAGTCAGCACAATGGGCCACACTTCAGGTAGTCATTTTAACATTGGATGCCATGGCCCAAAAGTAGTCTCATCTGTATATTTTTACAAATTCTTGAGTCATTGCCCAAGAAGTGCCCCCTTTGGGGTAAAGAACTCTGAAAATCTCTTAATTCATAGATACCCAAAATATAAATCAAGGTCACCCACGTTTTGACATATACTAAGGCCACAATACAAGGCCTTACCAGAATACTTCTTATTCCCTTTGGAGTTGTAGACATTACTGATCATGACAAAGGGACTCATTTCATTTCTCAGAATACACAATGCTGGCTCTTAAAGAAGATATTCACTGGAACTTTCACCTCTACTGTAGGCCCTAGGAAGTTGATTTAATTGAATGGCAAACTGAGCTCCACAGAGAACTCTTCTTTAAGGTACAGAGTGGCAAATGGACCCCCACTGGGTGTCACTATTGCCATGGGCTCTGATTAGTTTAAATTCATGCCCCCTGGGGACACGCTCTCTTCACCAATACCACACAGATCCCTCATGTGACTTTACTGGCCAAAAATGGGTCACCTCTGAAGTTAATATTTTTCAATGTTCATCTCACCATGTGGCCCTTCTTCACTTCCTAGGAAAGTACTCCTACTCCCTGAAACTCTTAGTCTGTGACCAAGATTTAAATTGATATCAAGACCTTCAAGAGGTCAGGTGTGATGTAAATCTTAATAAGTGCTGCCTTGCCAGCTGGTAAAATCAGGAGGGCCTCAAATAGCCTAACTCCAAGTTCCTCGCCTCACTCTGCTCATATGGATGATAAAGCCCCCTAGCCAAAAAATTCTCCCTTACCACAGGGATTAGGCACAGTTCTTACTCAAGAGTAGCAAGAGTAGCGTGCCTTAGTTGTCTGCCAGCCCTTGGAATTATTCAAGCCAATCACGTCCTTCTGTAGAAACTAAGAGTCACCTCATACCCTTGATACTACAAACTCTGACTCTTTCAGATCATGTTTGTTCATCCTTTTCCAAGTACAACCCCCTCGTGGCCCTGCATGGCATGCAGTATCTTCCCTCCCCTGGCCTGTGAGTATATGTGACCCCTGGGCTGTGAGTATATGTGACTAATAAACTGCTATCCATCTTGTCAGAGAAGGCAATGGCACCCAACTCCAGTACTCTTGCCTGGAAAATCCCATGGACAGAGGAGCCTGGTAGGCTGCAGTCCATGAGGTCTCTAAGAGTCGGACATGACTGAGAGACTACACTTTGACTTTTCACTTTTTTTTTTTAATTTTCTTTCTTTTTTTATAAGAAAAAAAATAGCAGAAGACAGAAAATGTGTCATTTTAGTGTAAAAATCTTACATATTTCTGTTTTCAAAACAGAACAATGAAGGAAATCTATGAAATCAAAGCTGGTTCTTCAAGACCTATAAAATTTTTTAAGCCACTAAGCAGATTGATACTCGAGTNTTAATGTCTTTCACTTTGTTTTCCTGTTTAATAACATTGGCTAGCACCTCCAGTTCACAATTGAATAGAAGTGGTATGAACAGATATCCTTGCTTACTCCCAATCTTAAGGAACAATAATTCAATATTTCACCATAAAGTATGATGTTACGTGTAGATTTTTTAGAAAACGTCTTTTATCAGAATTCATCTTGTTCCTTGTTTATGACTTTTCACTTTTATGCATTGGAGAAGGAAATGGCAACCCACTCCAGTTCTTGCCTGAAGAATCCCAGAGATAGGGGAGCTTGGTGGGCTGCCGTCTATGGGGTCGCACAGAGTCGGACACAACTGAAGCGATTTAGCAGCAGCAGCATCCATCTCATCAGTTCTAGCCATCCCCATAAACCTAGAATGGGGAATCCATCCTTCACCAATGAAGAGGCGGTGATCAAAACAAGGAGTTATAAAGAAAAAAATACATTTATATTGTCTCATACTTACCTATGTAATTAAATTTAACAGTTGACTTTTTTTATGGGCATTCAAGTTGTTACCTAGTGTTCTTTCATTTAAGCCTGAAAATATCACCTTAGTATGTCTTGTAGGGCAGATCTGCCAGCAATAAACTCTCTTAGTTTTTGTTTATCTGAGGATGTCTTAATTTCTCCTTCATTTCTGAAGAAAAGTGTTGCTGGATATGGAATTCTTTGACGGTCTTTTCTTACAGCACTTTTAAAGTGTAATCTGACTGCCTCTGGCCTCCATTGTTTCCAATGAGAAATTAGCTGCCAATCTATTGAGTAACCTGTGTACCAAATGAGTCATTTCTCTCTTGCTGCTTTCAAGATGATCTCTTTGTCTTTTGACAATTTGATTATAATGTGTCTAGGTGTGGATATTTTTACATTTCTCCTACTTGGATTTGTTTAGTTTCTCAGATGCATAGATTCATGTTTTCTTTTTTTTAATGAAATTTGGGAAGCTTTCTAACCTTATTTCTTCAAGTATACTTTTTGCCCCATTTTTTCTCTCTTCTCTGAGTCACCCATTGTGCCTGTGTTTCACTGTGTCCAAGAGGTTTCTGAGGCTCTGTTTATTTTTCTTTTTATTCCTTCTTTCTGCTCCTCAAATTCAAAAATCTTAATTGACCTATCCTCAACTCATTAATCCTTTCTCCTGCCTGCTCAATTCTGTTGTCAGGTCCCTCTAGTGAGTTTTTCATTTCAGTCATTGTACTTTCATTAATTTTATAATTTCTATATCTTTGTTGATTGCTATTTGGTGAGACATCATTTTCATATTTTGCTTTTAGTTCAGGACACTTGCATTCCTTTATTTCAGCATATTTAAAACATCTTATTTAAAGTCTTTATCTAGTAATTCCAGTGTCTGGGCTTTCTCAGGAACAGTTCTTATTGACTTCTTTTCCCCACTGTGTATGAACCAATCTTTCATGTTTTTTTGAATGTCTCAAACTGTTTTCTTTGAAAAACACAATGTGGAAACTCCTGAAATTAGATTCTTTTTTATGTTCAAGGTGTTTTATGTTTTGCTTTGTTTATCTGTTTGTCTTTGTTATTGTTGCTATTTGTTTGGCTAATGACTTTTCTGAAGTAATTCTGTAAAGTTTGTATTCTTTCTCATGTGTGACCACTGAAGATTTTGCTTGGTTAGCTTACTGATCAGCTAATGATTAGGTAGAGATTTCCTTAAATGCCTGGAACTAATTTCTCCAAGTATTTATTGAGGGGCTCTGTGTTTACTTTGGAGGTTTCAACACTGAGCCAAATCATTTGAAACTCTGTCTTAGCTGTATTTCATGACTATGTAGAACCTCAGAATCACCCAGAGGTGAGAGCTTTGGGTCTCCTCAGGTTTTTCCTGAGCATCCACATAGCCCAACACATGTATGTGGCCTTCTAGATTCCTAGAAATTTGTCAGAGCTTATCAAGATCCCTAAGGATCTTTCATTTCCCTGCTTTTCCTTTTAAGTTTTATGGTTAGCCTATTGTGTCCCAACTATTATCCATTGCACCTGGTACCAATGATGTTAAATAAATGCCACTTATTATTTCAACAAACACCCTCAGGGAAAAGGCTGTTCACACAGGGTGAACTCTGAGTCAGGTCAAATAAGGACAAGTCTTGTGAGTGAGGTCTTCCAGAGAAAGATCAGACAGGTCAAATGATGACAGTTATATGGGCATAGGGCTCTAACCTCATTTTGCCTCCCCCAGTGGCTCCCAGACTCTCAGCTTTCCACATGGTTGTGGGTTGTCACTGTTAAAGGCTACTACAGAGCTGGAGAGAAGGGGATGAGCATAGAGCAATGCCACAAAGTTTGCTGTTCTTACCACAACTTACCTGTTTTTCTTCAATAAACACTCTCTGATTCCTGCAAGCATTTGTTAATTCCCAGAGGTCTAAAAAAGTTGACTGTGACCATTATCATCAGTGTTCTCACTGCTTCTGGGGAAAAGAGTGTTTTCTGTGGTCCTTACCACATCATTATTGCTGACATCATTCTAATTCAATTTTGAACATTTGGAGTTTGAGATATCTGTAGATTATCTAGTCAGAGATATCCAATAGGAAACTGAATATATAAATTTGAAGGCTCAGTCAATCTGATATAGAGATTAACATGTGGAAGGTATCAGAATAGTTTAAAATACTGGAGTGGGTGAGTTCACTCAGAAAGAATTTGTATGATATGAAGAACAGACGTTTTTAGGAAAGAACTGTGAAGAACAGCAATTTTTTTTTAATTTATTTTTAGTTGGAGGAGAGTTGCTTTACAATGTTGTGTTGGTTTCTGCTGTATAACAATGTGGATCAACTATCAGTATACATGTGATAGTATGTAGAGCCTCAATCCCATCCCCCCACCCCACCCCCTAGGTCATCCCAGAGCACTGAGCTGAGCTCCCTGTGTTATACAGCAACTCCTCACTAGCTAGCTATTTTACACGGGGTAATGTATATGTCTCAAAGCCGCTATCTCAATTCGTCCCTACCCTCTCCCAACTGTGTCCACAAGTCTGAATAATAGCAATATTTAAGAGTAATTTTGAGACCTAGAATGTTGAGAAGGCACAATAAGAGAGGTAAGAGAAACCAGAAGTTTCTGAAAACTTGAGTTTACAAATGTATTTGTCCTTGGCCATGTTCTTCATGGTTTGAAATCCAGTGTAGTTCCCAGCTTGTTTTTTTTTTTTTTTTGCCGAAATGACAGCATTATAAAAATAAGGAACAGATTGGTGTTTTCCAAAGATTAGAGACAGGGGAAGGGGGTCAGAGGGAGGTGGGTGTAGTTATAATAGGGCAAGATGAAGGATTCTTGTGGTGTTGGAACTGTTTATTGTCTTGACTCTGGTGGTGGATACACAAACTTGTACAGGTGATAAAATTGCATAGAACTTAAAGTACACTCACATACAGACATATACACAAAAATGAATGTGAGTAAAACTGGGGCAATCTGAATAAGTTCAGTGGATATTAATATCCTGGTTGTGATATCACACTATTGTTTTTGCATGTTGCTATTGAGAAACTGGTTCTTCCCTGGTGGCTCAGATGGTAAAGAATCTGCCTGTAATGTGGGAGACTTGGGTTTGATTCCTGGGTTGGGAAGATTCCCTGGAGGAGGGCATGACAACCCACTCCACTGTTCTTTCCTGGAGAATCCTCATGGACAGAGAAGCCTGGTGGGCTACAGTCCATAGCGTCACAGAGTCAGACACAACTGAGCGACTTAGCATATCACACCATATTGAGAAACTTGGCAAAGTATACAAGATATGTCTTTGTATTATTATTTACAACTGTATGTAAATCTAAAATTATATCAACAAAATTTTTAGTTTTAAAAAAGTAGCCAGAGAGAAAATACAGATTCCCCCCCACAAAGGAAAGGCAGACCGTCAGCAGACTTCTCAATAGCAGCAATGAAAATCAGAAGATAGTGCAATGATACCTTCAAAGGGTGGGCTAAAATCTGTCAATTCTGACTTAATACCCAGGAAAAATTATCTTTTGTGCATGATGGTGAAATAAAGGCATTTTCATATAAACAGAGAGTTTAGTAAAGGCTGTGCTTCAAAAAAAAAATAATGATATCAAAAATAAGGTCTAAATCACAAAAAGAAATATTTAGAAAGAATTGGTGATGATGTGAGTAAATCCAAAAAAATAAGGCAAAACAATGATGTATAACGTGGTATTTTTAAAAATATTACAGTGAAAATACTAAGCAATAATTGCATCAGAGTAAGTACAGGTTTAGCAAGGTTGCTGGATACAGAATCAATATACAAAGGTCATAAATAAATAAATTCCACAAATATGGGATGGAACAAAAGCTCCCAAAAAACTAACTTAACAGTATTTCAAATAAATAACACAACCACTTTAGGGGTTGGGAGTGGAGAGAGAACTAACCCAAGAAATTTCTGAACACAATATTTTGACTAAGCTAGACTTAAACTAGCTGTAAACAAATTGAGTACTCTAGGTAGCAGGTATATTTTTTGCAGGGGTATGGATAAAAAATTCTGCAGCTGCTTTCTGTGTATTATCTCCTTCCTTCACTACCCATCCTAAGTTCTTCTCACCCTCAGATATCACTTCTGCTAGTCCTGTTGGCTTACTTGGTGATGTCAGTGAAACCCTCATTACTGTGAAACCTGAGTCCCTGGCAACCATACACACCTCGGTTTGGGGTTGCTGCACTTGTCCATTCACAATTAAAATGGAGCAAGCAAGGGACTACCAGGAGTTGTCCAAATGGATTACCTAAGCTCCATTCATATCTCATCTTGTCCCTGTTTTGTAACACCAGCCCACGGGGACTTGGCATAAACTCTACAATACATATTTTCTCACCCTTATTCTTCCCACTCCATAGGGTCTGCTGGATCATATGGTTTAAGCAGCAGAACTGCTTTTACTTCCTGGATCTTTAGCAGAGTCTTTTCCTGTTCCATGACTTACTCAAAGGTGGTAGACTTCCCTGACTCCAGGTGTATGACTGGACTAGTGTTCCTAGGTATGAAATGATTTGCTCTAAAACCCAAATAGTTCTTCCTGGTACTGGGTTTTTCTTCTTTGTAGGAGGGATTACAAGGTGCCACAATTTGTCTTTTACTTTGGCAGAGATGTTCCTGCATGCTCCTAACCACTAGATCCTTTAAAAAAAAAAAACAAAACTTCATTAAATCTTTACAGGTTTTATCTCCTACAATCTGGAGCACGTGTCTGTAGCAGTACCAAGGCTTGTGGAGTAGTAGCCATTTCTTGGTCATCCTGCTCAATCAGCATAATTATGTCATTAATGTAATGGATAAATGTGATGTTTTGTGGCTGTTAAGAGAGGCCAGATCTCTTTGAACTATTTTATGACATAGGGAGAAGAAGTAACATATCCCTGGCCAAAACAGTAAATATATATTATTATATGTTACATTTACTGTGAACTCTTTCTGATCCTCTTTCTTGTTTGGACTAGCAAAGAACATACTTGCTAAATCAATGGCTATACATCATGTAATACTTAAAAGCCAAATTAATCAGCTCTGATAAAGATACCATGGCCAGCACAGAAGCTGTGTTTGGCTACTACTTGCTTAATTTACAGTCACCTCCACTCATCTTTCAAGTTCTATACATTTCTGCAGGATCTGTACTGGTGTATGTATAAAATTGGGAACACCATCCCTTCATCTCCGAGATCCTTAGGGTAGCACCAATCTCTGCCGTGTCCCATCTTGAGGTAGGGGATGGAGTATTGATTTTTATTTATAATCTTGACTGTCACCTAAAGTTTTAGAACCACCAATCTAGCCTTTCCACCGTTGTAGCTCTTACCCCACAAGACACCCAGCGTGAAGGTTATTCCAGCTGCCAAGTAAGCCAATCCCAGCAAAGATTCAGTGACCAGAGAAATGAGCATCTGGTAAGTCTAAAGACCTAGTGAACCTCTTGTAAGATGCCTTTTTGCAAGGACTCTATTTATTGTCCAGTCTTCCTATAACCCACTCTCTAATAAGGGAGTCATGATGACAATTTGGGTGTCTGGGCATCAATGTCCGGTAGTGCTCTAAATGTCTCCTCTTTCCCCAATGGACAGTCACCCAAATAAATGGCATTAGGTCCCTTCGGGCAAAAACTGGGGCTACTATTATGGTCTATAATTTCCATGGTGATTTAGGGTCCTTTCTGGGTCCTTTCTGGGGACCCACTTTTTCAGCCAATGGGTTCCAGGTCTTGAAAACTGAATCAGGTCCAGGAACTTGGCAAGGGATCATGGTTTTCTCAGACTCCTGCTCATTCATTGCAGGTCTATATATGAATGAGCACTCAGCTTCCTGGTAATGCTACTGCCCATCTTGCTAGAACTTTCCTCATGACCTTGCTGAATAGTGTGTTCCGTGAGCCCCTCTATGAAACATAATCTCTAGTGGGTCTCTTGGGCTCACATAATATATGCATTCCAGCGTGCCTATGGCTTTAGGTCTTTTAATCCTTTCCTCCACTGTCTCCCATAGCAACTTGGGCATTTCAACCTCACTTAATGTGAGATTTCCCAGGCTCACATTCCCCAGGCTTCTAGGAGTCACCCTAGCAGCCTCTGTGTGTCATTCCCTACAGTCCTGGCTGGAGTATTGCCTCAATCCGTTCAGGTGGCTATAATAAAATACTACAGCTTGGGTAGCTTATAAACAATAGAATTGTATCATTCACAGTTCTGGAGGCTGGGAAGTCCAAGATAGGGGCCAGCATAGTCATGTCCTGGTGAGGGCCCTCTTCCTGGCTGCTGCTGCTGCTGCTAAGTCACTTCAGTTGTGTCCGGCTCTGTACGACCCCATAGATGGCAGCCCACTAGGCTCCTCCACCCATGGGATTTTCCAGGCAAGAGTACTGGAGTGGGATGCCATTGCCTTCTCCGTCTTCCTGGCTGATGCCCCTATTAATCCCTTTATTGCTTGGTCACGCTATCATGGTCTCATTCCAATATGCCTTCCCAATTTTTTGCCACACGGATAGGCTGAGAATTTTCTAAACTTTTAATTTGTTTTTCTTTTGATGAACAATTTTAAGCCATTTCTCTCTTCTCTCATTTTACTATGAGAAGTCAAGAGAAGACAAGCTGCTCCTTCAACACTTTGCTTAGAAATAGCTTCAACCAAATATCCAACTTTATCGTTCACAAATTTTGTCTTCCACAAAACTCTAAGACATGAACGCAAGTCGACAAAGCTCTCTGCCACTTTATAAAAAGAATGGCCTTTCCCCCAGTTTCCTCATCTCCATTGAGAGTTCATCAGAATGACCTTTGGTGTCCATGCTGGGACATACTGTGACCATTCTGTTTAGGACCACTTAGGTATTCTGTAAGAAGACTGAAGCTCTCTCTATAATCTTACTTTCTTCTGAGCCCTTACCCAAGCCACCTTTCATGGCCCATTCATGGCAATGTAGACTTTTTCTAGCATGCACCTCCAAATTCTTCCAGCTTCTACCCATTGGAGGTGGTTGTTTAGTCACTATGTTGTATCCGATTCTTTGTGACCCCATGACTTCCAGGCTCCTTGCTCCGTGGGATTTCCCAGCCAAGCATACTGGGGTGGGTAGCCATTCCCTTCTCCAAGGGATCATCCCAACCCAGGGGTCGAACCCAGGTTTCCTGCACTGCAAGTGAATTCTTTACCAACTGAGCCACCAGGGAAGACCCCTCTATCCACTACTCAGTTCCAAACCTGCTTTCACATTTGTTATAGCAGCATTCCACCCCAAGTACCAAAATCTGTGTTAATAAGGGCCCCTCAGGGACTTCCCTGGTGGTCCAGTGGCTAACTCTGCACTGTCAACACAGGAGGCCCATGTTTGATCCCTGATCAGGACACTAGATCCCACATGCTGCAACTACAGATCTTGCATGCAGTACCTGCTGCAACTAAGACCCAGTGCAGCCAAATAAATAAATATTTTAAAAAGAGCTCTCCAGAGAAAAGTAATCAATCGGATATATATAGATATATGTAAGATGAGATTTATAGGAATTGGCTTACATGGTAATGGAGGCCAAGAAGTCCCATGATCTGCTGTCATAAGCTGGAGACTGGATAAGTTGGTGATATAATTTCTTCTGAGTCCAAAGGCCTGAGAACCAGGAACTCTGATGTTAGAGGCCAGGAAAAATGAACATTCTAGCTCAAGAAGAGAGAAAAGAAATTCGCCCTTCCTTTGCCTTTTTGTTGTTTGGGCCCTCAACAGATTAGATGATACTTGTCCACGTTGGTGAGGGTAGATCTCTTTATCAGTCTACTGAATTAAATGCTCATCTATTCCAAAAACACTCCCACGGGACACACAGAAATCATGTTTTATCAGCTCTCTGAGCATCCCTTAGCCCAGCCAAGTGGACACAGAAAACGAACTATTACAATAATTAAATCTTGTATCCCAAGAAACTGTGAAAGTGTCAGTTGTGTCCAACTCTTTAAGAGTACCCCCAAATCTATAAACTCTCCCTTTTCCAGTCTTATGACATGGCCCCCTTGATTGAGCACCCTCACAATCAAGTCCCATGAATACTCTTCTGACTCCTGCTGACACATTCTAGCTAATTTGTGTGGCTCACTTGGGCTTCTTAGAGAAGGACATGGCACACACTCCAGTATTCTTGCCTGGAGAATCCCCCTGGGCAGAGGAGTGTGGCAGGCTACAGTCCATGGGGCCGCAAGAGTTGGACACGACTTAGCAACTAAACCAAACCTTGGGCTCTAAAGCCTGTCCTCCACAGTGGGCCCACGTCGTTCTTACACGGTTTATGCTGCTACTTGGGGCTGGCAGGAGAAGAGGTGGGGGCAGATCCTGAGGGGGGGATCTCCTGCTGCCTTCAGAGACAGATACCTTTGCTGTGTCTTCCCACATGGGGGATGGGGTGGGCTGGAGTGCCGTTTCTTGATAAGGAATGGGCCATTGTACAGGTTCTGAGGGTGCAGAGGAGGCCGGGGTAGGGGTATCAGATAATTGACTGGATGCCCAGTTAAGTGAGAATTTCATATACATGAATAAGGTTTTGGTATAAGTGTGTCCCAGGTGATATTTGAATTTTTGCTATATTTTTTTTATTTGCTAAATCTGGCAATGCAAGCCTAGAGAGCTGCTATGATCTGAATATTTGTGTCCCTCTGCTAAATTCATATGTTGAAATCCTAATATCCAATGTAATGGTATTAGAAGATAGGGCTTTTGGGGGGTGATTAGGTGGTTGGAGCCTTCATGAATGGGTTTCAGTTCAGTTCAGTTCAGTTCAGTCGCTCAGTCGGNGGGTAGATCTCTTTATCAGTCTACTGAATTAAATGCTCATCTATTCCAAAAACACTCCCACGGGACACACAGAAATCATGTTTTATCAGCTCTCTGAGCATCCCTTAGCCCAGCCAAGTGGACACAGAAAACGAACTATTACAATAATTAAATCTTGTATCCCAAGAAACTGTGAAAGTGTCAGTTGTGTCCAACTCTTTAAGAGTACCCCCAAATCTATAAACTCTCCCTTTTCCAGTCTTATGACATGGCCCCCTTGATTGAGCACCCTCACAATCAAGTCCCATGAATACTCTTCTGACTCCTGCTGACACATTCTAGCTAATTTGTGTGGCTCACTTGGGCTTCTTAGAGAAGGACATGGCACACACTCCAGTATTCTTGCCTGGAGAATCCCCCTGGGCAGAGGAGTGTGGCAGGCTACAGTCCATGGGGCCGCAAGAGTTGGACACGACTTAGCAACTAAACCAAACCTTGGGCTCTAAAGCCTGTCCTCCACAGTGGGCCCACGTCGTTCTTACACGGTTTATGCTGCTACTTGGGGCTGGCAGGAGAAGAGGTGGGGGCAGATCCTGAGGGGGGGATCTCCTGCTGCCTTCAGAGACAGATACCTTTGCTGTGTCTTCCCACATGGGGGATGGGGTGGGCTGGAGTGCCGTTTCTTGATAAGGAATGGGCCATTGTACAGGTTCTGAGGGTGCAGAGGAGGCCGGGGTAGGGGTATCAGATAATTGACTGGATGCCCAGTTAAGTGAGAATTTCATATACATGAATAAGGTTTTGGTATAAGTGTGTCCCAGGTGATATTTGAATTTTTGCTATATTTTTTTTATTTGCTAAATCTGGCAATGCAAGCCTAGAGAGCTGCTATGATCTGAATATTTGTGTCCCTCTGCTAAATTCATATGTTGAAATCCTAATATCCAATGTAATGGTATTAGAAGATAGGGCTTTTGGGGGGTGATTAGGTGGTTGGAGCCTTCATGAATGGGTTTCAGTTCAGTTCAGTTCAGTTCAGTCGCTCAGTCGGGTCTAACTCTTTGCGACCCCATGAATCACAGCACACCAGGCCTCCCTGTCCATCACCAACTCCCGGAGTTCACTCAGACTCATGTCTGTCGAGTCCGTGATGCCATCCAGCCATCTCATCCTCTGTCTCCCCTTCTCCTCCTGCCCCCAATCCCTCCCAGCATCAGAGTCTTTTCCAATGAGTCAACTCTTCTCATGAGGTGGCCAAAGTACTGGAGTTTCAGCTTTAGCATCATTGCTTCCAATGAACACCCAGGACTGGTCTCCTTTAGAATAGGCTTAGTGCTCTTATAAAACAGACCTCAGGGAGCTCGCTAGCCCCTGCCACATGTGAAGACACAGAGAGAACTCTGCAACCCGGGAAGAGGGCCCTCATCTGACCATGTTGGCACCTGGATCTCGGACTTCCAGCCACCAGAGCTGTGAACAATAAATTTCTGTTGTTTCTAAGTCACCCAATCTGTGGTGTTTTGTTAGAGCAGCCCAAACAGACTCAGACAGACGTCAAAATGTTCAGGCTCACTCACCAGCCCGTGTCCCAAGTTTTCCCAACCAAGGCTCTCACTTGCCTCCGTCAGATGTTCAGTCATCTTTGAAGCTCCTTGACTCTTTACAGTAGTGAGTTTGTGGCCTTGAGACTTTTTTCTGTTCTTCCACTGCAGAAGACAAGAGCTTTGGTGTAAGCTGCCAAAGAGACGTTCTGGATTTCACCATGTTTGTTAACAACCCTCACCTTTTTCTTATCCTTCTGTAGGTATCAATGCAACTAAATGAGAGCTGGCAAATTTCATTGTCTTTGTATGATTCCCACTTCTCCCCAACTCATTTCCCAAAAACCTGAATCATTGCACTGACAAGGCATTATTCCCTTTCATAGACGATTTCCCCAAGACACTACCTGCGAAAGTTTAGCAAGAGCGCCACCATCTGGTGCCTGGGACAATCCATCCTTCACATGCTACTGGGTGCGGGGTCTGCATTGACAGCCTGGTCGAGTGATCCCATCTCCCAAATTCCATTACTGCCTGATTTCTTGGGTCACTCCTGGTAGCAGATATGTTAGTTTAGGTCCTCTGGTAAGGAGACACTGAATTGGAGAACGAAGTACAAGAGGTTTATTGGAGGGTAACATCTGCAAGGACAGGAAAGCAGGTTTGGGAAAGGAGAACTTCAGATTGTGAAAGTGAAGAGCTCATTAAAGAAAACCCTCAAAGGACCAGGCCTTAGTATGCCTCCCATGCTCAGGCACTAGCTAGGGGCTGCGTGGGAAGAGCTTGGCTTCTGCTTAAATGCTTTAGCGATCTCAAAGGTGCTTCACCTGGAGGCTGACAGCTGACTGTACTCCTTGCAGCTGGATGGAAAATTCTTCTTGAAAGAACAGCCAAGAGACACAGATGGTTCTTTTCAAAAATGGTGCTGGGACAATAGGATACCCATATAGAAAAAAAGAAAGAAAGAAATTGGATCCTTACTTCAATGAATACTCCAAGATCAGTACAAGTAGATGATACGTCTAAATTTGAAGGGCAAATCATGCTTTTGTGATGGGAGTGATCAGGAAAGAGCACATGGGAGGGCTGCTTCTATTTTTTCCCAATTTTTTATTATGGAAAATTTTGCAGATAGAGGAAAAGTTGAAAGAATAAATGACTGTGTTCACAACTTTGGGATGGTGAAGAATCTTAAACAGCACGCAAAACTATTAACCATAAAAGAAAAAATTAACACTTTTACTACATTAAAATTAAACATTTCATTAAAAGTTACCATTAATAGAATTAAAAATTAATCCATACAATAGCAGAGATATTTGTATTATACATGTAGCAAATAAAATTCTAGGACTTGGGACATATACCAAGCTGCTGGAATATGATAGGAAAATTTTTTAAATGGGTAAAAAGTAATAAACAGTTACTTCACAAAAGTAGAAAACCAAATGGCCAATAAATACATGAAGATGTCCTTAACTTCATCAGAGAAATGCAAAATAAAAACAGTATGAGATACCAACACATCTACCAGAAATGGCTGATGTTGTTTTTTAATCCTTACAATACCAACCATTGGTAGGGATGTGGAACAACAGGAATTCTGACACACTGCTAGTGGAGATATAATTTGATTTAACCATTTCAAAAAAGTTTGGCATTATCTAGTGGATTTAAAGCTAATGCATTTTCTGTGGACCAGCAATTCCACTTCTATGCATACACCCAACAGAAGTTTGTAAATATGTTCATCAAAGACATGTATAAGAAAGTTCTTAGCAGCACTGTTTTAACAGCCCTTACACTTGAATAACCCAAGATGTTGACCAGCAGTAGAAAAGATAAACAATTGTGATATTTCCAAACAATGGAAAACATTCAGCAGTGAAAATTAACGAGCTACAGCTACATGCAACAGTATGAATGTACCTTACAAACATGCTGTTGATGGAAACAAGCCAAGAATAAATATTACATACTGTATGACAAATATTACATACTGTATGAAGTAGAAAAACAAGAAAACCTAATCTACATCGTCTAGGAACTCATACATAGGCAGTAGAACTACACAGAAAAGCAAGGACATGGTTAACAAAAGTCAGGATATTGGTTATTTCTTAGAAGCGGAAAAATGGGAGTGATCAGGAAAGAGCACATGGGAGGGCTGCTTCTATTTTTTCCCAATTTTTTATTATGGAAAACTTTTCAGATAGAGGAAAAGTTGAAAGAATAATACAATTAATACTTACCTACCATCTAATTAGATGTAACAATTGCTAACATCTTAGCATTTTGCTTTATATCTATCCATGTATACTTCTATGTTTAACTTTATTGAAATGTAATTCATATCTCATATAATTTACCCATTTTAAGTGTACAATTCAATGGTCTTTAGTATAATCAGAGATATATGCAACCATCGGCATATTCAATTTTAGAACATTTTCATCACCCCAGATGTACACTTCATACTTTATCAATTCTCCATCCCCCCCTTCTCTCAGCAAACAAGCATATACTTTCTATCTCTGTAGTTTTGCCTATGACAGGCCTTTCATATAAATGGAATCATGTGACTCTTTGTGATTGACTTCTTTCCTGTAGAAAGTTTCATTTAAAAATTCACTCATGTTGTAGCGTGTGTCAGTACTTGTGTTAAGTCTGCTTGGTATGTCATAACAGAATACTACAACTGGGAGGTTTAAACAACAAATTTATTTTCTCACAGTTCTGGAGACTGGAAGTCTAAGATCAAGGTGCTATCAGGGTCGGTGTCTGATGAGACCCCTCCTTGGGTTGCAGGCGGCTACATTCTGACTGTGTTCTCACGTGGCCTTTCTACTCTTTCCACTCTGACTTGCAAAGAGAGGTCACTGGTATCTCTTCCTCTTCTTACAAGGATGCCAGTGCTATGGGATGAAGATCCCATCCTTAGTGCCTCATTTAACCTTCAGCATCTCCTTAAAGGCTCTATGTCCAAATTTAGTCACATTGGGGGTTAGGGTTTCAACATATAAACTTGGGGGGAGCGGTGAATAATTCAATCTATAACAGCAATTCATTCCTGTACTGTGCTGTGCTTAGTTGCTCAATGGTGTCTGATTCTGAAATCCCAAGGAGTGTAGCCCACCAGGCTCCTCTGTCCATGGGATTCTCCAGGCAAGAATACTGGAGTAGGTTGCCATTCTCTTCTCCAGGGGATCTTCCCAATCCAGGGATCGAACCCAGGTCTCCCGCATTGCAGGTGGATTCTTTACTGTCTGAGCCACCAAGGAAGCCCAGTTCATTCCTATTTATGGCCAAATAATATTTCATTGTATAGATATGTCACATTTTGTTTATCCATTTACTGGTTGATAGGCATTTGGGTCATTTCTACCTTTTACCTATTATGAATAATGCTGCTATATTATAAACAGTTGTGTACAAGTTTTTGTGAGAACATGTATGTTCATTTCTCTTGTGTACGTACCTAGGAGTTGAATTGCTGGGTCATGTGATAACTCTATGTTTAACAATTAGACGAACTGCCAGACTGCTTTCTGAAGTGGCTGCACCATTTTACATTCCCGTCGGGAGTGTATGAGGGTTATAATTTTATCAAATCTTTGACAACACTTGTGTTATCTGACCTTTTATTATAGTCATCTTAGTGGGTGTGAATGGCATCTCATTGCCCTTTCAATTTGCATTTCTCTGATCAATCATGTTGTCAAACATTCTCTTTATGTGCTTACGGACTATTTACATTTCTTCTTTGCAGAAATGTTTATTCAAATCCTTTGCCCAGTTTTCAACTGGGTTATTTCTCTTGGTAGTAATGAGTTTTAAGTGTTCTTTATAAATTCCTTGTTTTGTATTTCCTTGCATTTCCTGTTTTTGTCTTGTTTTGTTTATCCTTAGAATTTGTGGGGCTTCTTGGATGTGTGCTGTGCTGTGCTAAGTCACTTCAGTCATGTCAGACCCTTTATGACCTTATGGACTGTAGCCCACCAGGCTCCCCTGTCCATGAGATTCTCCAAGCAAGAATAATGGAGTGGGTTGCCGTGCCCTCCTTCAGGGGATCTTCTCTACCCAGGGATCGAACATGGGTCTTTTACATCTCTTGCATTGACAGGAAGGTTCTTTACTTTCCTGGGAACCCACCATCTGGGCACCATCTGGGAAGCCCCTCTTGGATGTGTAGACAAATATTTTTCAATAAATTTGTGAAGTTTTTAGCCATTATTTGTTCAAATAATTTTTCTGTTCCTTCCTCTCTTCTGCTTCTAGGAACTTGGTATTCAGTGGAGTGGAGGGCTATTGCTCCGAGTTTTCTAAGCTCACTTCTCTTAGCCCAGAACCACCACCTTACAAGCCAGAACAAAAGTCATAGGGCCCCAGTATTCTCAGTGGGGCCATGCCCAAGATAGAGCCTGCATCCCACAAGTGGGTGCCGGATAGAAGAATGAAGCCTGTGCTTCCTGGCCACGCTCACTGGATCTTACCTCAGCAATGGGCAGCTAAAGGCAAGATGAGAAAAGCTCATATCCTGCACCTCCTAAGAAGGCAACCTTCCAGCTGGGAGCTGGGGAAAGCTGGAGCCCTGTGTTCTTGCTTGCACCAATCAGGAGAGGAGTTTCCTTCTTGCAGAGCTAGGAAAGGGGGAGGAGGAGAATGGGTCTTGGTTCCAATACCACATACTCCTCATGTTCTAATCAAATTTCAGTAGACTCTTTCTTAAGTAGATGTTTCTTCATTTTCTGTATGTCCTTAGGATCATTTCCAGAGAGTTTTTTCATAATTTTCACCAGTTTCATTGGAGAGCTAGTCCACAGAGCTCTTCACATTGTCCTACCAGAGTGGAACTTCCATATATATCCATGTATAGTTTTTGCTGCTGCTAAGTCACTTAAGTCGTGTCTGACTCTATGCGACCCCATAGACGGCAGCCCACCAGGCTCCCGTGTCCCTGGGATTCTCCAGGCAAGAACACTGGAGTGGGTTGCTGTTTCCTTCTCCAATGCATGAAAGTGAAAAGTGAAAGTGAAATTGTTCACTCATGTCCGACCCTCAGTGACCCCATGGACTGCAGCCTTCCAGGCTCCTCCATCCATGGGATTTTCCAGGCAAGAGTACTGGAGTAGGGTGCCATTGCTGAGCCACATCAAATAAGTTTCAGATATCAGGAAAAATCTCTAATTACTTCAGTATGCATCTCCACTAAATAAGGAGATTTTCCTATATATCCACAATACAATTACATTCTTGAATATATGAACATAATTCTATATATCATCTAATAAATAGTCCATATTCAAATACTTCCAAAAATGTCTTTTATGGGTCTTTTTTGGGGTGGTGGAGGTGGGGAACCAACAACCAAAGTTTACATACTGCATTTTGTTGCGTTGTCTCTCTAGATTCATTTAACTTAAAACCTCCCGATGTTTCTTTTCATGTTATTTGTATTTTGCAGAGTCCAGACTTTTGGAAGTCCACATGGGAGGATGGTTATTTCTTAAGTGTTGTCAATCTTTTATTTCTTGACCTGGGTAGTGGTTTTCCTATGGCATTAGCTTTTTACATTTTTTTCATTACACTGCACGATAATATTTTATGCATCAAATTTGTATGTAACTGGTACTACCAAAAAATGAGCTATCAAGGCATGAAAAGATGTGACGGAACCTAAATGTGTATACTTTAGTGAGTGAAGCCAATCTAAAAAGGCTACCTACTGTACAATTCTAATTATATAACATTCTGGAAAAGGTAAAATTATGGAAACAGTGAAAAGGTCAGTGGTCACTAAGGGTTAGTAGAGGGAGATGGATGAATAGATGGAGGACAGAAGACTTTTAAGGCAGCTTGATACTATAGTGGTGGATACATGCCATTATACACTTGTCAAAATGCATAGTATGTACAACACCAAGAGGGAACCCCAACGTAAAGGAAGGACTTTGGATGATGGTGACGTGTCAGTGGAGGCTCATTGATTGTAATAAATGTACCACTCTGGTATGGGATGTTGATAGTGGGGAAGGTTGTTGGGGGCAAGAGGTATATGGAAACTCTCTGTACTCTGTTCATTTTTGCTATCAACCGAAAAATGCTCTAAAAAGCAAAGTCTATTTTAAAATCTGTATGCATATTATATTTCACAGCTTTTGAAAGGAAGACATGTCTGGGGAGAAGTGATTACAGTTATAGTGCTCTAAGTTTCTCATGTTGTAGAAGGTATGTCAATATATTAACTTTAGACTTAATTAAGCATTGTGGGCCATCAAAGTGAAAAGTCTGTGCTTTCCCCTATTACACCATCTTTCTCTCTAGAACCAAGTAAGGAATTATTGACTTTCCAAGGTCTCTAGGTTCACTCTTGATAAGTAAACAGTCACATTTAGTGCCTGGGCTCATCTTTGCAATTGTCATGGCTTCTTCCCATCAGTTCATTCCAATCTCATTCTCTCCAGAGCGGTGGCTTCTCCCCTTGACCTCCAAGTTACTATAGCTGAGAGGTAACCATCTTCCCCCTCATGCCCTCCCCCGAAGTTAATCACTTCTTGCCCCTTGTCCTGGGGAGGAACAGTGACAGAAGTCTTGGCATACTGCTTGGAAAGGTCCTTGACTCCTGATCAAGGGGATTAGACTAAGAAAGAGGCCGAGCTAATGATTAAAGAGAGAGTTAGGGATAATGTTTCCTTGCTTCTATTCTTAGCAGTACTGTACTAGCACGGGATTGGTTCAAAGTAACACCTGACTTTCTATCTGTGAAACTAGGGAGACCAATCTGTTTGGGCTAACAAAATACTCAGGGGAAAAATGTTTTTGTTGATACCATAAGAGTGACTAACCAGAGAAGTCTGGGAATTTTTATAAATAAAATAACCTCGAATATGCTTGTAAACACCATACCATTCCACAGCATCATTCCTTTTTTTAGCTCGTTTTTTTTTTTTTTTTTTTTTTTTGAGAACAGATTGTGTCACTGAGCAGATGCAGGCTTTGCTGGGAAGGGAAGCAGTGGACATGCGTTACAAGAGAAGATACAGGCCTTGCCTTCAAGGTTCTTACAATCCATTGGAGAGAAACAATATTCGGCTAGGAGAAGGAAGAGACAATATCTCACTGGTTTGGAGTGCACGATCGTATCTTTATATGCCAGAGGTGAGGCTGACCTTTGAAGAAGGGGAGGGAGAGCTGTGTTGCTAATTAATTGTGGGAAATGAGAGCACTATGTAGATTCCTTAAAAGTGAAGGCCAACGGATTTGCTTTCAAAAACACCTTTGGGGAATTCCCTGGTGGTCCAGTGGTTAGGACTCAGCGCTTTCACTGCTGGGCCTGGGTTGTATCCCTAATTGGGGAAATAAGATCCCACACACTGTGCAGTACAGCCAACAACAACAACAAAGCAACAGCTTTGGCAGCTGTGTTTTCTCTTAAAGAACCTCTGCTAGCCTGGATGGGAGGGGAATTTGGGGCAGAGTGGATACATGTATATATATATGGCTGAGCTGGTCTGGTGTGTACCTGAAACTATCACAACGTTGTTAATTGGCTATACCCCAATACAAAAGAAAAAAGTTTTATAAAAAGACTGTCTGCTAATGTCAACTGGGATGTGTTCAAGTCCTCAGCACATTACAGAAGCCTTATTTCTCTGACCCTCTTTTCTATCACTAGTGTTGCTGCCTGTCTTGGAAAGTAATAGGACTCCACTTCTTGGACAGTGTTCTACATCCTAGCTGGTCCACAAGTTTAGATTGACCTTTCACCTACTTAGGGCCCAGGAGTGAAGTTGAGTCCATCAAGGAAAAGCAGTAAAAGATAGGATCCTATGTGGACAGGCTCTCTCAGGGCAGGTCAAATGAGAAAAATGGGGATAATCCTCTCTCCCATATGCCATGCTTTCGTGGTGACCAATCACTTCTAATTTATTTGTTGAATGTCCATCTCCCCAACAAAAGGGCATGCTCCATGAGGCTATTGACCATGTCTTTCTCATTCTCTGTTTTATCACCAGCACCCAACACAGCATCTGACACATAGTCAGTGTCCTATAAATATCTGTTACATAATTAATCAGTTAAGTGGGACTTAAATCCTGACAGGAGGTAGATGGAAACTAGCAAATGAGTGAGAAAAGGTGGAGAGAAATGAACTGAAGTCTTTGTTGGAAGCCATGAAATGACTGCAGGAAGCAAACAGGAAGTGTGAAATAGTAGAGCTTTCTAGTAACAGTGGTGAGAAAGTGAGAGGGGCGGCAGTGAGGAGATACCCCTCATCCAAGGTAAGGAGCAGCCATGAAGAGATATCCCACGTCCAAGGTAAGAGAAACCCAAGTAAGGGGGTAGGTGTTGCAAGAGGGCATCAGAGGGAAGACACACTGAA
>SJYA01003312.1:42818-54265 GCA_006410615.1 Neotragus moschatus | reverse complement strand
GTGTGACATCTTTTTTTTCCCTCTAGCCTTCCCTGGTGGTTGTAGGAAACCCTGGGGTCTCCTTGGGTCAGTGGCCGCCGTCTGGCCCTTCCGGTTCACGTCCTGCTTGCTTGGCAGGCCCGGTTAGGCCCCTTGGAACACGTCCACACCATGAGAGGGGAGGGGAGGGGCACTGACGCCTCCCCTCCCAGCGCCCCTGTGTGGAGAGGCCCGAACAGGGCCAAATATTATTTTGTGCTCACATCTTACTTGTGTGCTGGCTTTACTTATTTCATATCTGCATTTCTTTGTGTGTATATTTTCACTATCCTTGTCATTTTTCAGTGCTTGTATAGCATTCTTTCCTGATAATACACCACACCAGTGTCCCACTAGGATTGTTTTAATTTTTCTTCATAATAGTGATGCTATATACATTTTTATATAGTCTTTACATTTTTTTTCACTTTATATTATTCCCTTGGACCAAATTTACCTAAATGTAGTTACCAGGTCCAAAAGTAAAGCTGGAACCATAACTCATCTTATTGTTAGACTGCTTTTCAGAAAGATCAAATTTGTAGGATTGTCACCACTGTAGAGTTCAAATGTAATTCCCTATATCTGGGTAACACTGGATTTTTATCATTTTATTCCTTTTTTCTTCTCTGAAAGGTATATTGTGATATATTTGGGTTATTCTAATTTGCATTTTATTTCACTGCATTGTTACTTTTAGTGCTTTCATTTAAAACAAAATATTTAAATGGTTCTATCTCTAAGGACTGTAGTTACCAGCTCATACATTCTTAATGTATTTTGGCCAGCAGACTTTGAAGAGCTATGGTAGGCACCTTTCCTCCCATTCTGGTGCTCACCTTTTGACATTTAGTTCATTAGACAAAAGAGCATTTTTAAAAATGACTGACTTTATTTGAGACTACGAATGCAGTGATATTAGGACATAGCAGCTGTCAGGTGGCATGCACGCATTCTCTCCTTCCATTCTCACCTCCCTCTTCCTCTCTGTTTTCTGCCTCTTTTGAGGGAGGATATTAGACTTCTTGCTAAAGTCATATGAAAATACACTTGGTATCCAAAGTCTATCTCTGAGAAGGAAACTGGTCCCATTGATAATAGAAATTGCTTTGGGAGAGGTGAGGGAAACTTTTCACTGTAGCTTTTATAACTTTTGATTTCTAAACTGGATTGCTATTACTTTAAAAAAATTTATTTTTTGGTATTACTTTGTTGTTGATATATTTTTATTTTTTAATTTAAATTTATTTTAATTGGAGGCTAATTATAATATTGCATTGCTTCTGCCACACATCAACATGAAAACAAAGGCTTATGTAAGATCAGTGCTTGTCATTATTGTGGATCTTTAAAAGCTAACTTTAAAACTTATGCTGAAAAAAAAAAAACTTATGCTGCCACATGCGATGAACTTCAGTATGTAAGGGCAGAAAATGAAATGAAGGCAGCGCAATTTAGGTATATATGATATTTGGACAGAACTGCTGGAGAAGGCAATGGCATCCCACTCCAGTACTCTTGCCTAGAAAATCCCATGGACGGAGGAGCCTGGTGGGCTGCAGTCCATGGGGTCACTAAGAGTCGGACCTGACTGAGCAACTTCACTTTCATTTTTCACTTTCATGCATTGGAGAAGGAGATGGCAACCCACTCCAATGTTCTTGCCTGGAGAATCCCAGGGATGGGGGAGCCTGGTGGGCTGTCATCTATGGGGTCGCACAGGGTTGGACATGACTTAGCAGCAGCAGCAGCCTGCCATTCTGTTTACTAGACTTCACTTAACATTTCTGGACTATAGGTATAGCATAAAGGAAATTGACTTTCATAGGAATATTTCCCTTGGGTATTAGTTTAAGGCTGAGACCTTCCACTGACCTACATTCCTGGATAAAGCTGGGGTATGAGAATGACTAGTGAGTGATCTTCATGTGTTTCTGTCTCATGGAAGCCGTTTCTAGCCAAGCACTGCTTGAAGCCAGCTGGCAGATGCAGGTTCCAATTTTCTATTTGCGATTCCCTGACTTTGGTGTTCTCCATGGGGCTTATCCTTTCTCCATCAGTTGAGTTTTGACAAGTGCAGCGGCACAAATATGACTGGAAACCATGAGCTCCTCTCTGGCCACACTGGTGGTGCATGTCTCTTAAAGGGACCAAGAGGATGCCTGGAGGCTTCAAAGTCCCCCTGAGGAGTTAGATCTCTACACGTCTTTGTTTGAAGATAGACTTTGGAAATGAACTTTCAGGGAATCCTTCAACCTAATTGGAATTGGCTGCTGTCCCTGAGGCCTTGTACCGATTAGACTTGTACTGTCTGATAAGGGAACCACTAGCTACATGTGGCTATTTAAACTGAAATAAAATGGAAAGACTGGGTTCCTCAGTCATGCTAGTGACAATAGCCACATGGGGCTGGTGCCTCCTGTACCAAACTGAGCAGATACAGACCATTTCCTTTATGGTAGAAAGTCCTATGGGCCAGAGCTAAATTGTTCAGGCATGGCAGCAGTGTACACAGGTGTGACCCGAGAGGATAGCTTTCCTGGTGCTGTCAAGGCCTCCCTAATCCTAACGGCCCTTTGAGGACTGTCTGAATCCAGTTCCTCCAGCAAATGTATCCTGACCACTCCAGCCCACAGCCATGACTCCCTTCTTTGAACAGCTAGGGTGCCTGGAAGATGTGATGACACATTGTTTTACTGGTATCACACCTTTGCTTGGAAGTTAGTTCTCATCTTCCCAGCAAGGCTGCAGGGCCCTCAAGAGCAGAGCTTCAACCCCACACTGCCTGCTAGATGCATCTATATGTGACATACAGCTTCCCTTTTCATCCCAGAATGCTTGTCAGAAGTATTTATCAAAACCCTCCTTTTCTCCAACTGCCTTATGCTTTCTTTGCTCTTATTTCTAATATAAGAATCAGTGTGTAGGACACAATGTCGGCTTTAACAACCATTTATTTTTTGAGGAGGGTCAACATGCTTATTGGGTATTACAGTCTCATTTTCTGTCTTGTTGAGGGGGTGAGGGTGAGGAAGGTTTCTGAACACTGGTGTTAGATCTTGAAAACACTTTGGAGAAAGTTGATGATATCTTCCTCATCATTTCAGACCCCTGTCTAGAGGAAGTATGAGGCTTTTCAGTCTGTGAACAACCAAAAGAGAAATGTGATCAGTTACCAGGCTTTACAACTGCTGTCAGGCCCCGGGGAGTGATCATTTAAGATTCAGAAATAAGTAGTTATATGATAGCTTTTGTTTTTAAAAGTGCTTTCACAAAGAGTATTTTGCTCCTTCTGACAGCCTTGGGAAGAAAGCAGGAGAAACCCAGTGAGGTCAGATGCCTTGTCTAAGGTCACATGGGTAGCCTGATGAGCTAATTCCACACAAGGTAACTTTCAACTCTCAACAGTACTGGTGTCCATTTTAAAATGTCCAGGCAAAAACAGCTGTGCACTACAAAAGGCTATCATTTCTCACTCAGTTTGGGTGCATTTTCAGTTGTCTGACCCCAGGTGATCTTTTTTTGTGTGACCTATACAGGAGTTGTGTGGCCAATAAAAGTCTCCATTTGGACTCACTGTTCTATACCACTTGTCTTGTGTAAAGGGCTCTTAAAGCATCTAATAGTTTATGTTAACAAAATGATTGTTGTATCTGTAAGGACAGAAATGAGCATTTTATCTTTGTTGCTGGTGCATTGTGACAAGATGTCATAAAAAGACACAGGGCAAGAAAGCACATACCTTATTTCTAGTAAAAGACATGGTTCTCCTAGACCTCTTGCATATCCTCAGTTTTTCTCTTTAGCAATATAACCTTGGGAACCTCAAGGATCTATGATTAAAACTAAGGTAGCAGATAGCAAATTTAACCCCAAATAAAGGGAGGGGGAAATAGTTTAGCTCTTCAGATCAATAATGCAGTACTGGAATGTGCTGATAGTTTAAACAAAATAAGAACAACCAAGAAATTAATAAGGAAAAAGCCAAAATTTGCAAAGGCAAAGGTAAAGGCTTGAATGGATAGATCTCTTCTGAAAAAGTAAGACAGACTTAGTTACAGAATTCAAGCATATACTGCAAGGTCATATTCTGAAAATCTTGAGGGGAAGAATAAAGCTTTGTTTTTGCAATTTGTGGGTCTTGTTAAAAATATAGATGCCTGGTCACCATTTCCAGGTCTCCTTCAAGACACCCTGCTGCTGCTTTGATCTGCTTTGTGGGCAGCACCATGGACTTCACTTGGTTGGTACTGGTCACTCTGAAGAGAGAAATGTACCTGGGTGTTTATGGCCATGACACATGCCAAGGGCTAGGGAATGACACATCGTACCATGAATGGATTTTGATTCCCCCAAAATCCTATTCGTGAAAAATAAGCTGTAATGAGCCTGTGTTGTTCCAGAAGTCCCCTCTTTGGGTGGGTTTTCCTAAGCAGGTATTGTAATTTCAAATTCAATGTAAACTGTCCTCTGTGGGGAGCTTTACTACTTTGAGCACCTTAGCACAGGGTGAGCCATTTTTGCATTTCTTCCTCCAAAAGCCCTTATCAGAGCAAAAATAGGTTATCTGAACTGCTTCTCAGTGAATTCCTCTAATGTGTAGAATGTAGGGGTTGGGAGGAGGTGTCCCCATCAAACTGAAGTCACAGAAGAATGTGATTTTACTCTTTGACTGGACATGCTACTTGGAAACCTAGATGGGATCTTTTCTACTTATCACTAAACTCTGCAGGCAGTTCCTGGTCACCGCTTAGTTCTGAGATGTGGCTCCTGTTTGGCAGGAAAAAGAATATGGGATAGAGCCTCAAGACCTGTGATGTTTGAGCCCTGGCTCAGCCACCTGCTGGCTGTGCCACCTCAGGCAGGTCATTTGCTTCCATTTTCTCCTCTCTGAGAGACAACTTCAAGACTTACCAGGAAGCATGGTATGATAAGCTTTAGTGATGTTACCTTGTCGATATAATGGAAATGATGCTTCACAGGGTGGATGTGAGAAAAGCACTTAGCAGAATGCCTGGTACATGGCCGGTCCCTAATAAATGTTACTCCCAGTACCTGTCACCCCTTTGCTGTGAGGTTTAAGTCAGAACTGCATAATAACCTGCAAATTGCAATCTACATACATACTAAGGGAGAAGGAAATGGCAACCCACTCCAGTATCCTTGCCTGGAGAATCCCATGGACAAAGGAGCCTGGAGGGCTACAATCCATGGGGTTGCAAAGGGTCAGACACGACTGAGCAACTCACATGCACACACAGACATACATACTAAGTCATATTATTTCATTCTCATATTGGTGGTGGGTGGGTGTGCTGCAAGGCAAGAGCCATTCAATGTGATGGGCAAGGGGGGTGAATGATCAGAACTCCTATGTTCAAAATGACATAATTGAGAGCTTCATCCTAAAATGATAAATTTTTTGTACCTGAAGTGCCATCGTTTGAGGAACATTGGCTGGTCAGGTCACTTCTGCGTTGATAGAGGGTGAGAAACTGCCAAGACAAAGGTGCAATATTAGCTTAAGCCTCTGCCCTTTGATGGACAGCAAACACTAGAAACCCTGAAGGGAGCACAACCATTGTGGCCTCATACATAGAAATCTCAGGGCCCCTCAGTCTCAAAGAATTATCTTCTGGGATTTTGGTTATTCCTAGGCATGACTTCTCATAATTCTTGCTAATTAGGACACCCAGGATTGGCGCCAGACTCAGACAAGGGCTGCCGCTAGCGGATAATTTCAAGGGCTCACGTGTCCCAGGTCACAAAACAACGTCAGCCATGCTGCCCTTCTCCTCCTGGAGCTTGGAACAAATAAAACATTTTCGATCCTTCTCTGAGCAAAGATAATGATAGTGGAGGTCTTAAGGGAAGAAGGAGGCAAGGGGAGGCCCATTTTACTACCCCATTCTTTGAAATAATTCTTAACCATTGTGAGGTCTGGAGCGAGAAAGTGGTAGTGTGATGTTGCAGTAGCCTGGAGTGGGCAGGGTGGAGATGGTGGCTCAGGTGCTGGCTTTGCTCTGTGGACCTTCCTCACCCCCTGGAATGCAGAAGCAGCAGGGTCCCAGAAGGGCCAGCAATAGGCTGGGGGAGGTGGCTGGGCTAGGTGTGCCATGGTGAGGGCGGGCAAAAAGGATGGGGCAAATCAATGAAGGCAAGATGAGAGAAGCATGAGAGATGAGAGGAAGCTCTCCACACCAACACCTATCGTTGGTATGGAGAGCAGAGAATTATGGTGAAAGTTTTGGATTTGAGGCAGTTTGTGGATTAAGATACTGAGGATAGGATACATAAAGGGATAAACTGGGACAGAACAATCTAAGGGACTGGTTCTCAGCGTTGGCTGCACAACACAACCATCTGGAGAAATATTACAAATAGGCGTGCTTGGACCCCCGCCCCAAATTAACAGGAATCCCTGAGGCTGGGGCAAGCGTTGTTCTCTTTTCTAAGTTGCCTAGGTGACTCTAGCATGAAGTCAGGTCGAGAATTCCTTATCTAAAGGAAGGAGGGGAAGGAGCAGATGCTACTAATGGCCAGACACAAGTCTGTTAACTCAGTGGTTCTCAACACTGCCTGTTCATCAAAATCACCCAGGGCCCAGGCTGCAACCCAGACCAACTGAATCCGAATCTCGGGATGGGACGCTGGGCGTCAGTTGTTAAAGTTGATTCCAGGGTGCAGCCAGGGTATCTACCTTATCTCAGTCCTATGTTAGGTGCTGGGCATACAGTTATGAGTGAAAGAGACAAGCCCTTGTCATAACACTTATACTCAAGTGAATCCTCTGCCAGAGGATGAGGGCAGGAATATCTGACAGCTTTTTTACTTCTGAATCTCTAGCCCTTGGCACATAGCAGGCACTTGATAAATGTTGAATAAATGACTAAATGGTGACCTAAGTGCTGTGAAGAAAATAATGCAGGATAAGGGGGATGGTTTGGGTTTATGTGTGTGTACATGCATGCTGGGGGATGGTTAAAGTGAAGCAAAAGTAATGCAAAACAGAGGAGGATCTAGGAGGATCTGTAGTTTCAGTCTCCTCAGAGACTTCCTAAGAGGGCTTTAGGTGGAGGGAGTTTCCTGGGACCACACTAAGGAGTGGGGCAGATTTTTGGAAAGCTGCCTAGGAAGGGTACCCTGCAAAGCAGATGGAGCCAGCATTCATTTCCCTCAGCCAGTGCCTCTTCCTTTTTGAAGCATCTGTTCCCTCGCTGCCCCAACCAGGCCCTCCAGTTCCAGGGACTCACTCCTTGCGTCCTATTGTTCTCAGGTGCTAAGGGGCTTACTCTATGCACTTACTCGGGGACAATAACTTCAACCAGGGGTTGGCCCCAACTGGGAGTGCTNGTGCCTCTTCCTTTTTGAAGCATCTGTTCCCTCGCTGCCCCAACCAGGCCCTCCAGTTCCAGGGACTCACTCCTTGCGTCCTATTGTTCTCAGGTGCTAAGGGGCTTACTCTATGCACTTACTCGGGGACAATAACTTCAACCAGGGGTTGGCCCCAACTGGGAGTGCTTCCTGAGGCCCCCTCAAGGCACACTAGCACACCCTTACTTTAAGATAGTCCCTCATTTCTGTCAGGGTTCCACTGGCTCACAATGAGGGGAGCCAGTGAAAAATATTTACCTTAAGACTGCTCAAATTCTCCAGACATGAACTTTCAAGACTTTCTGTGACCAAAGCACAATATTGGAAAACAGTTATTTCTGAGACATGTACACATTTTGGCACAAAAATAACCTCAATAATTTCATCAGAGAATCACAGAAACTAGGCAAGCAGAAGAAACTGAAAGAGGTGAGGTCCTCAAATTCTGGGCACAGGTCTTGGGGAAGGCGCCTCTAACATGCCAAGCGCATCCCAGCTAGGGTCCCTCGCACTTACTGAACTCTGTGTATGGGAACCTCTGCTTCCAGATCTTGTGGTCACTTCCTTCCCGTTATTAAGATATGATGTTTCTAGGCTTCTTGGACCAAACTAATCTAGCCAGTCATTCTATATTACTTGGGCTCTTTATTTTTTTATTTTCATATTCATTCATGAATTTCACAAATATGTACTGAGTATCTACTCTGTGCTTCTTTTTTAGACACGTGGGGATACAGTAAACAAAGAAAAATCCCTGCCCTCATGGAACTAACATTCTAGGGAAGGGAGAGAGTCAATAAACAAATTTTTAAAAAAGCTTTCAGATGGTACAAATGCTAGGGATAAATTAAAGCAGGGAGTGCTGGGGGTGGCACTGGGGTTTCAGNAAGTAATGACATGAGAGTCATGTTCTACAGTTTAGACAGATTTTGTGCCCAAGGAATTACTTACATATAAATAAAGACTACTAATTAAATACTAATATAATTTTGAAAGCCCAGAGAGAAAAGGACATTTGAGAGCTAGAAAGGACCTTTATCTAGTCCAAGAAACTAAGAACCAGGGAGATTTCCATCAGTGTATGACAGTCGCAGTATTTGGAACAACAAATAAAAGTACTCATCAATGTATTCACTAGCTCTGAGACTTGGTTCAGTGAGTTGGAAAATGGTGTTAATGAAAACATGCTCCTGGGCCTATGCTCCAGGCAGACTAGTTCCATAGAACTTTGCTCTGTTTGTGAGCCACAGGTGTGTAAGTGCACAGTGCAAGAGGCTCATTTACACCTAGGGGCTTTGGTATTCAATGAGAAAATGGGGTTGATCAGTGGAACTCTATCTCCTGGCAACACTGCCCCTAAGATCAGTAAACAGAACTACTTTTTCAAATAGTTGCATTGTACTAAGGACAGCGTTTTGGCAATTCAGATCTCCATTACTGAAGTACATTTGGAGCCCAAATATGGGACTACAGAGAAACTAGTTCATAAAAATAGCAGCACGAAGACAACTGGATCCAGAACAAGGCTAGAATGGGAAAGAAACTTAGTTTGTGCTGAGGATGTATACAGAGAACTGGGAAACAGAGGGAACAAAAGTGCAATAAGAAGAAAACTCTGAAGAGCTTTTGGTCTGTTTGTTGATAAATGTTACTAAGTGAGAACAATACTTCTAAGGAGCTTTAAAATTGAGGATTTCAATCCAATAGAGACTAGTTTAGCTGATATTCTAACTGGCCCTTTTGGATTCATATAGTACTATGACAATGTATATCCATTAAAAAGAATTGTGGAAACTATCAGAATTGTATTTCCTCTGAGTTGCCAAATAAAAACTACAATTTCAATCAGCTCTGTTTGCTATGAAGGGTGTTTCTCTGCACTCCCATTCTTCAAGAAATGGCAGTTCAGTATGACTGGCTGCTGGAAACAAGCCTGCCACCTTTACATGAGCCACATCGCTAATGGGGTTAGTCCCAGGAAAGCAGAGGATTGTACTGGAGGAATCAGAGTCCCTAATTCTGCTGGACTGGGCAAGAAAAACTGACCATACTTTACAAGTGCACTCCCACAGACCTCCCTGAAAAAGGAAATCACAGAAGGACGACAGACAGGTCTTCCTAATTGCTCATTTCTTTTCACCACTGCCTTTTGCACTTACCTCTAAAGGCTTTACATTCAGTCGTCCCAACTGATCCAAAGAAATTCGTTTTTCTTTCTTTCTGTTTCCTGCAGCAGGTATCTCAGTTGAGTAACTCTTCCCATTTATTGATGCTCTTCTCAGTGTTTCAATGCTGTGTCCAGTTCTAGTTAAACACTCGGTCTGCAGCTTCTCAAGAGACTGTGTTTTTATAGAAATGACCCCTAAGTGTTCTGCAACGATGTCGGGATCAATATTAATTGGTTCTTTGCCGAGGTGAGGAATTATCCTAACTGAAAGCTCCCCTTGCCTTAAACCTTGATCTAAACCTTTTTGCTCTAGTCCAGGTTCTATTTTGATAGCATGCTCATGCACCTTTTCAACAATTCGATCAATGTCCAAATCACCAAAGAGATTAGCACATGGATCTCCTGAGCTAATCATTGCTAATGGACAACTGGAAACTTTCCTGATAATTAAAGAAGCCACTTCTTTAGGAAAGATGTGGTTTGTATCTTTTATATCATGATAAAGTTCTTCATGTGTTCCAGACTGTTGTAGTACACATTTATAAACAGAATCAACCATCTGAGAAATAATTTCTATGCTTTCTGGATTTAAAAAGTATTCTTCAGGATTGTCAGCTACAATACTAATGTTTTTCCTGGAAATTTCAGCTGTCACGGACTTTGTCAATTGAGATGCAATTTTATTTAACTCAGGCTTTGATAAGTTTTCAGCATCTTTGCTTGAGGCACTTGGCAACTTGACTAGTTTAGCTAAGAACAAGGCAAGTGTTTCCTCTAAAAACTTGGCATCTAATACAGCCTCTTTTTTGGTGGAAGACTTTTTCTTTGACTTCACATCACCAATAGTCTTAGCCACCTTTTCCATAATTTTGACGGCTTCTAGAACTAACTCTGAACTTGATGTTTCTTCCTGTTCTTGAGGATGAAATTCTGAACTGGAAATTTCCTTCACCATTAAAAATCCTATTATATCAGAAAGGACATTGCTCTTACCCATTAAATCTTTGTACATTGACATATGGGAGCCACAGTGCTTTAAAACAGTGCTGTAAACAGAAGTAACTACTTTTTCAATAGTTACACTATCTGTTAAAGATAGAGTGGTGGACTCTCTGACCTGTGGCACTACTGTAATATGACTTTTTGAGATATATTGTTGGAATGAACTCAAAATTTTTGAGCCTATTTTTTGCATTTCAGTGTTCAGAGAATTGTTTTGTTCCTTATCTGCTTTTGGAAACATAGATAGAAGCCTTGACAAAAACTTTACAGCAATTTCTTCTATTATGTTAAAAGGCAGTTTGCAAGCCCAGGATGGTTGAGGCTGGGGAACTTCACTGGTTTGGATAACACTGCTAAGGATATTTTCAATGGTACTATCAATTTCTGTACACTGAAGTGGTGTTAGTTCTCCAGAAAAATAGTTTTGTAACTGATTTCCAGTCACTTCCTTTACAACTAAATTAACTATGGCTTCTAAAAGGATTTTGCAGCCACTGCTAATACACTTTCGTATGCTCTCTTGAGATCCAAATTGAGGCAAGAGATTATTATAAACAGTTTGAACCACTAACTGAATAATTTCATCATCATTAGGATGTAAGGATTTTACGTACTGTATAATCATATCTTCATCTTTGGAGATCTCTGTTTTAACTGTACTTGCTAACTTCATTTGAAGGAAATCTAACTCTGTGTACAAATTATCCTCAGACATTTCTGTTTTAGCGCTGGCTATTGTTGAAAAAATTCTTGATAGAAGAGAAGAAATTATCCTTTCTAAAAATTCGTAAGGCAGCATTATGGTATATGGTGATGATGTTTGACATTCCTTGCAGGCTGTCTGGGCCACTCTATGGATCTTTTTCATAACATTCTTAGATTCTAG
>SJYA01003312.1:0-29721 GCA_006410615.1 Neotragus moschatus | reverse complement strand
TGATTCAAGAAACACACTATCATTTTGTTTATAATTTGTAAATTCTGAGCCAACATCTGGTTTTTCTCTAGTCTCAGGATCAAGAATAAGTAGCGAATCTATTCTTTCTGTGGCAAAAGATTTTAATCTATTCAAAATAGTTTTAGTAATAAGGTGAGCATTTTCCTTACATGGATCAGGAGTAGAATTCTTGGCATCTTGTTTCTTAAGTACAGTTGTCTGATTATCATCAGAAAGAGCTGATTTCAGCTGAACATCTCTTCCCTTTCTTGCAAAAGGAAATCTCTCCCTTTTCCTTTTATTCACTGAATCTATAACAGGAGGTTGCTTATGCTTTGCCCTTTCATTCACTGAGTTCGGAACAAGAGGTTGTTGACGCTCTGCCCTTCCATTCACTGAGACTTTAATAGGGGATTGTTGATGCTCTGCTTTGGAAAATGCATCAGAAAATGCTGTAGACAATCTTGGAGAAATGGAATCATTTGCACTGATGCAAACCATGATAGCAGAAGTGACATTTTGAAGAACAATATCCACCATATCATTGGAAATCATAGCAACGCACTCCTTAGGAACTAAAAGTGTGAGAATAGCCTTATTTGCATACCTAGGGTCCCTTTCAGAGTTTGTTTCTAAATATCTCCCACTTACATTACATTTAAGAGTGGATACAGCAAGTGGGAGATTATTCTCATCTATTGTTTCCTCACAGATATCAATTAAGACACCTTCAATGGTATCTAGTATTTGAAATTGAAGTTTTTTATGATAATCACTTTTATTGAATAGCTTTTCAATAATATCTTCTGGCACAACTGGATCAGTCTCTCTGTCAAATACTTTTTTTTCATATTTGCCTTTAGTAGACACAATATTTAACACTGTGCTAACAACCTGACTTGGAATACTTTCAAAAGCCACAACACTCTGAGTTAAGAATGGACTTATGTCTTGATCTAATTTATGTTTGATTCCTTGTAAAATTTGTCTAGCCACTTCTGTTGCATACATATTTAATTTAGAGGTACTCAGTTGACATATCGAGGTGGTCTTTCCTGATTTACTGTGATCCATTGAGCAACAAGAAAATTGGTCTTCAGAATATGAATCTTTGGTGGATAACCATGGTTGTTGTAAAGCAATCTCATCCTGCTGTGAAGGTAAAGCCACAGGAATTGTGAAACTGATGTGAGGACAAAAGAGAGCCTTTACTTTGGAAGTAGCAAATGCTTCTAAATTTGTTAATACTGACTGTGTAATATCTTCAACTACATTTATTCTGGTCAGTGTACCAAAATTGAAAGTGGACTGAAGTGTGCATGGATTTCTGTCCAATATGGTAGAGTAAACAGGGGACTTTCCTCCTTGAGTATGTTTAGGAAAAGAGGTATCTGCTGGAAAGGAGATAGTATTATACCTATTTTCACTTTCATTTCTATCTGTCATGGCAGCAGAATAAAGTTTTTGAAATATGGTTCTAATGACATCATCTGCAACAATGGTTACATCTGCTTCAGATACTAAAGGGCCCACTATTTCATCCAGGGACTGAACAGATGTTTGAGCAAACGGTTCATCATCAGCATGAGGAATGTCACCTAAATGGGACTGAGGAAGAGTAAACACCTTTAACTGACCAATTAAATCATTCTGAAAAATTTCATTCAAAATATTTCTTACAATGGGCACAACTGGGGACTTTTTTGGCTCTTTGAGTTCTACTTCAAAAGTTTTCAGTGTTTTTTCTAGTTCTTGTTGCTTAAGAGAATCTGATTTAGTTTCATCTTCTGCTGGTCTTTCCTCCCCAGCACTTTCTTTCTCTGTATCTGCAGGATCTTCTAGATATGAATCTGGGTCAGCTCCTCCAGGAAGAAAATTTCCATAGATTGGCCTATATCTGTAATTTTCAATGCCTCTCTCTTCTGGTTCAGGTTCATTAAACATATCTGGAGAAATTGCATCTAAAATGAAATTGACTAAACTCTTAAGTATCTGTTTCTCTTGTAGTGGCTTACTTATACATGTTTCCAAATCTGGCAAGTTCATATTTAATGTAGTTTGAAGAGCTTTCAGAATAGTACTTGACACTTTCTTTGCATGTCTGTATAGAGTCGACTGCACTCGTTTTTCATGTGTGTTACCACAAATGTTGGTATTTTCACTTTCGCAGTATGTCCTGTTCTTTTTATTTCCACAGATTATAGCACCAAGATTTTCTAGATTTCTATTGGCAAACCTTTCCAACTTAGCAAAAACCATTTCAAAGATGTCCAAGGCCAAGGTTTTCAGGTGATTCAGATGCTTTTCTTCTGTGTTTCCTATTTTGGGGGCAGTAGTTTTCCCTTTGTTAGTTACCTCATGGCTACCTGGCCAGGTCACACTGGATGCTGTGCTTGAGATTATGTCATAGCATCTGCTCATTTCCTCAAGAAGCAAAGCAAATGACAGGCTGTCAGTGTCAATACGCTCTGAGATAGCTTTAAATTCTGAATTTCTGAAAATGCCATCTGTCTCAACACCACATAGTTTTGAAACAACACCTTCTAGAATTGTATGAGAAATGAGCTTAATACTGGACTGCAGGGTACTGGTTGTTCTCAAATTCTTATTGATCCCCTCTGTATTTTGCTCATCAGATAGGGGGGCATGTGGGTGGTCTCCAGTGAGCTTGCATAACATATCATACAAGGCATCTCCAATTCTATCTGACACTTGAAATCTAGTACATCGGTGAACTTCCTCCTGCATGTGAGGGCGATGAGAAGGCAAAAGTTTTTGTTGATCAATGTCATCAGTCCCNCCCCTCTGTATTTTGCTCATCAGATAGGGGGGAATGTGAGTGGTCTCCAGTGAGCTTGCATAACATATCATACAAGGCATCGCCAATTCTATCTAACACTTGAAATCTAGTACATTGGTGAACTTCCTCCTGTATGCGAGGGCGATGAGAAGGCAAACGTTTTTGTTGATCAATGCCATCAGTCCCATGTGAGATTTTAGACCTTAGCTTATCTGAAGGGAGTAAAATATTACTTTTATCTGTGTTTCCACTTAACACCTCACAAATGCAAGTAGCCAATGAACTTGTCATAATGTCATTATTTAGCTTTGTGACAACAGAGTCTAATTCATTCTCAGCGTCAGCAAAAAATCCTGTATCTCTAAAGTTCTTGGGAGGGCTATTCTTCCTAACATTTAGATTTTTCTTATTGTGTCGTAGTTCTTTCTGGATAGCATCCAAAACAATTTTTACCACTTTAGTTGTGAAAGTACTAAGGTGAGATTGAAACAAAGATTTCTTGTCAGGAGCAGGCTTTGAATGGGCAGCATGGCTTTCTGGTTTGAAGCAGGTTTGTAATTTTGGACAAATAAATGAGTTCAACTTCTGAAAAATTGTGTTAATGATTTTATCATTAAGGTTATCTACAGACTCTGATGTTGAGCCACTTGTTCCAGATTCTACCCAGGGAAGTTTTGCAGAGTCCGTGCTAAGTACAGATAAAAATTTCATCTTCCTTTTACTGTCAGACCATATTTGTAATGACTCTTTGTTTGGTACATCAGCATTATCTAGAGAAGTTTGATGTACTGATGAAGGATGTTCGATAATATGACGAGAAGTTATGTGAAGTATTTTTAATATAGCATATACAATATCTTGAGATACCGTATGGATTTCTGACACAGAGAACATCTGGTCCATCCATTCTTGATGTGATGGATCTTGTGGTTTTCTTGAGGTAAAAAGTGAAGCCTCTCTACCATCTTCATAATCTGAGTGATCAGACGGTCCAGAAGATAGATCTTTGAGCATCTTTGCTAAAATACTCCTAATTATATCTTCTGAGGCTTTTTCTATTTGATATGTTTCATCTTGACTGAAAAGCAAATTGTCTTTATTCAAACCTGGCTTGTCCTTTAAAAGGTCCTTATTAAAAGTTGGAAGGTCAGTATTTAATCCCTGGTCATGAAATGATACTTTGTGTCCATAAGCAGGCTTTGTAGGTAAGTTCATATTTCTTTTGCCTTTAAAATCAGCATTTTCCCCAGTTAACCAGTAGTCAGGAACCTGTTCTTGTAATTTTGCTTTCTCGTCTTTGATAGATGAAATCAATACATTTTCTACAATTCTGTCTATTTCTTCATTTTTGTCTTCAGAATAAAGGACCACACCAGGAACATTAATAGGTGGAAACAGGCTCCCACACCTAGGAGCACCAGCTACTCCAGTCCTGGTGAGTCTGTTCCTTTCTTCAGTGCCAGAGGGACTGCTCATTCTGGAGTGTTTGTACTTTCGGACATCTGTTTTCATTGGTTTCTGATGTAGCTGAGCCAAGAGAGCATCAAGTAGCTGTAGGATGATCACTGTTTCTTCAGTTGCAACTAGCCTTTCATTATGAAGTCCAACTTGTATATAACCTAGTATAGTGCTAATTGCTTCCTTTATATAACCAACCAGAGAGGACTGGGAACAAATAGTTGACACTAAGTTTTGTATTTCTTCTTTGCCAATCAAACTGGCAGCATCAGTCTTAGCACTGGTTTTCTGTTTGCTGGCTCTTTGAAGCAATGTATACGTTGGATCTTCTCTGTGTTGCTGATAAGCTGGGTCAGTAGTGATTTTAAGATGAGCCAGTTCACTTTGCTTAGAAGATGCAAGGACCGTCAGCTTTTCTAAAATCACATGAACCATGTCCTCTGCAACATCATTCATGTTCTCCAAAGCATAAGGCAGCAAAACTTCTGAAGTTTTTTCCTTTGAAGAAATAAAATGTTCTCCACTGACTAAATCTGATTTAAAGTGAACTGATATATTTTCTGGTGAAAATTCCTCAGTACATGTTTTCTTAAATGCAGACTGTAACTTCTCAAGCACATTTTCCATAATTTCAGCAGCTGCTGAGGAAATATCAACATTGGAGAGCAAGTTTCCTTTGTTAGAGTCAGTTTGGGCAAGCAAAGGTTTAGTCGTAACAGAGGAAAGGGTGGGGACGGTCTGGGTTAGTTCAGACACCATTTCCTGAAAAATGTTTCTTAAAATCAACTCAGCTTCCTCTTTTAGATGATGTTTAAAGTTAACAAAAACATTATTTAACTCCTGCATCTCATTGATAGCTTTGGCTTTTTCATCTGAAGACAGTGGGCATTCCAGGCCATCTGTTTCAGTGGTAGCATCTTTACATTTCCTAGTGCCTGTTTCAATCCGTACAACAAGGTGACTATCGGATTTACAGGTTTTAAAGTTGGGGGATTCAGATATCTCATTATATTTAGGTTTGGGGGCTTTAGGGTTGTTTTCCAAGTGTTCTTTCCTGTGATATGTTGTTTCTACATCTGTTCTTTCTTTACGGGCAAAAGATGATTTTGATGGTGCCACTGGTTGCTCTATTGACCTGTCAGCTGCCTCTGTACAGGGCTCTACCTGAACCATCTTACTTGTTTCATATGGAAATGCCTTACAGCATGTACTGCAGCAACTCTCACTAGCAGAAGAGAGGGTGGAGTTATCAGGCATTGGGTATGTAATATTTTGCAACCTTTCTTCATATTTTGTGATGGCTGGGTATAATACACTGGTCACCGCAGCCACGACCCAAGTCATTACATTTTGAATTATACTGTTCAGTTCTTCAGAAGTTACCTGGAAAGGAGGTGAGTGGGGACAGAAGGGAAATCATGTATAAATTACTTGTTTTAGGGACAGCAACTAACTTTTAATTCCTTATATCAAACAATGCATAGTTAGAATCCAGCCATGGTGTATAAAGAGAACATAAGAAATCTATTTAGAACACCAGATTAATTTCAAGTTGGTTTATTCTCTATGACTGTGATCTGTTTTGAGTAAGATTTTCCTTTGATTCAAAATCTCTTGGACGCTATACTTGTGCTCCTAAATGTATACTTATATCATCCCCTAGATTGTCTAATTGTTGAATATTTATTGTGCAGTGTAGCACCCTTAAAGCTATCCATTTTATCTTTATTTCAAAAATCTGAACATATGCCTAGCATATACCTGAGCTCACTGTTGGTGAAATTTAAATGTTAATAAAGTAGTACACCCATTGAAAAATAAAGCAGAAGAAAACAAAAAAATCCCTTGGAACTATAGAATAGTTTATTACTGAGGATAAATGGCTTCTTGGTTAGAAAAAAATAGCCAAGCTCATAGAAAACAAATGCTCTAGCAAGAAGTAAGACTATTTTATGATCCAAGTGATACTTTAAAAAAACAGATTGCCTCTAACAAACTATTTCATGAAACAAATTTGCAGTTCAAACATGTATCTGCCTTTGTGGACAGAGTCTCCTTTTACTTAAGCATCTGTTTAGCTAGGAGATGCGGGTGAAAAATAAAGCCTCACTGTGGAGAGGTCAGCCTGTGGGCTCCCTGACTAGTCTGTTGCTGCCTTTCTCGGTCAATTGACTGTGTTTATTTGCATATGCAAATCACCACAGCTACTTGTTTCAGTTTAATCAATGGGCAACAATTAGCACTGATGATTTAAGGGAAATGAACAGGCTTAGGCTCAATAAAAGATTATCAGTGCAGACCGTCTTAGATTGGGAGGCAGAGGTCAGCTCAAGAAACAAATACATTAATTTCAGAAGGAGAAAAGGCTGGGCCCGAACTTGTCTCAAACAACCAGAAGATGGAGCACTTGAGGGAAGTTGGGGTCTCTTTCAGTAAGTGCTGAAGTAGAAACCCAGGGCCTGGGCTTGAACAGCCATTTCCTCACAGTTAATTGTGTTTATTGTTACAGCTTAGACAGGGGACCAGGGGCAGATGACAAGTGCACCTGCCAGACTCTATAACTGTTTGTGTACGTTTACTTATTGTAGATATATTTGGGGGTCATAAAAATCCTTTTGCCTATAATAAAATAGCATTCTTTTTAAAGCTGTTATTATCCTCAAGACAGCCAGACCAAGCATGTTTACCTCCCACAGGAACTGTTTCCCAACGCTATTGGCTACAAGCCAGTGGCAGCAAAGGCTGGATGCCTGGTATTTTAGCTGTGCATTGTTTGATATCCTGGCATTTGGGCACCAGATTCCCTATCATGTGGTTGTTCATTCACAGTTATCTCTGAAGTTAGCCTCAGATTGTTCAAGGTTAGGCCAATATTCAGAGAAAAGTTAACACCTTGCTGAATGTAGCATATTCTCTCCTGACCAGTTAGAGAAGGTTTGAAGGACACCTCCAGGAAAAGTCGTGTTATTAGAATCCATTTCCCAAATCTCTTAATGTATGTTTTATTGTGATAAAATGCACATAACATAAAATTGACCATTTTAAATTATACAGTTGAGCAGCATTAAGTACATTCACAGTGTTATGCAAACATTACTACTATCTAGTTCTTGTAATGCATTTTTTTCCCACCTACCGTGCAGACCAGAAAATGGCTACTGAGTTTGAAGAACATATTAATAATTTGAAATGACAGCATATGGTTGAAAAACACTTGTTTTACATAAACATGATCTAAATCAGACACTTCTAAGAATCACATTTAAACATTAATAAATAAGTTACTCGCCTTCTTGGTCTAAATTGATCGAAATCTGTTCCAATGCATATGAGCTAAGCATTTCAATACATATTATTTTCTTATTTCCAGAGATAATGTACAGTAAGCAGATCTACATTATTACTCTTAGGGTAGCTGAGAAGAAGCACGTCCAACTTTGACATATAAAACTGGGACATTTGTCAAGTTTTTAATGAAGTGAAATGCGATAAGTAGAACCTGATTTTTAGCTCATTTTCACTATACTATTAAACCAAGAAGTATCTTCCTGGTGCCAGTATGTCTCAGCCTTTGTGTTCATTGGGCGGTCTATGAAACGCTCATGTACGTGTGAAAAAGTATGTGAATGTGCTACTCCCCTGAACCCCTTTCTAGCTCATGGTTCCTCTGTCTAGCCCCAAAGTTGGGGCTTATCAGACTTACCTTATGATCTTTGCCTGGTCCAAGTTGCAGCTCTCTTGAGATCCCCTTCTTTTGATGGAGTAGCCATCCTAAGATTCTTCTTATTCCCAGGAGAATTACGAGATAGATCTAAGCATCTTGGTTCACTTACCTGAGGGGCAGGGTGCTCAGCCCTTCAGCCAGATCTGCAAGGGTCTGCAAAGGCATTTCCTGTAATGCCTTCCCATTATGGAGTGAGTGTGTGGTATTGGATGTTTTCTTTGTGATGATTAAACCTCCCAAAGCTCCCCCAATCTACCCTCCTGAGGCCCCTGGGCAAAATGGCAATAACAGTAACTTTGTACCCCCATAACAATAACTCTTTGAACAATAATTTCTGACCCTGGCAAAATTCAAGATTAACAGATTGAAAGTCAAGGAAGAGAAAAAGGCAAAGAAGAAAATTGACTAAAATCAACAGATGATTTTGCTGGTAGTCTGATTCACAGATTTTTCTCTAATAACATATTAGAAAATATCCTTAATTGCTCTATAGTGAATTTCATCATACATACTTTCTCTTGACAGCGATTTGGATGGTAGTCTTGTCTGAAAAAATAAAAAGGATTGATTTTATTACTTATGGTTAATCATTTATGTAAGTTTCCTCCAAATTCCTAATCATTGAATCAAATTACCTGTTTTGTGCTTGGGAGTTTTGTTTTCTCCCCAGCAATTCACAAAGAAGAATAAGCTTTATTTTTTATCTAATCCCCCAAATTATCCTCTTATTTAGATATTGACCCCTGGGCATAGGACATGCTCTATTAAGAATTATTATGCAGAATAACTGTGGCATAAACAGTAGAATAATAGGTGCTGTATAAACTAACACTTGATATTGCCACTCCTGATCCACCTCAGCCATGTTTGTTCATAGTGAGTTGAGAAGAGCATGGGGCTGGAAAGACAGGGGATGGGCTAGTTCTTTCCACTTGCCCTGCTGATCAGAGCTTTCTGATAATTCACTTTCTACTCACCCCCTCAAAATTCCTAATCTCCTCTCCTCACCCCACAGTAGAAGATCTATGTATGATTACTGACAATGACATTAAAATAATGGGTTTCAGATGACATGCAAAGCCAAATTAGATGGAGCCCCTTCCTAGGTATCACAATATTCTCTTCTATGTTCTAATCAGGATTATTTATTCTGATCTACTACATGGAACCAAAATTATATTTTATTAAATTGTAGCAAGAGAACAACAAAATTATGTAGATTATAGGATAACAACAAAAAGTTAAAAAAAACAACGAAACCCTAAGTCTGATTTACTTACATATTTTACTGCCTCTGTGGACCCCTTGCCATAACCTCTTGACCCTCTTAAAGGAAACATGGTGCTCTATTTTCATTTTTACTTGGCCTGCCCTTATGTTATCAAATTTACTTTTTTCTACCAAGGCCTAACAATCCAATTTTGAGACATACAGTCAGACTGTGAAATGACAACTTTAACACTAGTAGGAAAAGGTCTTAGCTAGGGTTAGGCAGCAATAGCCCATCTTAGGATTAATACCTTTTTGCAATATGGAACCTAGAACATGAATGCTCACCATCAGTGACATAGTTCCTATCCTTTGGCTTCATTAATTTTTCTGAGACCCAGTTTCTCAGGCCATCTCCAGCACAATTTCCTTTTTGTAGATCCTCTGCAATCTAACGCACCTGGATTCTTTTTTTTTTTTTTTTTCCTGCTCTCCCTGACCTCATACCATAGGCAGCAAGTGGAGTCCTATGTATGTTTCTACCTGTCTCCAGACTTTCTGTCCCAAAGGCATACTTTAAGATAAAAGGAAACAGCATAGACCTAAGAATAAAACTAACCATATAGATACACCAAAAAAAAAAAAAACCCCTATATAAGACCACTAGAAATTAGTTGTAATATTGGATACAAATCTGCAGTTTGCCACAAATTATCAGTTTCTCATTGGAGTCAACTGAGCAGAAACATGCAAATAAACTCATTGTTATGCAGAAAAGTTCCACCACAATTCTAGGAGTGCCATGATATTACATCCACTTTTCTCTAGTCTTCAGTGGTTTTCCCTGATAGGTTGATACTACTAAACTGTCAAAGGTTTAGGTTCCTTTGTACTGCCAACTTTTTACTTCTTAAAGAGGGCAGTGATATTAATGACAATTAGTTTAGAAGCCCCAAAGATAAGGCCCAGTTTTTCACAGTTTAATTTGCCATATTCTAAAACTATAAATATAACCTTTCTGTTCCTAACCTTTTCCTCCATACCTTACTTTAGTCCAGAACATAACTGGCCAATCACCCCTTGAAGATTAATGTAATAAGACTACATTTTAGTCCGTCTGCCTAATCCTTCTGAATATCTATATTTTAATCTAATTGGTGATCCTCTATTGGTACCTCAGGCCCCTAGCTTGGGGTGATGCCTGATACCTCCTGATCATACATATGTGTGGTCCATTCTATCACCAAATCTGTTTAATTATTACTACTGTTTACCCCATCCCTATCTTATCACATTGGCATCCTCTTGTCCTGATTTTTTTGGCTCCTATTTTATTAAGCTCACCTGACCTGCCTCTTGAGAAACCTGTATGCAGGTCAGGAAGCAACAGTTAGAACTGGACATGGAACAACAGACCTATTCCAAATAGGAAAAGGAGTACGTCAAGGCCATATATTGTCACCCTGCTTATTTAACTTATATGCAGAATACATCATGCAAAATGCCGGGTTGGATGAAGCACAAGCTGGAATCAAGATTGCTGGGAGAAATATCAATAACCTCAGATATGCAGATGACACCACCCTTATGGCAGAAAGTGAAGAGGAACTAAAGAGCCTCTTGATGAAAGTGAAAGAGGAGAGTGAAAAAGTTGGCTTAAAGCTCAACATTCAGAAAATGAAGATCATGGCATCTGGTCCCATCACTTCATGGGAAATAGATGGGGAAACAGTGGAAACAGTGTCAGACTTTATTTTGGGGGGCTCCAAAATCACTGCAGA
The DNA here is from genome assembly GCA_006410615.1 of Neotragus moschatus. Classification (NCBI taxonomy): domain Eukaryota; kingdom Metazoa; phylum Chordata; class Mammalia; order Artiodactyla; family Bovidae; genus Neotragus; species Neotragus moschatus. The sequence goes on along the minus strand of SJYA01003312.1, from coordinate 18,749 downwards.
TGGTGACTGCAGCCATGAAATTAAAAGACGCTTACTCCTTGGAAGAAAAGTTATGACCAACCTAGACAGCATATTAAAAAGCAGAGACATTACTTTGCCAACAAAGGTCCATCTAGTCAAAGCTATGGTTTTTCCAGTAGTCATGTGTGGATGTGAGAGTTGGACAGTAAAGAAAGTTGAGCACTGAAGAACTGATGCTTTTGAACTGTGGTGTTGGAGAAGCCTCTTGAGAGTCCCTTGGCCTGCAAGGAGATCCCAACAGTCCATCCTAAAGAAAACGAGTCCTGAATATTCATTGGAAGGACTGATGCTAAAGCTAAAACTCCAATACTTAGGCCACCTGATGGGAAGGACTGACTCATTGGAAAAGACCCTGATGCTGGGAGGGATTAGGGGGCAGGAGAAGAAGGGGACAACAAAGGATGAGATGGTTGGATGGCATCACCGACTTGATGGACATGGGTTTGGGTGGACTCTGGGAGTTGGTGGTGGACAGAGAGGCCTAGCGTGCTGTGGTTCATGGGGTCGCAAAGAGTCGGACACGACTGAGTGATTGAACTGAACTGAACTGAAATTTACAGTGTATGTCTTTTATGCTAACATTAGAAAAAACAGAGAACTAAGGAGGTGGAGGAAGAGAAGAGAGAGGGGTAGGTGATGGAATAGACATAATGCACCCACACTTGAGTCTCAGGGAGCAAGGAGATGCATCAGATCAAGAGGACTAAGCCAAAAGCCTTGAACCTGTGTTCTTTCCTGTAAGGTAAAGAGGTGTGGCATGGTGCAATGGGCAGAGCCATACCAGATGGTATTCTAGCTGTGTTTTCTTGTGTTCTGGCTTGGAATTGTCCTAGACTCAGCTAAATGTTATCTTAACTTGTGTATTTGTGAGGAAGGAGAGAGCAGCTCTGGGTCATGTGCATAGCTCTTCATCTTAGCTGATTTTTATAATAAAGGGCTATCCAGAACATTTGCTATTAAAAAGACTCAAGTGACTCTGTAGTTCTGTAGTCTAGGATGATATTGGGGACAGGAAGAAGAGGCAGGCAGGAATTAACACTCTATAATGCACACATTCTCTCACCTTTATTTCTTGAAACTACCGATACTGAGCTAGTCAGTTTCCTTCCTTCAGCATCCTTGTACCCCATGAGCCCTCCGTAAATCAAACTGACTGCAGTTACTCCTACCTCAAAATCCTTTTCAAAGAAGCCTGGTCTGAACATCAACACCATTTACCACCATATACTACTTCCCTTTACCTAACCAATTCATCAGAGTTTGGGATTTATAAAAATTATCCTGAACCTAATTTGGTTTGTTGAGAGTTTATAAAAGATGATAGTATTAGGTATGTATGTTCCATCAGGAGGTATTTTATATGCATGAACTATTATTCAAGTTTGAGGGGAACAGGACATCGGCAGAATGGGTGGCCACCAATGTTTGACAGCTGAAAGGCCCCAGGCCAAAAGAAAACTTCTCCACTGGCCTTTATTTTAGATCATGAGAGACTGACTTGCTTTGGATGAAAATGCAAACATCCTTAGGGAGTAACAGATTACATCATTAACACTATATGGTAAACTAATTTAAATAACTTCAAATGGTACAAGTAATGCATTTTTGAGTGGGGATAGGGGAAAAGAACAGATCCACATCCTAGAAGTAGTAGTGCTACGTGAAAGGGGAGTCAAAGTGTTGCCTATGAGGAGAGCCCAGGGCTAAAGTGAGATCAGAGAAGGAACTGGAAGAGCATGAATGATTAACTTTGCCTACTTTACAATTTTATCTTAGTCCTGAGAGGTTGCAAAAGGTGAGAGTTTTACTACAGACAAGTAAAACTACAAGAGTAGAGGATTCAAGCAGCACGCTTGTGTAATTATTTAAATATTAATTTAAAATAATACATTCCTTTATTAGCTTTCTTAGATACTTACCTAATTGGTGAGTCGTGAATAAAGGAGACTCTAGGAGCTGCAGATGAATTTTCAAAGAGAAAAGAAATTACTATTTGTTGGTATCCTTCACAGGCTACTTGTAAAATTGTAATTAACATATCTTAATACATCTTCTTTCAGAGAAGGCAATGGCACCCCACTCCAGTACTCCTGCCTGGAAAATCCCATGGATGGAGGAGCCTGGTGGGCTGCAGTCCATGGGGTTGCTAAGAGTCGGACACGACTGGGCAACTTCACTTTCACTTTTCACTTTCATGCATTGGAGAAGGAAATGGCCACCCACCCCAGTGTTCTTGCCTGGAGAATCCCAGGAACGGGGGAGCCTGATGGGCTGCCGTCTATGGCGTCGCGCAGAGTCGGACACGACTGAAGCGACTTAGCAGCAGCAGCAGCAGCAATACGTTTTCTTTTTTTTAAAAAAAAACTTTATTTATTTGCTGGGTCTTAGTTGTAGCCTCAGGATCACCCATCTTTGTTGTGGCACATGAGACTTTTTTGTTATAGCATGTGGGATCTCGTTCCCTGATCAGGGATTGAACCTGGACCTCCTGCATTAGGAGCTTGGAGTCTTACCCATTGGACCACCAGGGAAGTCTCTTAATAGGTCTTTCATTCCCTGCTGTCAACACTCTTTTTAAATCCTCCAGGGACTACCAGATAGGCATCAAATACCTTAAGATTTGGGGTGACTGCCTACCTCATCAGCCTCACCTATGGTCACCATTCTACATATATTCTCTGCTCCAGAAGTACTGAACAACACACAGTTCCTCTGCATTCACTATTTCCCTTGTAACTCGTGTCCCTTTTTAAAACTTCTCATCCTTTAGGACTCATTCAGCTTGTGTCACCTCCTTCAGAGAGCCTTCCTTTATATCTGCCCAGATAGACAGGTGTTCTCTGTCAAGCTCCTGAAGAGCCCTATACATCCCTCTGTTATAGGACTTACTATGAACTGAACCGAACTGATGCTGTATTGTACTAGTTTACAGTGCCTGGCATATAGTAAGCACTCAAGGACATTTATTTGTTCAGTTAATTCTTTAACATACGTGTTGGCTCAATGTTTGTTCATTAGTCTTCCTGTCATTAATCTCTTCCCACTTAAATACTAACATGCTTTGTATGCCACCTAGCAAAGTTCCATAAGTGGATTTTAGTAACTATTTCTGAATAATGATACTAAAGCAAGTCTTCATGTAGAATATGTCCATAGGAATACTGGGATGGTGTATGTCAGTTATGCATGTGTGTGCATGCTAAGTTGCTTCGGTCGTGTCCAACTCTGTGCAACCCTATGGACTGTAGCCCACCAGGCTCCTCTGTCCATGGGATTTTTTTTTTTTTTTTTTTGTCCATGGGATTCTCCAGGCAAGAATACTGGAGTGGGTTGCCATGCCCTTCTCCAGGGGATCTTCCCAATTCAAGGATTGAACCTGTGTTCCCTGCATTGTAGGCTGATTCTTTACCTCTGAGCCATTGAGGAAGGCCATCAGTCATGCACATACATGACTAAACATTCTTAGACAAACAGAATACTTTGAATAATAAAAAGTACTGTTACCAATTAAAAGTCAGTTCAAAGTCAAGGTGAATAGCTATTGTTCTCCCAATAAATATAACATGTATTTTGAATAATCAATGAATTCCAATGATCTGCATCAAAGTTAACTTCAATTCTGTGTACTTTCTTAAGTTTCTTTGTGAGTGTATGTTTGAGTGTGTACAGTTTTGAAAGGAAGGAGCTGGAATTAATAGTGCACATACTTGAAAAAATAAGTGTGAAGACAATACTGTTGTGGTGTTTTTAAAATACGTCTACAAATTCTTTGATAATANTCTGCATCAAAGTTAACTTCAATTCTGTGTACTTTCTTAAGTTTCTTTGTGAGTGTATGTTTGAGTGTGTACAGTTTTGAAAGGAAGGAGCTGGAATTAATAGTGCACATACTTGAAAAAATAAGTGTGAAGACAATACTGTTGTGGTGTTTTTAAAATACGTCTACAAATTCTTTGATAATACTCTCTCCAAGTGGTGGGGGCTAATTCTTTTCCCCCTTGAGTGTGGGTTGTACTTAGAGATTTGCTTCCAATGAATAGAGTGGAAGTGAGAGTGTGATGAGACTAGGCTATAAAATATAGTGTGGCTTCAGCTCCTCTCTCTTGGACCACCCACTCTGGGAGAAGCCAGATGCCATATCATGAGGATTCTCAGAGATGTATGCAGAAGCCCACATGGTGAGGAACTGAGACCTCCTGCCAACAGCCATGTGAGTAAACCACCTTGGAAGTGACTTCTTCAGTCCCAATCAAGACTTTAGATGACTGAAGCAGCCCTGGATGACATCTTGACTGTAACCTCATGANCAGCTTTAGCATCATTCCTTCCAAAGAAATCCCAGGGCTGATCTCCTTCAGAATGGACTGATTGGATCTCCATGCAGTCCAAGGGACTCTCAAAAGTCTTCTCCAACACCACAGTTCAAAAGCATCAATTCTTCAGCATTCAGCCTTCTTCACAGTCCAATTCTCACATTCGTACATGACCACAGGAAAAACCATAGCCTTGACTAGACAGACCTTAGTTGGCAAAGTAATGTCTCTACCTATTAACAATTATCTCTTATTTCCCCCCTTCATCTAGCAGTCCCTTTTTACTGCCTTATTTCACTTATAAATTTTTCAAAATTGATCTAAGTTGCAATACCAATCAGTACCTCATGCTATTTTTATTGTAGAATTGTATTACATTGTATGGATATATGACATTTTATTTGTCCATTCACCCATTGATGGACATTTGAGTTGTTTCCGCTTTGGACTTATTATATATAATGCTTCTATGAGTATTTGTTACATTTCTGTGTGAATGTATGGTTTTAATTCTCTTGGGTATATACTTAGGAAGGGAATTGCTGAATCATACAGTAGATGTGTGTTTAAAGAGTGCTAAGTTGCTTTATTCGTGTCCAGCTCTTTGCGACTCTATGGACTGTAGCCTGCCAGGCTCCTCTGTTCATGGAATTCTCCAGGAAGAATACTGGAGTGGGTTGCCATGCCCTTCTCCAGGGGATCTTTCTGACTCAGGGATTGAACCCGTGTCTCTTATGTCTCCTGCACTGGGAAGCGGGTCATTTGAAGAAAATGACCAAGTATTTTTGGAGCCATGATATTAGAGGCTAAATATTTTTGAAAAAATATCATGGATCTTTAGCTATAGAGTAATATTTACCTATAAAGTTGATACTGTATCTGGCAGGTCATTTTGTAGTACTTGCTTTGTGTTTGCTTGCTCCTTTAAAATCAATAGTCTATTTATTTGTAGATACTGTCTCCTGTATACTCCATTTTTGGCTCAGTCTTTTTAGTAAAGGTGGGAAGATACAAGTATTATAAAATCCCTATGACTTTTTATTAGTGTAATGTCCATCCTTTCTATTACTTACCTGTTGAAACAAGTTTTATTTTAATCTATAGCATTTCCAAATTTTCTATTACTCTCTAAAATTTAGATCTATCCATATCTATATGGCACCATTGCATATCAATTCACTCAAACCCTTTAAATTTATTAGAAAACTAAAAAGTGGATTTTATTTTTGGATGGCATCTTTATACATTAAACAAAAATGATTTGGCTAGATGCTTGTCTTTGACCTCTTGTACTGGTATGTTTAAGTATATTGATAGAGAATGTCAAGAATTAATTTAATTCTAGAGTAAATTTTAGAGGTTATTTTTTTGTTGTTGTTCCATACATAATTTTGTAAAGTGAGAACATAATGTATGTAAATTTATGGCATTTTGATCAACAATGGATAACAATGACATATAACAAGATAGTCAGTATTCATAAAGATGTTAGGTATTTAAATATAATATTTTTGGATAATTATTACTAGAAACATGCATTATTTATATTTAATAACAAATAGAATGGGATATACTAATTAAACTTTGAAAAAGGAAAAAAATCTACTTGTTATCTCTTGATTAATTCAATTAAAGGCTTTTGTAAATTAATGTTTGTTGTTTCACACTTTGTTTCCTATTTGTCTGACCTCCTTCACTGAAAACAAGTTTATATTACAGTTTCCTCTTATTAAAACTTTTCACCAAAGATAGAAGTAGGAATAGATTTATGGCAGCAGTAAGTGGGCCAATATTCGAGAAAATAGTAATGGCATTGAATCACATGATTCATCTGATGTATACTGTAAGACATTTTCTACATAGAGCTAAATATCTCTTTTTTAAAAAGCCCCCTCTAAGTAATATTACCAGAGAAGGCAATGGCACCCCCACTCCAATACTCTTGCCTGGAAAATACTATGGATGGAGGAGTCTGGTAGGCTGTAGTCCATGGGGTTGCACAGGGTCGGACACGACTGAAGTGACTTAGCAGCAATCCTTAAAGTATGTAATTTAATACTGTAAGAAACATTTTTCATTGTTCACAAAAGATAAATGTAAATATAGCCTCCATTAAAATCCTAACTAATTGTAAATTGTAGAGATGAATGTAGCATGGTTTTGTTGTGTATCCATTTAAATTTTTCAAAAGGTCCTTACTGCACAAAGAAAACCATCCCTATACATAATCTCTGTGTGGAAACTACTAGTATTTCATTGTTCTCCTCAAAATGTTCAGACACTCTTCTAACTACTTTACATATGTTAAGTTCTATACTATTCAGATGACATTACAAAGTAGCCCCTACTATCATCCATGTGTTAAAGGTGTAGAAACTGAAGCCTTGAGAGATTAGGTAACTTGCTCCAAGTCACAATTAAGAAGTGTTGGACCTGGGATGCTACATCCTGCTTGGGAGGTTTCCTAATTCTGTCATTCATAATTAATCTCTGTTTTTAAATTTTTTATTGGAATAGAACTGCTTTACAATATTGCATTAGTTTATGCTGTACAGTGAAGTGAATCATCTCAGTGTATACATATATCCCCTCCCTCTTGAGCTTTCCATCTCCCCATCCCACCCTTTTAGGTCATCACAGAGCACCAAGCTGAGGTCCCTGTGCTATACAACAGCTTCCCACTAGCTATATATTTTACACATGGTAGTGTGTATGTCAAACCTCTTACAAGCTATTTGTGCTTGTATCATTGTTGGGCAAGGGAGAACCATGGAAACTTTTTTAAAGAGGTTATTATAGCAATATAGGCTACAGAAGAAGTCTAGGCTGGAGATAATGGGGTATTGAACCAGGGTGGTGTGAGTGTGGGTAGTTATTAGAAATAATCAGGTATAAATAAAAAAATAGAGCCAACAAGGGGGAGGCAGGTAATGAGAGAAAAAGAGGATGAAAGATTCTGTCAAAAAGTTTGTCCTGGAGCATCATATGCACAGAGTTGCCATTAATTAAGGTGAGAATGACTGTTGAAGGAGCAGATTTGAGGGAGAAGAAAAGAAGGTCAGATTTGCATATTAGTAGACATCCAAGTGGGAGTATTGAGTAGGCCATTAGATTTATGAGACAAGGGTTCAGTTAAGGGGTATATGCTCAGGATACATGGTGTTAAAGACTATAATACTTGCTGTGATTACTAATGGAATGAGTATAACTAGAAAAGAGAAAAGGTCCAAGTTCTGAAGTACTCTGAAGTTGAGAGATCAGGAAGATAAGGGAAAAAGTAGTACAAATTAATGAGAAAGATTTTACCGTAAACTAAAAGAGTTTTTGGAAGCCTGCTAGAGAAAGCATTTCAAGGATAGGATAATGATCAATTGTGTTAAATGCTATTAATATATAAAATAAGATAGGTATCACATTCAGCTTAGCAATTGGGAGGTCATTGCTTTATAAAAGCGGAGAAGGCAATGGCACCCCACTCCAGTTCTCTTGCCTGGAAAATCCCATGGACAGAGGAGCCTCGTAGGCTACAGTCCATGGGGTGGCTAGGAGTCAGACACGACTGAGTGACTTCACTTTGACTTTTCACTTTCATGCATTGGAGAAGGAAATGGCAACCCACTCCAGTGTTCTTGCCTGGAGAATCCCAGGGACAGGGGAGCCTGGTGGTCTGCCGTCTCTGGGGTTGCACAGAGTTGGACATGACTGAAGCAACTTATCAGCAGCAGTAGCTTTATAAAAATAGTTCTGGTCAAGGGAATGGAGATGAGAGTGGATTCAAGGAGAATGAGAAGAGATGAAGACAATGACTATAGACCACAAATTTGAGGTGTTTACTGTAAAAAGAGACCCTGACTTACAGCTACATAAAGAACTGTGTATCAAGAACTTTTAAGTGAATTTGGGAAAGAGATAGAAGAAAGAAGGGGAAGAGGATAGAGAGGTGAGAATTGCTAAAAATAATCAAGAAGTGATAATCCAGTGCCCAGTTGTAATGATTGGCCTTAGCAAGGCACACCATTATTTCAGGTACTACTGTAACAGGAGAGACAATATATATATAGGTTCAGATGTGAGTAGCAAGTTGTGATGGTGGGAACTTTTGGAAATTCTCTTTCATTAGTTAATAAGAAGTAAGGGAAGGAAATAAGCATTATAAGCAGATGATGAGGATGGGGAATGGTGTTGGGGATTTTAAGAGAAAGAAGATAAAAGTAATTTTCTGAACAATGATTGTGAATGTGTTAATATTGCTAAGTTTCATTATATGCCCACTTGAGATAGTGATTCTCACCTTAAAGTGAGACCACTCACCAAAATTCTGTGTCCACCAGAATAAGCTTCATGGGGAAAGGGGAGGGTAGATAGAGTTCAATTTAATCAGGACAAGAGTTTTGCCCAACATGTAAGAAAAAGAAAGAAGATGAAACAAGTGAAGTCTAGGAGAGTTGAGAGCATACATACCCAAATGATTGTATTGATGGACCATGAATTTTAAATGGATTAAGGATTAAAATGGTGATATGATGATGATGAGGGACAGTGAAACTCTAGTAGTTTCAGTGAAGTGTATGTCCTCATGGGAGTCAAAAGATTATTGGACTTTGAGTATTAATTAGATTAAGCTGAAACTATGTAGATGGTGCAGAGAAGGCCATGGCACCCCACTCCAGTACTCTTGCCTGGAAAATCTCATGGACGGAGGAACCTGGTGGGCTGCAGTCCATGGGGTCGCTAAGAGTCAGATACGAATGAGCGACTACACTTTCAGTGTTCACTTTTATGCATTGGAGAAGGAAATGGCAATCCACTCCAGTGTTCTTGCCTGGAGAATCCCAGGGACGGGGGGCCTGGTGGGCTGCCGTCTATGGGGTCGCACAGAGCGACACAACTTAAGTGACTTAGCAGCAGCAGCAGCATGTAGATGGTGATTGGAGAATGAGATGCTCTAAAATGAGGTGATGGAGGGACTCCAGATGTTGGGAATTCTAAGGCCTAGGGTATGCCTAGGCCATGGAAATAGGTGGCCTCACCTATATATAAGTAGGTTTTTGTTGTTTAGTTCATTGATAGCTCAGTCGGTAAAGAATATGCCTGCAACACAGGAGAAAGTGAAAGTGAAAGTGAAGTCCATGGTATTTTCCAGGCAAGAATACTGGAGTGGGTTGCCATTTCCTTCTCCAGGGGAATCTTCCCGACCCAGGGACTGAACCCAGGTCTCCCGCATTGCAGGCAGATGCTTTAACCTCTGAGCCACCAGGGAAGCCAACACAGGAGACCCTGGTTCAATTCCTGGATCAGGAAGATCTGCTGGAGAAGGGATAGGCTGCCCACTTCAGTATACTTGGGCTTCACTTGTGGCTCAGCTGGTAAATAATTCGCCTGCAATGTGGGAAGATCTGGGTTCAATCCCTGGGTTGGGAAGATCCCCTGGAGAAGGGAAAAAAATACCCACTCCAATACTCTGGCCTGGAGAATTCCATGGACTTTATAGTCCATGGGGAGAAGGCAATGGCAACCCACTTCAGTACTCTTGCCTGGAAGATCCCATGGATGGAGGAGCCTGGAAGGCTGCAGTCCATGGGGTCGCTGAGAGTCAGACACAACTGAGTGACTTCAATTTTACTTTTCACTTTCACTCTTCACTTTCATGCATTGGAGAAGGAAATGGCAACCCACTCCAGTGTCCTTGCCTGGACAATCCCAGGGACGGGGGAGCTGGTGGGCTGCCGTCTGTGGGGTCGCACAGAGTCTGACACGACTGAAGCGACTTAGCAGTAGCAGCAGCAGCAGTATAGTCCATGGGGTCACAAAGAGTCAGACATGACTGAGTGTTCACTTTCTCTCACTTTCTGTAAGTCATGTCTGACTCCTTTATGACTCCACAGACTATAGCCCACCAGGCTCTATCTATAAGATTTCTCAAGCAAGAATAGTGGAGTGGGTTACCATTCCCTTCTCCAGGGGTTTTTCCTGACCCAGGCATCGACTCCAGGTCTCCTGCATTGCAGGAGGTTTCTTTACCACTGTGCTGCCAGGGAAGCCCTATATGGGTAGATAGGGAGGAATAAAGGGCATCCAGGAGAAGTTAAATGGTTTGAAAAGTTTGAAGGATCATTTGGGTAGATGATGAAATAACCACTGTTCATTACAAGACTAGTGTTAGAGTATGTGTCAGTGAGACTGCAGTTAAAGCCTCAAGAGATGAAGAGGAGTGCCCAGTGATATGGAGACTGTTCCAATAAGGAGGAAGAGTAGGTGGCATTGTCTAAAAATGTGTGATTCTAAATTGAGTATTTTAGGGAAGTGGGAGGAAGAATAATCTGGAATCAGTAAAGATCAAGAATGACCCCAAAAACATCTTCAGGCCTAATAGTAGTAGGGCTGTGGGAACAACCTGCATAGGGTAAGTTGATGTCCTAAGGAGAATCCCAAGATTCCATAAAGAAAGATTTAAAACCATTGAAGAAATTGAATCAGCAGTTAAAATCTGCTCTTAACTACTTTGATATTCCCCTTGGCCATACAAATATATGGAAATAGACTGGTGGCTTTATAGGAGATTTCAATTAAATATTCAAGAAGTAGTTCAGTCAGTTCAGTTCAGTTGTTCAGTCATGTTTGTTTGTGACCTCATGGGTTGCAGCACTCCAGGCTTCCCTGTCCATCACCATCTCCCGGAGCTTGATTAAACTCATGTCCATTGAGTTGGTGATGCCATCCAACCATCTCATCCTCTGTCATACCCTTCTCTTCCTGCCTTCAATCTTTCCCAGCATCAGGGTCTTTTCAAATGAGTCAGTTATTTGCATCAGGTGGCCAAAGTATTGGGGTTTCAGCTTCAGCATCAGTTCTTCCAATGAATATTCAGGGCTGATTTCCTTTAGAATGGACTGGTTGGATTTCCTTGCTGTCCAAGGGACTCTCAAGAGTCTTCTCCAGCACCACAGTTCAAAAGCATCAATTCTTCAACCTTCAGCCTTCTTTATAGTCCAACTCTCACATCCATATGTGAGTATTGGAAAATCGATAGCTTTGACTAGATGGACCTTTGTTAGCAAAGTAATGTCTCTGCTTTTTAATATGCTGTCTAGGTTTGTCATAGCTTTTCTTTCAAACAGCAAACATCTTTTAATTTAATAGTTAATATAAATCTTATATGAACTGTTATGGAATTTGTACTATCTATTTTGCTTACTTTATACAAGCTGAGGATATTTCTTGGACAATAATAAACACATAAATTAGGATAGAGCTTCCCTTGTGGCTCAAATGGTAAAGAATTCTCCTGGAGAATTCTGGAGACCTGGATTTGATCCCTGGATTGGGAAGATCCCCTGGAGGAGGGCATGGCAACCTACTCCAGTATTCTTGCCTAGAGATTGCCCATGGACAGAGGAGCCTGGTGGGCTACAGTTCATGGGATCACAGAGTCAGACATGACTGAACGACTAAGCACAGCACAAGTTAGGATATACAGGATGGGAGGTGGAGGGCCAAGGGATCAGGTTGGTACACAGCATACTTTAACCATCGTGATATTTTTATCTTAGTCTAGTTGGTGAGTATATGGGTATGTTTTACTGTTTTTATGCACATAATATATTTCAACTATATATATATTTCAATATATTTCATAAACTATATAAAAAAACCTTGTTGATGAGGAAACTGATATGTAATTTGCAGAATATTCTTTTGAAGACCTTAACTGTGAATCAAAGACAAGAGAAGAGAGCAGTAATTTAAAGGGCTATATAGTCAAAGAAGATGTACTATGTGTTATATTTTTCTACAGTAGGAGGTTCTTGAACATGTTTAGTTTTTATAAGGAAAAGCTAAATAAATGGAGAATTTGAAAATACATAGGGAAAGTCTTCCAACATGCTGGATGAGATGAACAACGAGGGTTGTTTCTCAAAACAGGGGAATGGGAACCTCATACTCTGAAGTGTGAGGTAATTAACAGGTGGTTGGATACAAAGTTAAATAAATGTATGTCTAATATTTTCAGATTTCTTTATGAAGTGGAAAGCATCCACGCTATAAGACAGTTTTTATGTGCATCCATGTGTGCATGTTCAGTCACTAAGTCATGTCTGACTCTTTGTGACCCTATGGGCTGTAGCACACCAGGCTCCCTTGTCCCTGGAATTTCTCAGGCAAGAATACTGGAGTGGATTGCCATTTCCTTCTCTAGGGGATCTTCCTGATCAGGGTTCATACCTATGTCTCTTGCTTGGCAGGTGAATCCTTCACCACTGAGCCACCTGGGAAGCCCCGTAAAAGTTGTTAACCTTTGCTCAAATCACCTGCAATTGTTAAATGATACTACTTCCTGAGTGGCCTAATCAGTCTTTAAATAATTCTGGATCCTGAACCTGTTTGTATTTTTGCTCTAAGCTGTAGCATCTGATAACAATTCTATATCTGCTCTTCGGAACATCACGTAAGAACNTAACAACAAACCAACTAATTATAGTTAAAACATCTTTTCATAGGTTTCAGATCTTAGAATATTTCCTTCTACATCTGTATAGCCAAAACAATATGTTTAAAAGCTACTTAATTTGGGGTAATTTGTCATTCAGTCGCTCAGTAGTGTCTGACCCTGTGACCCCATGGACTGTGGCATGCCAGGCTTCCCTGTCCTTCACCATTTCCTGGAGCTTGCTCAAACCCATGTCCATCAAGTCGGTGATGCCATCCAACCCACCTCATCTTCTGTGGTCCCCTTTTCCTCCTGCCTTCAATCTGTTCCAGCATCAGGGTCTTTTCCAATGAGCTGATGCTTTACATCAGTTGGCCAAAGTATTGGAGCTTCAGTTTCAGTATCAGTCCTTCCAATGAATATTCAGGATTGCTTTCCTTTAGGATTGACTGGTTTGATCTCCTTGCATTCCAAGGGACTCTCAAGAGTCTTCTTCAACACCACTGTTGGAAGGCATCAATTCTTCGGCACTCAGCCTTCCTTACAGTCCAACTCTCACAACCATACATGACTACTGGAAAACCCGTAGCTTTGACTATATGGACCTTTGTCAGCAAAGGGGTGATAATCTTATGAATTTGTTACATTCACTTGTTTCTATTTGTATTCAATTTCAGAGTTTTTAAAATCCTTTTAATTTTGTTATTTAAATATGTGAGACACTTGCATAGTGCAGAAGTAATACACCCTCAGAGAAGCCTCACTTTCACCCTTTTCCCCTCTACACTGCTCCTCACCCACTCCTTATGGAAAACTATTTCACTATTATCTGGGTTAACCTTCCTGTGTTTCTCTTCTGCAAAAGCAAGATTTATTTCTCTCTTATTTTCCCTTCTTTATTACTAAATAGGGACCATAATTACTACATATAAATTCTGTATATGGAAATAATCCATATCAGCTCATACAATTCTTCCTTATTCTTTTTAGTATTGTAATTTATTCAATCAGTTGCCTAGGAACATTTAGATTTTTTTCAGCATTCTGCCATTACAAATAATCCTACAGTAAAAAACTTTTGAGCATACACTATTTCATATTTGTACAAGCAATTCATCAGAGTTAATCAGAGTAGAATTTGGACTGCTAGGTCAAATGATAAATGTAGATGTTAGACATTACAAAACTACCATATAAAGTTGTAGCATTCACATTCCCATCACCAATATATGAGTGCCTATTTCCTCAAAGGTTTACCAACTAAGAGTATATTCTAAGCTGCTGAATGTTTGCCAATCTGAAAGTGAAAATTTTCACTGTATATTTTAATTTTCACTTCTCTTATTAATGAAGTTGAACATCTTTTCATATATTATTATGTCACATATATCTCTTTTGGTGAACTGTCCATGACTTTGGTTTTTAAAATCATGATTGAAATCTTTTATTGATGGAAAAATTACTTCAATAATGTTACAATGATGCCTTCAAGCTTTGTTTTAAGAAGAATAAAACAATAAATGGAAGAATGTATAAATTCACTGAAAAGAATACTAACATCACTTAAAGCTATATTGTCTTATTCTATCCTGTTCCAAATAGTCTATTAAAAAGTGAGAAGAATGCTAAGAAAAATGCATTCAAGTTACAATTTTATGATGTTAAGTAGCATTAACAGTTAATCCCACAAACAACCGCACCACTGAAAAAGGTCAAAGTTTGGGAAACAAATGATTGAGAGACATTTCATAATGGTTTCATTACACCCACCTCATTAGTACAGGTAATTCTCCGAGGATGAGGGGCTTCTTGTTGCAGTTGATATACTGGGAAGTTAGAAAATAAAAGATGTCAGTTTCCCTTATGCAGAATATCTTAGGAAGCAAAACCTGCCTGTTTTTTAACTTTCATAAGAAAACTGTGGTACAGTCCTATTTGCTATTAAATTTTGTTATGAAAAAAGTAAAGAAAGCCAAAGTATATTTAGTGAAAGCCCAGAAGCAAACACAAATAAAAAAATTATAAGCCATAGAAGTGTTATAACAACTCAATACTGGATATTTGGCTCTGCTCTCCATAATCTGGTCATTTATTTTCCTCAATTTTTATGGATATATTACATAAAGAATGTCTCTGCTATAAACAAATAATAGCTGTGTTTTAATAGCACATTATTAAGTGTCAAACTTGAAACTAAAATTAGGATTTATAGGCTAGATGTAATAGTTTTTCCCCCCTATTTATCTTGTGAACATATATCTTCAAAGATAATCTCTCCTAGAAACAAAGTTTCTGAGCCAAAGTTACCACCACTTATTCAACTAGGGTAAATGCAGCAAGAGAGAATTCAAATACCAAATAGCTAGCCAGAGGGTAATTTTTTGGACATCTGAAAATGGACTGGCGAAAAACTCTGTCAATACCATGACCTTCTAAGGGCTTCCCAGGTGGCTCAAGGGTAAAGAATCTGCCTGACAATGCAGGAGCCGCAGGTTCAATCTGTGGGTCAGGAAGATCCCCTGGAGAAGGAAAGGCAACCCACTCCAGTGTTCTTGCCAGGATAATCCCACGGACAGAGGAACCTGACTGGCTGTAGTCCATGGGGTTGCACTGAGTCAGACACAATTGAGCACACACACACACACACACACACATCTCCTTCTAAGCCTCACTTCAGGTTTTTTGACTTGACACAAAGAAAAAAACAGAAGAATGTATGGTTATCAGAGAAAGTGTGTTTATGTAGGTCTAAGTTTATCTCTTGGAGAAGATCTGTTTTCTATTTCTACACATATAATCAACATATAACTGAATTTAATAGTGTATTTAAATACATAAGACATTTGGTCAATGTAATATCTGGGACAGCATCTGGGACTGTTAAATAATACAAGGCTCACATTTCAAGTGGACATATTATATAGACTCTGCCTCTGATGATATTCACAAATAGTGCAGAGACATATTTAAATATATATAGTTAGACTATGTATATGTGTGTGTATGAAAGTGAAAACCGCTCAGTCATTTCCGGCTCTTTGCGACCCCATGGGCTCTTTGCAACCCCATGGATTATATACAGTCCATGGGATTCTCCAGGCCAGAATACTGGAGTGGATACAGCCTTTCCCTTCTCCAGGGGATCTTCCCAACCCAGGTCTCCTGCACTGCATGTGGATTCTTTACCATCAGAGCCACCAGAGGAGCCTGTGTGTGTATACATACAGTAACTATACTAAGAACACACACAGACACACACCACTGTTCTGTACTGCTATGGAAAGGCAACAAAGTACTGAATTGCAAATGTGAACTCCTGAACTAGACCACCTGGAATCTGAATGCTGGTGCTCTGCCACTAACACTGCATTCTGAGCATCAGTTTTCATCATTTGAAAATGGGGATAACAACAGTTTCTACTTTACAGATTACTGAAAGGATTAAATACTATACGTAAAAGACTTAAAACAGTCCCCAGCATACGATAAACAACAAAGATTAGCTGTTTTTATATGTAGGTGACTGATATTAATACAGAAAATTCTTTACAATAAATATTTGATTATCACAATGCATCTTCAGGTCATCACCAAAACATAACAACATGGTAACGCTATGATTTAAAAGGTGCTAAGATGGAGCTTTACTGTTTAAGAATAAAAAAATAAACAAAACACTTCCTCATTTAATAATGTTTGACATCTACTGATAGAAATGTATTCCTTTGCCTTATTCTCCTCACTGCAAAAATCCCTGAGACAAAATATATTAAAATAGTTTAGATAACCATATTTTGCAGGAAAGTTGGTTTTTTCAAAAATACTCCCGTGAATATGTTTTTTATGGATTAAAGAGATGATATGAAGGGAATAATTCTGAGATGGGAAAGGAAGAGAGAAAGCAGTGACAATAAATTTGTGTGGCTCATTGAGCGAGAGCACATTGCATCACCAGTGCGTACATGTTGCGTCGCTTCAATTGTGTCCAACTTTGCGACCCTATGGACCACAGGCTCCTCTGTCCATGGAATTCTCCAGGCAAGAATACTGGGGTGAGGTGCCATGCCCTCCTCCAGGGGATCGTCCCAATCCAGCGATGGAACCTGCATCTCCTGGGTTTCCCACAATGGCAGGCAGGTTCTTTACCACTGGAGACACGTGTGAAGCCCAGAGACAATTGTAAATCTCCATCCTCCCAAGAGGACCAAAACATGATTTGAAAAAAGGTCCATTCTTCAGGTCCATTTCTCCCTATTTGTAACTAAGATGTGAAATTTTAGTTCACATTTCTGTTTTGAGCAGTAGTTTTCCTTTGTCAAGAAAATGTTTTAGAAAGTAGGGTCACCTGTGGAAACTCAATTATGAGAACTGAGTAGTGCCCAAGGAGGACATTACAAGTTATTAGAGAAAGTAAAGTGTTGATTTTGAGTAAAAGCACAAAAATATTATAGCATCTGGTTATCATCAGTGATGCAGTTACCTTTTCAGTAAGCAAGTATTAAGCTAGTACGAGAAAGAGTGATAACCTCATTAGAATTTTACTCTTTGCTTCCATCAGAGGTTCAAAGGGTATAGCTCTGTTTGATTGAGAAGAGTAATTTTTAGACAAATACCTCCCCTATTGGCTTGGTACCAGGGTTAGTCTAGCTCTATGACTCATTTTTAATAAAAATACATATAAAGGGAGGGTCTTTGAATATTGGATATAACTGAATATAACATGAATTCAGGGAATGTTCATCAAAAGGATCATAACAAAATCATAAACTGTAATTAATAAAGAATAATTAACTCAGGCCCTTCTAAATTTAGAAGATATTTTTTTATTTTGTAATTTAAGCTGATAGATGGGGAAACAGTAGAAACAGTGTCAGACTTTATTTTTTTGGGCTCCAAAAATCACTGCAGATGGTGATTGCAGCCATGAAATTAAAAGATGCTTCCTCCTTGGAAGAAAAGTTATGACCAACCTAGATAGCATATTATTCAAAAGCAGAGACATTACTTTGCCAACAAAGGTCCATCTAGTCAAGACTATGGTTTTTCCAGTAGTCATGTATGAATGCAAAAGTTGGTCTGTGAAGAAAGCTGAGTGCTGAAGAATTGAGGCTTTTGAACTGTGCTGTTGGAGAAGACTCTTGAGAGTCCCTTAGACTGCAAGGAGATCCAACCAGTCCATCCTCAAGGAGATCAGTCCTGGGTGTTCTTTGGAAAGAATGATGCTAAAGCTGCAACTCCAGTACTTTTGCCACCTCACGCGAAGAGTTGACTCAGTTGACCTATTGGAAAAGACGCTGATGCTGGGAGGGATTGGGGGCAGGAGGAGAAGGGGATGACAGAGGATGAGATGGCTGGATGGCATCACCGACTTGATGGATGTGAATTTGAGTGAAGTCCAAGAGTTGGTGATGGACAGGAAGGCCTGGCGTGCTGCAGTTCATGGGGTCGCAAAGAGTTGGACACGACTGAGCAACTGAACTGATGCTGACACTTAAATTGCACAATCGTATAATAATTCACCAAAAATTAATAGCCAAATTCAAGATGAGAAGATGTATGATTAAAGTACTCAACATTTTTCAATCACCTCAAAAGTGTCAATGTTTATGTACTTCTTATAGAAATTCTTAGTACCTAGAGACAATACATTGTGAATCACGTTCAGAGTCCACAAGCTGGCATCTTGAGGTCAAAATTGGCTTACATGTGTTTTCTCAGCATCTGTTTTTTAAATTAAAGTNTTTTCAATCACCTCAAAAGTGTCAATGTTTATGTACTTCTTACAGAAATTCTTAGTACCTAGAGACAATACATTGTGAATCACGTTCAGAGTCCACAAGCTGGCATCTTGAGGTCAAAATTGGCTTACATGTGTTTTCTCAGCATCTGTTTTTTAAATTAAAGTTTGTTTTTAACATTTAAAAATTAAAGTGGGAGGATTTGGGAATATGGCATTGTAACATGTATGATATCATAAGCGAAACGGA
>SJYA01003311.1:1120233-1152965 GCA_006410615.1 Neotragus moschatus | reverse complement strand
CTAAATTCTCTTTAACTTTTGTTTGTCTGTAAAGCTTTTGATTTTTCCTTCAATTTTGAATGAGATCTTTGCTGGGTATCATAATCTTAGTTGTAGATTTTTTTTCTTTCAGTACTTTAAATATATCTTGCCATTCCCTTTTGGCCTGCCACATTTCTCCTGAAAGATCCACTGTTAGTCATATCAGTTTTCCCTTGTATGTTAATTTGTTGCTTTTCCCTTGATGCTTTTAATATTCTTTCTTTGTGCTTAATCTCTGTTAACTTGATTAATATGTGTCTCAGTGTTTTTCTCCTTGGGTTTATCCTGTAAGGGATTCTCTGCACTTCTTGGACTTGATTGACTATTTCCTGTCCTGTGTTGGGGAAGTTTTCAACTATAATTTCTTCAGAAATTTTCTCTGTGCCTTTCTTTTTGTTTTTCTTCCTCTGGGACCCTTATAACTCGAATGTTGGTGTGTTTAATATTGTCCCAAATGCCTCTGAGGCTATCCTCAATTCTTTTCATTCTTTTTTCTTTATTTGGATCTTCAGCAGTTATTTCCACCTTTCTGTCTTATAGCTCACCTATCCAGTCTGCCTCAGTTATTTTTCTATTGATTCCTTCTAGAGTATTTTTAATTTCAGTAATTGTATTTTTCATCTCTGCTTATTCTTTATTTCTTTTATGTCATGGTGATTGTATTAACTGTGTTAATTGTTTCTTGCATTTTCTCCATTCTATTTTCAAGTCTTTGGAGCATCTTTACTGTCATTATTCTGAATTCTCTTTCAGGTAGATTGCTTATTTCCTTTTTGTGTATTTGGTCTTGTAAGTTTCTACCTTTTTCTTTCATTTGTGCTGTATTTCTCTGTCTTTTCATTATTTTTCTAACTTGCTCCACTTGAGGTCTCCTTTTCCCAGGCTTTAGAGTTGTATTCCTTCTTCCTCTTGGGTTTTGCCCTTGGGGGGAAAGGTTGGTTGAGTGGTTTGTGTTGACTTCTTTTTAGGGGTGACGTCTGCCTGTGTTCTAGTCAGAGGAGACCAAGCTGATCAAGCAGATAATTACAGAAATACTGGGACATATACACACACTTCCACACATAGAGTTATAAGCAAAGTATTCTAAAGAAAAGAGTACAGGAGACTGACTTTGTGAAGAAGGGAAACGAAAAATGATATCAACCAGTTAAAACCAGAGCTAGCTAATGCTCAATCTGAAAAACTGAGCCTGAGCAGAGGGCCAACTGGGGAATATAGCAAAAAGAGCTCAAGAATTTAATGTACTTGGTGAAAAAAAGAAAGTGAAGGAAAATAGGGAAAAGAAAAAAAGAAGAGAAAAGGAAGGGGTGGAAAAGAGGGTAAAAACAAGAGAAAAGAAAAATAGAAAAGCAAAGATAAATAGACATGTGAAAGATTTATACATATTCAGGAATAGCTACAACTAGTAAGGAACTATAAGAAAAGCAGTCGAATATATCAAAAACAAAATCCAAGAAATCCCCCAACAAAGGGGTGAAAAAGGAAAAATAAATCTTTTGAGTTTGTTTACAGGAAAAACAGGAAAACTCCACACCACCACAAAAGGCTAATGTGAAGGTAGAAATATGTAGGTGGAATAAACAGTGTGATTTATAAGAAAAAAAAAGTTTTCAAAGTCGCAGTTTTGAGATGAAAAAAATAAATAAAATTTTTATATATATAAAAAAAAAGTCACAGTTCTTCTTGGTTGTGGATTCTGCCCCAGTGGATGGGTGTTGGATTAGTGTACTGTGATGCTTTCCTGGTTGGGGGAGCTTGTGCCTGTGTTCTCACTGATGTACCTATATCTCATCTCTCTGAAGGGTAATTCAGTTTCCACTAGTAGGTTTTGGGGTGTCTTTGGGCAGTCCTTCTAGCTTTAGCAGTGTTACATCTATTTCCACAGCTGTGTCAAAGCCCTTTCAGCATATCTTCACTGCAGCCAGCCCTCTACTTATTCCTGGATTCTTTGCTGATGCTTCTGTTCCCCAGTCCTGCCCTGCCCTGCACTGCACTGCAAGACAAAGCTTGCTAGATGGGGTCTTATGTGGATCTTTTCTCGGCTCTCAACTGTGCACTCTGCTTTGCAGAGACCTGTGTGGGCTTCCCTCAGGCCCCTGAGGTCACCCTCTGCTTCGTGCAGCTTATGTACGCTTGTCTTGGCTCCCTGACCCCACACTCTGCATTGTGCTCCTTCTGTTCACTTGTCTCAGCTCACCAGGTCCACCCTTTGTCTCAGGGCTTGTGTTCACTTGTTTCAGCTACCCAGGATCACCCTCTGCATCCTGGGGCTTATATGCACTTGTTTTGGCTCCTTGGACCCGCCGTCTGGGTCTTGGGGCTTGTGTGCACTTGTTTTGTCTCATCAGCCAGCCCTCTATGTTGCAGGTCTTGTGTGCACTTGTCTCGGTTCTCCAGGCCTGCCCTCTGAGCTGTGAGGGTTATGTGCGCTGGAGAGGTTTGTATGCTGTGCCTTACTCGTCACCCCGAGCCCACCCTCTGCACCGGGGGGCTTCTGTGGGCTTCTCTCAGTTCCCTGTGCCCACCATCTGCTCAGGGCCACAGTCCGTGAGTTGTTTATGGGCTGAGGAGTGCGGCTTTTTCTGTTTTCTGCCCATTAAGTCCCTGCTTTGCCAGTTTTCCCAGATTCTGCATCTCCCCCTTCGGCCTGCCTATGAGGGAAGTTCTCAGCACACAGGAACTCTTCCTGCTTCAGGATTCCCTCACTCCCTCGGGCACAAGCTCCCATCCAGAAGTTCTGTGTCTTTTCCCTTTTTATGTCTCCCATTCTCTCTCCTACCTCATTCCAAGGAGCTTAACCTACCCCCCTGGAGACCTGGAGTCTTCTGCTATCACTTAGAGGTTGCTTTGTAGGCCTTGTTCTTTATCTTGATGAGTTTTTGATATATTAGTGGTGAGGCTGGCAGTTTCCCTGTCTTACTCCTCTGCCGTCTTCTTGCCTCCTGATTATTTAATTATCCTCAATCATTGACACATCCTGAAATGTTAGTGACTCTTCTAGATGCACTGGTGGTAGGAAAAATTACCGTAATAATAATTACTTCTGTTCTTGAGCACCAGGTTGTATAGCAAGTGCTTTTTACATATCTTGTTTAATCCACATAAGCCGGCAAAATGTGTACTTTTCTGCCTATTTAACAGTTGAATAACAGATGTGAAGAAGTGAAATGATTTTTCTTTGGTCTAGACATTAGTACTGTTCATGGGGTTCAAATGAAAGGCAAAGGAGAAAGGGAAAGATATACCATCCGAATGCAGAGTTGCGAAGAATAGCAAGGAGAGATAAGAAAGCCTTCTGAAGTGAACAATGCAAATAAATAGAGGAAAACAATAGACTGGGAAAGACTACAGATCTCTTCAAGAAAATTGAAGATATCAAGGGAACGCTTCATGCAAAGATGGGCACAGTAAAAGACAGAATCGAAAAGGACCTAACAGAAGAGATTAAGAGGAGGTGGCAAGAATACACAGAAGAACTATACAAAACAGCTATTAATTACCCGGGTAACCCCAATGGTGTGGTCACTCATCTAGAGCCAGACATCCTAGAGTGTGAAGTCAAGTGGCCTGAGGAAGCATCGCTATTAGCTATTAACAAAGCTAGTGGAGGTGATGGAATTCCAGCTGAGCTATTTCAAATACTAAAAGATGATGCTGTTAAAGTGCTGCACTCAGTGTGCTAGAAAATTTGGAAAACTGAGCAGTGGCCACAGGACTAGAAAAGGTCAGTTTTCATTCCAATCTCAAAGAAGGGCAATGTTAAAGAATGTTCAAACTACCACACAATTGCACTCATTTCACATGCTAGCAAAGTAATGCTCAAAATCCTTCAAGATAGGCTTCAACAGTATGTGTACTGAAAACTTTCAGATGTGCACGCTGGATTTAGAAAAGGCAGAGGAACCAAAGATCAAATTGCCAACATCCATTGATCATAGAAAATGCAAGAGAATTCCTACAAAACATCTGCTTCATTGAATATGCTAAGCCTTTGTGTGGGTCACAACGAACTGTGGAAAATTCTTCAAGAGATGGGAATACCAGACTACCTTACCTGCCTCCTGAGAAACCTGTATGCAGGTCAAGAAGCAACAGTTAGAACCAGACATGAAACAATGGACTCGTTCAAAATTGGGAAAGGAGTATGTCAAGGCTGTATGTTGTCACCATGCTAATTTCACCTATATGCAACATACATTATGTACTTACATGCAGAGTATATCACGTGAAATGCCGGGCTGGATGAAGCACAAGATGGAATCAAGATTGCCAGGAGAAATATCAATAACCTCAGATATGCAGATGACACCACTCATATGGTAAAAAGCAAAGAACTAAAAAACCTCTTGATGAAAGTGAAAGAGGAGAGTGAAAAAGTTGACATAAAACTCAACATTCAGAAAACTAAGATCATGGTATCAGGTCCCNTAACCTCAGATATGCAGATGACACCATAGAAAGTGAAGAGGAACTAAAGAGCTTCTTCATGAATGTGAAACAGGAGAGTGAAAAAGCTGGCATAATATTCAGCATTCAAAAAATGAAGATCATGGCATCCGGTCCTATCACTTCATGGCAAATAGATGGAACAATGAAACAGTGACAGATTTTATTTTCTTGGGCTCCAAAATCACTGCAGATGGTGTATGTAGCCATGAAATTAAAAGAAACTTGCTCCTTAGAAGAAAAGCTATAACAAACCTGGGAGGCGTATTAAAAAGCAGAGATATCACTTTGTCAGCAAACATACGTCTAATCAAAACTATATTTTTTCCAGTAGTCATTTAGAGATGTGAGAATTGGACCATAAGGAAGGCAGGGTGCCGAAGAATTGATTCTTTCAAACTGTGGTGCTAGAAAAGGCTATTGAGAATTCCTTGGACTGCAAGGAGATCAAACCAATCAATCATAAAGGAAATCAAACCTGAATATTTATTGGAAGGAGTGATGCTGAAGCTGAAGCTCCAATTCTTTGGCCACCTGATGTGATGAGCCCACTCATTGGAAGAGGCCCTGATGCTGGGAAAGATGGAGGGCAGGAGGAGAAGGAGTTGACAGAGAATGACATGGTTGGATGACATCAGCAAGTCAGTGAACATGAATTTGAGCAAACTCTGAAAGATAGTGAAGGATAGGGAATCCTGGTATGCTGCAGTCCATAGGGTTGCAAAGAATTGGACACGACCGGGTGACTGAACAACAACAAAATGTACAGTAAATAGTGTATAAAATTCTGTGCCGGATTTGTATTGCTTAAAGTCTGTTTCCACAGTTTCACTACATGGTTTCCTTTTTGTACATTCTTGTGTCAAATTGTACACTTTTTAGCCAGATAATATGCATAGATGCAGTAAAATTTTGAAGATTTATTGAGCACTTATGTTCATTTGCTAAATGGACAGTACTGCCAGTATAAGCAAATGTGTAAGCTCAATGCCAAATGAGTGACTCATATAACGATTTTATAGGAATTCAAAAGTAGCAGTCTCTTTTTTTCCTACATTTTAAGTCTCTCCCTTTCTGGTTTCTTTCATTTATAAGTACATATGCATATACAAATAACCTTTAAAGAATAAAAACTTCCCCTTTGTTTTATAATTCCCTTAATCCCTCTTCTTCCCTTTTAACCATCATTCTTGAAGATAGAAGATTTTATTAATTGTCATTCCCTAGCCTCTTGCCACTTGATATGTGATGTCACCATTCTGAAGCCACCAAAACCATTTCCATTCTTACCCTTTATTAATGTTCTATGAGATATCCTTTCTTTGAATTTCCTTTCTTGGATTCCATAATGCAGCTTATTGCTGATTCTTCCATATAAGTCTCTAGTTGTTTCTCCTCCTCTTACTGCTTCCTTAGGCATTGATGCTCTTATGACTTCTGCCCTAGCCATATTCTTCTACATACATATTCTGAGCAATCTCATCTATTATGGCTTTAAGTGCTAACTGTATTATGATTATTCCTATAGCTGTTTTTTTTTTTTTTTTTTTTTTTTTTTGCCCAAATNCTGGGTGCACAGGCAGAGTGCCCCCCAGGGGGAGCCAGACCAGGAGGGGTGCTGGGCCTGGCAAAGCCACCAAAGGACTACAAGTCACACCCTTAGGGCCTCTCCAGCTGGAAGAAGGTGGAAGTGGTGAAAGAGCAATGGACACAGAACCTGAGCTCTAATCCTGACTCTGCCACTGGGGTCATGTGTGGTAACTCTCAGAGGTCAGCACTCTTGACTGTAAAATAAGAATGACATTATATTAAAAAAAAAAAAAATCCAAGATGTCCTATAGGTCACTTATATTTAAAAATGCCTAAGATGGAGTTCATTTTTTTCCATCAAAACTTGTTCTACTTATGGTGTTCTCTTTTTCTATGAATGTCATCTTTCATCCATTTCAAGCCAGAAACCATGGAGATCTTCTCAATTCTTCAGTCTTCCTGTCACTTCTCCTATCCACTTGGTCACCAGATCTTGTCACCTCTACCTCAAATATGTCTCCTAAATCCAGCTACTTCCACCCCCATTGCTGTAGTTCAAGCTGCCATCATTTCTTATCTGAACTGTGAAAATTGCCTCACTCTTTGTGCCATAGTCCATCTTATACATTGCTTGCTATCAGAGAAGCTGACATTTTCCTATGCCCAAAGATACCCAATGACTTTTTGCCTAACCTTACTAAACTCAGACTTGTGAGCATGGCAGACAGTGCCATTCACACAGTCTGATCCCAAACTCTCTCCAGCTTACCTGGTGCTTACCTTTGCCCATACCTGTTCCAAACATTGGAAGGTCCCAACCATTCTGAAATTTCTTTTTTTAACATTCTAGACATACTATGTCTTCTCATATAGTGCTTTTCTTATTTAACTCTCACTCTTTGTGTAGCAGATTCCTACTAATTCTTGCTAAAATGTTGTCACTATGAAATCTTTCCCAGCCGAGGTAAACGATGCTTTCCCTTGTGCTATCAGAGTGGTTTAAAAAAAAAATTCTCATTTTTTTTCCTCATAGTATTTTCATATCACATTATAATTCTCTCTCTCTTTTTTTTTTTCTCCCATGCCATGTGCATTGTATCCCTAGAACTTACTTACCTTATGACTGGAAATTTGTATGTCACTCAGTTCAGTTGCTCAGTTGCGTTCAACTCTGCGATCCCATGGACTGAAGCACACCAGGCTTCCCTATCCATCACCAGCTCCTAGAGCTTGCTCAAATTCATCTCCATTGAGTCGGTGAATACCATCCAACCATCTCATCCTCTATCATCCCCTTCTCCTCCCCTCTTCAATCTTTCCCAGCATCAGGGTCTTTTCCAATTAGTCAGTTTTTTGCATTAGGTGCCCAAAGTGTTGTAGCTTCAGTTTCAGTGTCAACCCTTCCAATAAATATTCAGGACTGATTTCTTTAGGACTCACTGGTTTGACCTCCTTGCAGTCCAGGAAACTCTCAACAGGCTTCTGCAATACCCCACTTCAAAAGCATCAATTCTTCAGTCTCAGCTTTCTTTATGGTCCAAATCTCACATCCATACATGACTACTAGAAAAGCCATAGCTTTGACTAGATGGACGATTGTTGGCAAAGTAATGTCTCTACTATTTAATATGCTGTCTAGGTTGGTCATAGCTTTTCTTCCAAGTAGCAAGTGTCTTTTAATTTCATGGCTGCAGTCACCATCAGTGGTGATTTTGGAGCCCAAGAAAACAAAATTAGTCACTGTTTCCATTGTTCCCCATCTATTTCAGTGGATGCCATGATCTTAGTTTTCTGAATGTTGAGTTTTAAACCACCTTTTTCACTCTCCTTTCACTCTCATCAAGAGGCTCTTTAGTTCCTCTTCACTTTCTGCCATAAAGGGTGATATCATCTGCATGTCTGAGGTTACTGATATTTTTCCTGGAAATCTTGATTCCAGCTTTTGCTTCATCCAGCCCAGCATTTTGCATGATATACTCTGCATAGAAGTTAAATAAGCAGGGTGACAATATACAGCCATTAGGTACTCCTTTCCCAATTTGGAACCAGTCTGTTGTTCCATGTCCGGGTCTAATCTAACTGTTGGTTCTTGATGACTTGCATACAGATTTCTGAGGAGGCAGGTAAGGTATTCTGGTATTCGCATCTCTTGAAGAAGTTACCAAGTTTGTTGTGATCAACACTGTCAAAGGCTTTGGTATAGTCAATAAAGCAGAAGTAGATGTCTTTCTGGAACTCTCTTCTTCTATGATCCTACAGATGTTGGCAATTTGATCTCTGGTTCCTCTGCCTTTTCTAAATCCAGCTTGAATATGTGGAACTTCTTGATTCTCATATTGTTGAAGCCTCACTTGGAGAATTTTGAGCATTACTTGGCTAGCAGGTGAGATGAACACAGTTGTGTATAGTTTGAACATTCTTTGGTATTGCTTTTCTTTGGGATTGAAATGAAAACATGTTTTCTAACCCTTTGGCCACTGCTGAGTTTTCCCAATTTGCTGGCATATTGAGTACAGCACTTTCAAAGCATCATCTTCCAGGATTTGAAACAGCTCAACTGGAATTCCATCGCCTGCCAGAGATCAAATTGCCAACATCCACCGGATCATGGAATAAGCAAGAGAGTTCCAGAAAAACATCTATTTCTGCTTTATTGATTATGCCAAAGCCTTTGACAGTGTGGATCACAATGAACTGTGGAAAATTCTGAGAGAGATGGGAATACCAGACCACCTGACCTGCCTCTTGAGAAACCTATATGCAGGTCAGGAAGCAACAGTTACAACTGGACATGAAATAGCAGACTGGTTCCAAATAGGAAAAGGAGTACGTCAAGGCTGTATATTGTCACCCTGCTTATTTAACTTTTATGCAGAATACATCATGAGAAATGCTGGGCTGGAGGAAGCATAAGCTGGAATCAAGACTGCTGGAAGGAATATCAATAACCTCAGATATGCAGATGACACCACCCTTATGGCAGAAAGTGAAGAGGAACTCAAAAGCCTCTTGATGAAAGTGAAAGAGGAGAGTGAAAAAGTTGGCTTAAAGCTCAACATTCAAAAAACAAAGATCATGGCATCTGGTCCCATCACTTCGTGAGAAATAGATGGGGAAACAGTGGAAACAGTGTCAGACTTTATTTTTCTGGGCCCCACAATCACTGCAGATGGTGATTGCAGCCATGAAATTAAAAGACACTTACTCCTTGGAAGGAAATTTATGACCAACCTAGATAGCATATTAAAAAGCAGGGACATTACTTTTCCAACAAAGGTCCGTCTAGTCAAGGCTATGGTTTTTCCAGTAGTCATGTATGGCTGTGAGAGTTGGACTGTGAAAAAAGCTGAGTGCCAAAGAATTGATGCTTTTGAACTGTGGTATTGGAGAAGACTCTTGAGAGTCCCTTGGACTGCAAGGAGATCCAACCAGTCCATTCTGAAGATCAGTCCTGGGTGTTCTTTGGAAGGAGTGATGCTAAAGCTAAAACTCCAGTACTTTGGCCACCTCATGCGAAGAGTTAACCCATTGGAAAAGACTCTGATGCTGGGAGGGATTAGGGGCAGGAGGAGAAGGGGATGACAGAGGATGAGGTGGCTGGATGGCATTCCCGACTCAATGGACGTGAGTCTGAGTGAACTCCGGGAGTTGGTGATGGACAGGGAGGCCTGGCGTGCTGCAGTTGATGGGGTCCCAGAGAGTCGGACGTGACTGAGCAACTGAACTGAACACTAGCTTTGTTCATAGTGATGCTTCCAAAGGCCCCCTTGACTTCACACTTAGTATGTCTGGCTGTATTTGAGTGATCACACCATCATGGTTATCTGGGCCATGAAGATCTTTTTTGTGTAGTTCTTTGTGTTCTTGCCACCTATTCTTAATATCTTCTGCTTCTGTCAGGTCCATACCATTTATGTCCTTTATTTTGCCCATCTTCACATGAAATGTTCCCTTGGATCTCTAATTTTCTTGAAGAGATCTCTAGTCTTTCACCTCTATTTCCTTGCATTTTTCACTGGGGAAGGCTTTCTTATCTTTCCTTGCTAATCTTTGGAACTTTGCATTCAGATGGGTATATCTTTCCTTTTCTACTTTGCCTTTAGCTTCTCTTTTCTCAGATATTTGTAAGGCCTCCTCAGACAGCTATTTTGCCTTTTTGCATTTCTTTTTCTTGGGGATGGCCTTAATCACTGCCTCCTGTACAGTGTCATGAACCTCTGTCCATATTTCTTCAGGCACTCTATCAAATCTAATCCCTTGAATCTATTTGCCACTTCCACTGTATAATCATAAGGGATTTGATTTAGGTCATACCTAAATGGTCTAGTGAGTTTCCCTACTTTCTTCAATTTATGTCTGAATTTGGCAATAAGTTCTTCATGTTCTAAGTTGTTCATGGTCTGATCAACGGTCAGCTCCTGGTCTTGTTAGTGCTTACTGTATAGAGCGGCTCCATCTATAGCTGCAAAGAGTATAATCAGTCTGATTTCAGTAGTGACCATCTGGTGATGTCCATGTGTAGGGTCATCTCTTGTATTATTGGGAGAGGGTGTTTGCTATGACCAGTGCATTCTCTTTGCAGAACTTTGCCCTGCTTCATTTTGTACTCCAAGGCCAAACTTACCTGTTAGTCCAGGGATCTCTTGACTTCCTACTTTTGCATTCCACTCCCCTGTGATGAAAAGAACATCTTTTATGCATGTTAGTTCTAGAAAGTCTTGTAGGTAGTCATAGAACCATTCAACTTCAGCTTCTTCCGCATTACTGATTGGGGCATAGACTTGGATTACTGTGATATTGAATGGTTTGCCTTGGAAATGAACAGAGATCATTCTGTCATTTTTGGGACTGCACCCAAGTACTGCATTTTGGACTCTTTTGTTGACTATGAAGCTACTCCATTTCTTCTAAGGGATTCTTGCCCTAATAGTAGATACAGTTGTCATCTGAATTAATTTTGCCCATTCCTGTCCATTTGAGTTTACTGATTCCTAAAATGTTGTTCACTCTTGCCATCTCTTGTTTGACCACTTCCAATTTTCCTTGATTCATCGACCTAACATTCCAGGTTCCTATGCATTATTGTCCTTTACAGCATCAGACTTGACTTCCATTACCAGTCGCATCCAGAACTGGGCATTGTTTTTGCTTTGGCTTTTCATTCTTTCTAGAATTATTTCTCCACTCTTCTCCAGTACCATACTGGGCATCTACCAACCTGGGTAGTTCATCTTTCAGTGTCATGTCTTTTTACCTTTTCATGCTGTTCATGGGGTTCTCACGGCAAGAATACTGAAGTGTTTTTGTCATTCCTTTCTCCAATGGACCACATTTTGTCAGAACTTTCCACTATGACCCATCCATATTGGGTGGCCCTATTATCTTTTAATTGTGTTCAAAGAGGGGCAGAGATTTTGCTACAGGGCTTGATGCATTGTGAATAGTAATGGTTATTGAAAGAGAAAGAGGTAAGTTGATAGACTCATTTACTATAGAAGGCTTTGAAAGGCAGATAAGGAAGAATATAAAGCCAGTGTTTTCTAATTGTATAGGTTCATTCCATGAAACTTACTCAATTTCAAATGTAATTGCCAGTTTGTTAAGGAAAAGTAAGCTTTGTAGCTGTTTGCTGCTAAGTTGCTTCAGTCGTGTCCGACTCTGTGCGACCCCATAGACGGCAGCCCACCAGGCTCCACCTGGGATTCTCCAGGCAAGAACACTGGAGTGGGTTGCCATTTCCTTCTCCAATGCATGAAAGTGAAAAGTGAGAGTGAAGTCGCTCAGTCGTGTCCCACTCTTAACGACCCCATAGACTGCAGCCTACCAGGCTTCTCCATCCATGGGATTTTCCAGGCAAGAGTACTGGAGTGGGGTGCCATTTCCTTCTCCATTGTAGCTGTTTAGCAATGCATTTATAGAATAAATTTCCCCTTAGTCTTAGTAATGATAGCTACCACCTGGGCTAAGTAGCTTACATAGATTCATTATGTTATTTAATCTTATTTACAGACTTTATTGTGAGTATTAAATTAAGTACAGTGCTTAGAACATTATATACAACATAGTAAATGCCATATAAATGACAGCTTCAATTACTTTGACCAAAATATATTGTATGCCAAGTAAGTTGGACATTGACATTTCACTCTCATGCCTTAAGCTTGACATGACATGCAGGGTACTTCTTGATTTGCCTACCATTCTCTGGCCTCATTTAACCCCATTTTTCTTATCAGAACAATGAATGCTTTTAGCATTTTTTGAACACCTATTCTGTGTGAGACCCTGTGCTCTACACTATGAACAATGGAATTTATTCCTTAAATAAATGTTTAGTGGGCTTCTACTGTGTACTAGGCACACTTTAATATTGAGAGGATAAAGCAGTGACCAAAACAGGTTTCTTACCTCATGAAGTTTATATTCTGGTAGGAAGGACAAACAATAAACCAGATGAAAAGACAAATTGTATAGTATTTTAGGTAGTATTGTAAGTGCTGTATGGAAAAATGAACTAGGAAAGTGAGATAAGGGAACACTGCAGTCGGGTGGAGTGGTACTCTAATCCTCCAGGAGCTCATAGTCTAGAAGGAAAGACAAGAAAATACTAGCAGTAATCGCCCTGAGGATCTTTTCTCTGACTCTTGTCATAGGCCCAAGGACATAGTGAAAATGGCAGGACCACAATTTGCATTTCAGATACCAAAAGTTTTACCTTTTCATCTATACCACAAAGAAAATCACAAGGATTATGGCAAGGATGGGAAACTGGCAGTCCATAGCTCCACACATTTTTTTCATTGATAAGTAGTGTTCATCAGGATCTAAAGTCACATTGTGGGTTTGGATTGAATATTAAGTCATCATCTAGTTGGATAGTTTTTCATTTCCTTCTATCATTTAACTTGCATTTACAAACTCATTTCTTTTTTAATAAGTATGGATTTGTTGCCAACATTTTATTTTATTTTATTTATTTATTTTTTTATGGACCGCATCATGTTTATTTGTATAGTTTTTGGAAAGCGACCTCAGAATGTGCATAAAGACCCTCAAAAATGTTTATCTTCTCCAAATCAGTCACTTAATTCCTGAGAATATACCGTAAGAAAATAATCTAAAATACAGGAAAGGTTTTTATGCACAGTTATTTTAGTTGTGCATACATCTAAATGCTATTTATAAGGTTTTTTTTTTATTTTAATTTTAATTTTTTTTTTTTCATCTCAGGTGTACGTGAGTTCCCAATCTTGAACCCCACCCCCCCCCATCTCCCACTCCACATCAACTCTTTGGATCATCTCCGTGCACCAGTTGTTGCCAACATTTTAAAAATTGTGAAATATTACCAAGAATTCTAACATTCTAGCTGCTCTTGAAATATCATCCTCGTGCAACACTGACTTGTCCCTTTTATCAAGCCACATGGTCTTCATTTATTGGAGTCTGTACTGCTCCACGGTGTCTGACCAAGTGCCACTTGCCTTTCATGATAGCCATCTTCTACATGGCTCCCAGTCCCATCAGTTCACGGCAGGTAGGTGGGGAAACAGTGGAATCAGTGGCTGCCTTTATTTTTCTGTGCTCCAGAATCACTGTGGATGGTGACTGCAGCCATGAAGTTATGCTTGCTCCTTGGAAGGAAAGTTATGACCAACCTAGACAGCATATTCGGAGAAGGCAATGGCACCCCACTCCCGTACTCTTGCCTGGGAAATCCCATGGACGGGGGAGCCTGGTAGGCTGCAGTCCATGGGGTTGTGTACAGTTGGACATGACTGAGCAACTTCACTTTCATTTTTCACTTTTATGCATTGGAGAAGGAAATGGCAACCCACTCCAGTGTTCTTGCCTGGAGAATCCCAGGGACGGGGGAGGCTGGTGGGCTGCCATCTCTGGGGTCCCTAGAGTCAGCCATGACTGAAGCGACTTAGCAGCAGCAACCGCAGACAGCATATTAAAAAGCAGACATTACTTTGCCAACAAAGGTCTGTCTAGTCAAGGCTATGGTTTTTCCAGTAGTCATGTATGGATGTGAGAGTTGGACTATAAAGAAAGCTGAGCACCAAAGAATTGATGCTTTTGAACTGTGGTGTCGGAGAAGACTCTTGAGAGTCCCTTGGACTGCAAGGAGATCAGTCCTGAGTGTTCATTGGAGGGACTGATGTTGAGGCTGAAACTCCAGTACTTTTGCTACCTGATGCAGAGAGCTGACTCATTTAAAAAGACCCTGATGCAGGGAAAGATTGAGGGCAGGAAGAGAAGGGTACGACAGGATGAGATGGTTGGATGGCATCACTGACCTGATGGACATGGGTTTGGGTGGACTCCGGGAGTTGGTGATGGACAGGGAGGCCTGGCGTGCTGCAGTTCATGGGGTTGCAAAGAGTCAGACANGAGCTGACTCATTTAAAAAGACCCTGATGCAGGGAAAGATTGAGGGCAGGAAGAGAAGGGTACGACAGGATGAGATGGTTGGATGGCATCACTGACCTGATGGACATGGGTTTGGGTGGACTCCGGGAGTTGGTGATGGACAGGGAGGCCTGGCGTGCTGCAGTTCATGGGGTTGCAAAGAGTCAGACACGACTAAGTGACTGAACTGAACTGACA
Source organism: Neotragus moschatus (assembly GCA_006410615.1). Classification (NCBI taxonomy): domain Eukaryota; kingdom Metazoa; phylum Chordata; class Mammalia; order Artiodactyla; family Bovidae; genus Neotragus; species Neotragus moschatus. Next base: position 1,138,355 of record SJYA01003311.1, on the reverse strand, counting down.
TGGATCCTAGTAATTCCCACCTCCTGGTATTCACACTCTTGTTTAATCTACCTCAAACTCCTGTGTGTGGGCTGGACTGTGACTTGCTTTTAATGAACAGAATATAACCAAAATGATGAGATGTCACTTCCAAGATTAGGTTATAAAAGACTACAACTTCCATCTTGTTTGCACTCTCCCCCTTGGATTTTTTTGCTTGATCACTCTGGTGAAGCAAACTACCATGTTGTTGGCTGCCCTATGAAGAGGCTCACATTACAAGTAACTGAGGGCAGCCTCCAACCAACAGCCAGTGAGGAACTGAGGTCCTCAGTGCAACAGCTCACAGGAACTGAATCCTGCCAATAGCCACTTGAGTGAGCTTGTAAGCGGATCCTTTCTCAGTCGAGCCTTGGGATGACTGCAGCCTTATCTGACACCTTGATTGCAGTCTGTGAGAGACCCTGAGCCAAAGAACCCAGTTAAGCCACATTCATAGACACTATGAGAAAATAAATGCTCTTTAAGCTACTAAGTTTGGGGGTAATTTGTTATACAAAAATAGAAAACTAAAACACCATTGATTGTTGTGCTTGTACTATTGCTTTGTTTTGTTTTGTTTTTTTGTTTGTCCTTATTTTATAGTAGTTTTGAAGAATATGAAATATTTCTTTTACCCATATCTGAAAAGTGGAGAAAACCTAGAGAAGGACAAATATTTAAAGGAAAATTAAAGGGAGCCTATTTCCTAGTGCAAGTGATGATGTATCTAAAAACAGTGTGTTTGTTGAAAGACTGTAAATTAAGACACCATTTAAAAATAAACCATTGTAAGAAATATGACCAGTATACAAGAATGATGAGTGCTGAATCAAAAAGAATTTTAAAAGGGGATTGGAATTTCAATAGGTTGTTTTTTAATACAGATGGAATTCAATAATACTGCCATGAAATGTGATTATATATTACATGAAAAAATTGCCAGGGCTTGAAAGACTTTTGTAGGTAGTGATTTAAGAAAAGAGTGTTGAGTACAGCAGAATTTTACATCATGAACAAACATTTGCAAAAGTAGTAGACACTTGTTCAGGATGTTTAAGATTGGTGGTGGCTGAACATTTTTGTGACAAATTGTGTCAAGAAGTTAAATTATAAAGTTTTAGATTACAGTTGGTTATAATAGATATAAACACTGTACATTTAAAAATAACTATGTGTCTAGCCAGTAGTTCTCAAAGTATGGTCCCTGATCAACAGCATTGTACCACTTGGGAACTTGTTATAAGTAGACATTATCAGGCTTTACCCCAGACCTACTGGAAATGAAGCTTGTCAATTTGTTTTAATAAGCCCTTTAACTGAATCTGATACAGTCTATAAAGTTTGAGAATTGGACCTAGATATATAATTGATATGTTAATAATTTTGATGCATTCTGACTCTTGGAGTTGCTTGTGATGGGTTCATCTAGAAATATCTGGATTTTGTATGTTGAGAAAAGTCTTGAAATTTTTAGTATAGATTGGTCAAAATTAATGAATATGACTACAGATGGTGCTTCTGTAATAATGTCACCATTGGCCTTAGAAAGCATCAGTTCTTTTTCAGAAACATTTTACAAAGACTTAAGGCTGTTCATTGTATCATTCCTTAGGATTCCATTTTTTATGCAAAAATGTTCAAAATGAATCATGTCAGTAACTGGTAATTAACATTGTGGTTTGCACCAAACATAGTTGAATACTTTGCTTGGTGAATTATTAGATTCATGTCACAGAAATCTGCCCTATTATGGAGATTAATTGACCTAGTTGAGGTATGGTACTGAAGATACTGGAGAAAAACAACTTAGTTGGCCTCCAAAAGGCATTCAGCACAACAGCAAAGACTAAAATAATATATTTGACCTATTGGTTGACATTACAGTTCAGTTTGAATAAAAGCAAGGTTGTTCAGAAATATGTTCCAAACGTGCAGTTGCATTTGCTCATTCCTAGCAAAATTATCAGACAAGGCAACAGCAACCCACTCCAGTACTCTTGCCTGGAAAATCCCATGGGCGGAAGAGCCTGGTAGGCTGCAGTCCATGGGATCGCGAAGAGTCAGACACAACTGAACGGCTTCATTTTCACTTTTCACTTTCATGCATTGGAAAAGGAAATGGCAACCCACTCCAGTGTTCTTGTCTGGAGAATCCCAGGGGCGGCGGAGCCTAATGGGCTGCCGTCTATGGAGTCGCACAGAGTTGGACAACTGAAGTGACTTAGCAGCAGCAGCAAAATTATGCCTTAGGACCATTCATTTGGCAAGAGATAGACTGGCTCACTTTGCTGAAAATGGTTTCCAATAAATGAACATAATGGCTTGAATTACATTCCTCAAATTCTGGAGTTGTCTACTGAATTCCAGAAAAAGTTTCTCTGACCTTATATTCTATGAAAATAACCTTTTCCAATGTACATGGTGAGAAAAAATAGGTACAGTTGTTTTTGGTCAGTCCCTCAGTTGAATCTTACTCTTTGCAACCATATAGACTGCAACATGCCAGGCTTCCCTGTTCTTCACTGTCTCTCATGTCTATCCAGTGATGGATGAGTCAGTGATGCCATCCAACCATTTCATCCTCTGTTGCCCTCTTCTCCTCCTGCCCTCAAATCTTTCCATCTTGCCCTCAGTCTTTCCCAGCATCAGGTTCTTTTCCAGTGAGTTGGCACTTTGCATCAGGTGGCCAAAGTATTAGACCTTTAGCTTCAGTTCTGTCAATGAATATTCAGTGACAGTGGAGATACTGATTTACTTTGCTGTGGTACTGAAATTGAAGCATGATGTCATTCAAATGCCAAAATTCTACAAATATCTGAGGAGTAGTATTCCTAAATATAAAAAACACTATGCAAGACACGTATTTATGTTTGGAAATACCTACATTTCAAAGCAGCTGTTTTGCTTTATGAAATAAGATCAGTTCAGTTCAGTCGCTCAGTCGTGTCCGACTCTTTGTGACCCCATAAATCGCAGCACGCCAGGCCTNTGTCTCCTGTACAATGTCACGAACCCAGTCCATAGTTCATCAGGCACTCTTATCTATCAGATCTAGGCCCTTAAATCTATTTCTCACTTCCACTGTATAATCATGAGGGATTTGATTTAGGTCATACCTGAATGGTCTAGTGGTTTTCCCTACTTTCTTCAATTTAAGTGATAAATTAATCATTCCCAGTGAAAGAATTCAAGGCTAAATTCTTTAGTACCCATGTAACACAAAAGTATAAGACCTAACATTGACCTATTGGTACATTAGAAAGGCATCAGATCTCCTGTTCCAAGTCAAAGGAGCAGATGCAAAAGTGTAATGGTTAAATTTTTCTATGTTTAAGTTTTTAATTTTGAATTTATAAACTCCAATATTTTAGTTCTTCATATTGGTAACACCCACAGTGTAGTTTAGGGAAAATTTTTTTCTGGTGGTTGATTTTCTTAACCATCTTCATTTAGTTCAAGGACTCTTAGAAATTTCTCACCATCATTGTCACCTCTTCAGTTCCTGTCCTCCTTGCCAAGGTAACCTAAAAGCTGCCTTGGACTGTTGTTCTTCTCTCATTTCTTTTTTTTAAAAAAACATTTTTTATTCTTTTTGGCTGCACTGGGTCTTTGTTGCTTTGGGCAGGCTTTCTTTAGTTGTGGTGAGCAGGGGCTACTCTTTGTTGTGGTGCACAGGCTTCTCTTTGCAGTAGTTTTCTTGTTGCAGAGCACAGGGTCTAGGCACACATGCTCAGTAGTTGGGTCATGCAGGTTCTAGAGCATGTTGCCTTCTGTAGTTGTGGTGTACAGGCTCAGTAGTTATGGAGCACAGGCTTTGTTGCTTCACTACATGTGGAGTCTTCTGGACCAGGAACTGAACCATGTCCCTTGCAGTGGCAGGCAGACTGTACCACCACTGTACCACCAGAGAAATCCCTGTTCTCTTATTTCTAAGATTACCTTTCATCAGGCCTTCTGATTTTTCAGTCCTAAAGATGTTGCTTTGGGTAGAACAAGTGCCTATTATGAAATCTACTTGTTTCAAATATTTCTGACGACCTGCAGAGAGTAATACTTACCATAGAATTCATCTTTGTAAAATAAACAGACTGGGCTTTATTTCTTAATGAGTTTTTAGAGCCTGTGTGTTAGACATTTTATATAAATAATTTCAAAGTCTTAAAATTAGGTAGGAATATAACAGAATCTCTATATATGAAGAAGTTAAATGACTTGCCCATGATTTGTCCCACCACTTCGGTTTGAGCCTAGGTCCATTGAATGCTGAAGTTCCTGCTGTTTCTGCTGATTACAACAGTTATGCTCAAAATAATCTCCAGCCCCCAGATGAGCCACAACAAATTAAATAAATCTAAGTTATTGTTCTTATATGTGATAGGCAGTTTCACCTACAGAAATGAGCTGGCTGTTGGCAGCCTAAGAGCAATTTAAAGGTACTAAGATTGAGTATTCACAAATTAAAATGACAATTTTTAATAGCCTTTGGTAACTCTGGATCAGTATTTACCACCTCTAGCTTGACTGCACTATTTAATGTCAAAGACTCTACCAGAGTGTGTGTGTAGATGATACTCCTACAGTTGAGAAGGAAGACCACTTTGTGAATGTTGCCTTGAATTGGCTATGATTTTGATTGCTAGTATTCTTAATTTTAAAAAAATGATTGATTGATTGATATTTGCTTTCACTGGGTCTTCATTGCTGCATACAAACTTTCTCTATTTGCAGTGAGTGGGGGCTACTCTGTTTCAGTGCCAGGCTTCTCATTGATGTGGCTTCTCTTGTTGCAGAGCATGGGCTGGAGGGTGCATAGGCTTCAGTAGTTGTAGCATGTGGGCTCAGTCGTTGTGGCTCACAGGCTCTAGAGCTGGGGCTCAGTAGTTGTAGCACAGAGGCTTTGTTGCCCCATAGCATGTGGGATATTCCCGGAGTAGGGACTGAACCAGTGTCCCCTGTATTGACAAGTGGATTCTTAACCACTGGACTCCAGGGAAGCCCTATTCCTACTTTTTAGTTTGACATTATTCTTAGCTTTGTGATTATCAGTTTAGTTTCTTAATGGTTGTTGAACTCCACAGTATGTAGTGGCACAAATTTGCATCAATAGTAGTTTTAGTCTGTAATTTTAAGGTAATTAGACTCCAAGGCACATAGACCTTGCAGTTGAAGTATAAGCCGTCCATATTTCTACACTTAAAGCACACTTATACATAATCCATCCCTGCTGCTGCTAAGTCACTTCAGTCATGTCCAACCCTGTGTGACNTTAGTCTGTAATTTTAAGGTAATTAGACTCCAAGGCACATAGACCTTGCAGTTGAAGTATAAGCCGTCCATATTTCTACACTTAAAGCACACTTATACATAATCCATCCCTGCTGCTGCTAAGTCACTTCAGTCATGTCCAACCCTGTGTGACCCCATAAATGGCAGCCCACCAGGTTCCCCCATCCCTGGGATTCTCCAGGCAAGAACACTGGAGTGGGTTGCCATTTCCTTCTCCAATGCATGAAGGTGAAAAGTGAAAGGGAAGTTGCTCAGTCGTGTCCGACTCTTCGTGACCCCATGGACCGCAGCCAACCAGGCTCCTCTGTCCATGGGATTTTCCAGGCAAGAGTACTGGAGTGGGGTGCCATCGCCTTCTCTGATCCATCCCTGACCTTTACTTTTCTTATAAAGTGGTGCTTCCTTGTCATCTCTGATTTCTTTTTGCTTTGGAATTGAGGACAGGTGGACCACAGAGCCCTGTTTGTGTCTGACACCAGTTTCATGTATTTAACATGGTAGGGAAATGAGGCTAGTATCCCAGCAGAATTTGGGATGAACTGGAGAAAGTCATATTGCAGAGGTCAGAAAGCAGTATTACCTCTGGGTTAAACTTTCTATGGTCAGGCAAGATTGTAGATAGGTATAATATAATCATTGTAACTAGCAATCTTGGACTTCTCTGGTGGCTCAGTGGTAAATAATCTGCCTGCCAATGCAGGAGGCAAGGGTTCAATCCATGGATGGGAAGATCCCCTGGAGTAGGAATTGGCAACCCACTCCAGTATTTCTGCCTGGAAAATCCCATGAACTGAATCCCTGGCAGGCTACAGTCCATGGGATTACAAAAGAGACAGACACGACTTAGTGACTAAACAATTAACAACTAGCAGGCTGACAATCTAGATATTCTCTATGGCCCTTTGCCTATTGTGAAATATTAACACCACACTCTAATGAACTGAGCTAACTGCACCCCCCCCCCACTGTGAAATATTAATCACTAGAATGTCAGCTCCATGAGGACAGGAATTTGGGGCTCTTGTTCACTATTGTATCTTAACACCTAGGTCAGTGCCTGACATGTTTCAGTACTTGGCTCAGTAAATATGGTTAAAGGCTTAAATGGTTCATTGATTCTCTATGTTCTGTCCACTGGAGGTATACCAGTAAACAAAACAGACCAAGAAATCCTGGCTTTCTTTGAGCATGCATTCTAGTGATAAATACTTACACTTGTTTTTAAATAGAAAATGTTGTTCAGTAAAACATTTTTTGAAAGAGCCAAAATATAAAATAGATAAGATGGAGAATATGAGCTCAGATTGAAGAGAAAATAGGAGCACTTGCCCTGTCTGGTTATTTGGTCCACTTCTCCATCTGCTCAAATCCTGGTTTTGGAAGCACAATTGGAAAGCCACTGCTGTAAAGTATGGAGAAGGCAATAGCAACCCTCTCCAGTACTCTTTCCTGGAAAATCCCATGGACAGAGGAGCCTGGTAGGCTGTGGTCCATGGAGTCCCTAAGAGTTGGACATGCGTGAGCGACTTCACTTTCACTTTTCACTTTCATGCATTGGAAAAGGAAATGGCAACCCACTCCAGTGTCCTTGCCTGGAGAATCCCAGGGATGGGACAGCCTGGTGGGTTGCCGTCTATGGGGTCGCACAGAGTTGGACACGACTGAAGTGACTTAGCAGCAGCAGCAGCAGCTGTAGAGTAGGGGCTTCCTGGGTAGTTCAGCTGGTAAAGAATCCACCTGCAATGCAGAAGACCCTGGTTCAATTCCTAGGTCGGGAAGTTCCCCTGGAGAAGGGATAGGCTACCCACTCCAGTATTCTTGGGCTTCCCTGGTAGCTCAAATGGTAAAAGAATCTGCCTACAATGTGGGAGACCTGGGTTGATCCCTGGGTTGGGAAGACCCTTGGAGGAGGGCATGGCAAACCACTCCAGTATTCCTGCCTGGAGAATCCCCATGGACAGAGCTACAGTCCATGGGGTCGCAAAGAGTTGAACATGACTGAGCAACTAAGCATAGTACAGGTGTAGACTACATGTCTACATTGGAAAACGAGGCATTAAACTTTTCTCAGGGAGCTGTTTTCCCTTGAATTTTATAAATAGGTGTGCTCCTTCTAGAAAGCATTACCTCACTGACTGGTTACGTGTCTTTCCTCTGTGTTCCAGTGGTACTGTGCTTATAGCTTTTTGTGTTCTTTTTAAGTAATTTACTCTGTGCTATCTGCATCTTGGCATTTGTAGTCCCTCAATTCATGTTCATTAGACTGAACAGTAAGCCAGCAATTAAAAGCTGTAGATAGTTGTTCGGAATCTCAACCTCCAACTTTCTTTACAGCTCAAATGTGCTCCTTTTCTGATTGTTTGCATATATTGTTGTTTAATCTCACCTAAATAATTTTAGTCTCCTGGAAAATTGTAAGGTTAACTGAACTAGCCCACTTTAGGCTAGGAACTCATTGTGTTTCAGAGGGTAGCACTCATCATCATCTTTCTTCATTTATCTGCTGATAGACATTTAGATTGCTTCCATGTCATGGCTATTGTGAACAGTGCTGCAGTGAACACTGGGGTGCATAGATCCATTTAGACCATGCTTTTCTCTGGATAAAGGCCCAGGAGTGGGATTACACTGTCATATAGTAGCTCTATTTTTTAAGGAACCTACGTATTATTCTCCATAATGGCTATACCAATTTGCATCCCTACCAACAGTGTAGGAGGGTTCCCTTCTCTCCACACCCTCTCCATCATTTACTGTTTGTGGATTCTTTGATGACAGCTATTTTGGCTGGTGTGAGATGATGTCTCATTGTAGTTTTGATTTGCATTTCTCTAGTAATTAGCCATGTTGAAAATCTTTTCACATGCCTCTTGGCCATCTGTTTGTCTCCTTCGCAGAAATGTCTCTTTGGGTCTTCTGCTCATTTTTTGGTTGGGTTGTTTTTTGCTATATTAAGCTGCATGAGTTGTTTATAAATTTTGGAGACTAATCCCCTGTTTAAAAAGTAGAAAAGGAAAGATATACCCATTTGAATGCAGCGTTCCAAAGAATAGCAAGGAGAAATAAGAAAGCCTTTCTCAGTGTTTGGTGCAAAGAAATAGAGGAAAACAATAGAATGGGAAAGACTAGAGATCTCTTCAAGAAAATTAGAGATACCAAGGGAACATTTCATGCAAAGATGGGCTCAATAAAGGACAGAAATGGTATGGACCTAACAGAAACAAAAGATATTAACAAGAGGGGGCAAGAGTACACAAAAGAACTATACAGAAAAGATCTTCATGACCCAGATAATCACAATGGTGTCCTCACTCACCTAGAGCCTTATATCCTAGAATGTGAAGTCAAGTGGGCCTTAGGAAGCATCACTACAAACAAAGCTAGTGGAGGGGATGGATTTACAGTTGCACTATTGCAAATCCTAAGAGATGATGCTGTGAAAGTGCTGGACTCAGTATGCCAGCAAGTTTGGAGAACTCAGCAGTGGCCATAAGACTGGAAAAGATCAGTTCTCATTCCAATCCCTAAGAAAGGCAATGCCAACGAATGCTCAAAGTACCACACAATTGCACTCATTTCACATGCTAGCAAAGTAATGTTCAAAATTCTACAAGCCAGGCTTCAGCAATGTGTGAACCAAGAACTTCCAGATGTTCAAGCTGGTTTTAGAAAAGGCAGAGGAACCAGAGATCAAATTGCCAACATCCGCTGGATCATCGAAAAAGNCCCTTGGACTGCAAGGAGATCCAACCAGTCCATTCTGAAGGAGACCAGTCCTGGGTGTTCTTTGGAAGGAATGATGCTAAAGCTGAAACTCCAGTACTTTGGCCACCTGATGTGAAGAGCTGACTCATTTGAAAAGACCCTGATGCTGGGAAAGATTGAGGGCAGGAGGGGAAGAGGATGACAGAGGATGAGATGGTTGGATGGCATCCCCGACTCAGTGGACGTGAGTTTGAGTGAACTCAGAGTTGGCAATGGACTGGGAGGCCTGATGTGCTGCAGTCCATGGGGTCACAAAGAGTAGGACATGACTGAGCAACTGAACTGAACTGAATCCCCTGTTGTTCACCTCATTTACGAATATTTTCTCCCAGTCTATGTGTTGTGTTCTCATTTTGTTTATGGTTTCCTTTGCTGTGCAAAGCTTTTCTGTTTAATTAGATTCCCTTTGTTTATTTTTGTTTTTATTTTCATTTCTCTGGGAGATGGATTGAAAAAATCTTGCTGCAATTTATGTCATAGAATGTTCTGCCTATGTTTTCCTCTAATAGTTCTATAGTGTATGGTCTCATATTTAGGGCTTTATTCCATTTTGAGTCTATCTTTGTGTATTGTGTTAAAGTGTTCTAATTTCCTTTTTACATGCAGCTGTCCTGTTTTCCCAGCACCATTTGTTGAAGAAATTGTCTTTCCCATTGTGCAGTCTGGCTTCCTTTTTCATAGATTACCTGACCATGTGTGCTAGAGTTTATTTCTGGACTTTCAGTCTTCTTCCATTGATCTATATGTCTGTTTTTGTGCCAGTGCCATACTGTTTTGATGACTATAGCTTTGTAGTATAGCCTGATCTGGGGGGAACCTGATTCCTCCAGGTCGATTTTTCTTTTTCAAGACTACTTTGGGTATTTGGGGTCTTCTTTGTCTCCATACAGATTTTAAGATTTTTTTCTCCATTTCTGTGAAAAATGTCATTGATAATTTGATAGGAATTTGATTGAATCTGTAGATTGCCTTGTATAGTATAGTAATTGTGACAGTGTTGATTCTTCCAAGCCAAGAACGTAGTATATCTTCTCATCTCTTTGTGTTCTCTTCAATTTCTTTAATTAGCACCTTATAGTTTTGGTAGTACAGGTCTTTTGTCTTGTTCAGTAGGTTTACTCTTGTGTATTTTATTCTTTTTGATGCAATGGTATATGGGGTTGTTGCTTGAAATTCTCTTTCTGATCTTTCACTGTTAGTATATAGCATTCTGTGTATTAATTTTGTAACCTTGCAACTTTACCTGATTCATTGATGATATCTAATAACTATTCTTGTAGCATCTTTGGGATTTTCTATGTATAGGATCATGTCATCTGTAAACAATGACAGTCTAACTTAGTCTTTTCCAATTTGGATTCCTTTTATTTCTTTTTCTTCCCTGATTGCTGTAGCTAGAACATCCAAAACTGTGTTAAATAAAAGTGGCAAGAGTAGACATCCTTGTTTTGTTCCTGATCTTAGAGGAAATGTTTTCAACTTTTCACCATTGAGTATGATATTAGCTGTAAGTTCCTCATATATGGCCTTTATTACATTGAGACAGGTTCCCCTCTAGGCTCACTTTCTGGAGAGTTTTTATCATTAGTGGGTGCTGAATTTTGTTAAAAGCTTTTTCTGCACCTATTGAGATGACATATGGTTTTTAAATTCTTCAGTTTGTTGATATGGGGTATCACAATGAATGATTTGCCAATATTGAAGAATCCTTGCATAGAAAATCCCAATTTGATCATGGTATATAATCTTTTTAATGTATTTGAATTGCTAGTATTTTGTTCAGGATTTTTACATCTATTTTCATCAGTTATTACTGGCCTGTAGTTTTCTTTTTTGTGTGTGGTGTATTTCTTTGGTTTTAATATCAAGGTAATGATGGCCTCATAGAATGGGTCTGGGAGTTTTCCTTCCTAAACAGTTTTTTTGGAACAGTTTCAGGAGGATAGGTGTTAGTTCTTCTCTAAATGCTTGATAGAATTTACCTCTGATTCCATCAGGTCTTAGACTATTGGGAGTTTTTTAATCATAGTTTTAATTTCAGTGCCTGTGATTGGTCTGTTCGTGTTTTCTATTTCTTCCTGGTTCAGGCTTGGTATATTGTACCTTTCTAAGAATTTGTCCATTTCTTCGAGGTTATCCATTTTATTGGCATATAGTTGCTTGTAGTAGTCTCTTATGATATTTTGTATTTTTGTGGTGTCAGTTGTAACTTCTCCCTTTTCATTTCTAATTTTATTGATTTCAGTCCTCTCCCTTTTTTTCTTGCTGAATCTGGCTAAAGTTTTGTCAGTTTTGTTTATGTTTTCAAAGAACCACCTTTTGGTTTCATTGATCTTTGTTGTTGTTTTCTTTTGTCTCTATTTCATTTATTTCTTCCCTGATCTTTATGACTTCTTTCCTTCTACTATCTTTAGATTTTGTTTGTTCTTCTTATTCTGGTTGCTTTAGGTGTAAGTTTAGGTTGTTTATTTGAGATTTTTCTTGTTTCCTGAGTTAAGATTTTATTGCTTTAAACTTCCCTTTTAGAACTGCATTTACCATATTGCATGGTTTTTGGATCATTGTACTTCCCTTTTGAGTTCCTTGTTCATTTCTTCAGTAACCCATTGGTTATTTAATAGAATTATTTAGCCTCCATGTGTTTGTGTGTTGTATAATTTTTTCCCTGTAGTTTATTTCTAATCTTATAGCATTGTGGTTGGGAAAGATGCTTGATATGATTTCAATTTTTATAGCATGTGGTCAGTCCTGGAGAATATTTCATGTGTACTTGAGAAGAATGTATATTCTGCTACCTTTAGATGGAATGCTCTATAAATATCACTTGAGTCCATCTGATCTATTGTCTTTTAAGGCCTGTGTTTCCTTATTCACTTTCTGTCTGGATGATGTGTCCACAGATGAGCGTGGTGTGTTACTACTGTTACTACCCACTACTGTTGTGCTCTTGTACATGTACATGGCTGTTAGTTTTTTCCTTATATATTGAGATGCTCCTATGTTGAGTGCATACCCATTAATAATTTTTGTGGGTTATGTATCGTCTCCTATAACACTTTATTTTACGGTCTGTTTTATCTGATATACATTTTGCTACTCCAGCTTTCTTTTGATTTACATTTACATGGAACACCTTATTCTGTCCCCTAACTTTTATTCTGTGTGTCCCTCAGTCCGAACTGGTTCTCTTGTAGGCAACATATATTTGGATCTTACTTTTGTATCCATTCAGCCAGTCTATGTCTTTCGGTTGAAGTATATAAACAGTTTACTTTGTGTTTAAGGTAGTCATTGATATATATGTATATTCTTATTGCCATTTTGTTAATTGCTTTTGATTATTTTTGTAAATCATTTTTCTTCCTTTCTTTTCTTTTGTTCTCTTTTCTTGTGATCTGATTACTAACTTTAGTGTGTTTTNTGCATTTAATCCATTTACATTTAAGGTAGTTATCAGTATATATGGTCCAGTTGCTATTTTCTAAACTGTTTAGAAGGAATGATGCTAAAGCTGAAACTCCAGTACTTTGGCCACCTCATGTGAAGAGTTGACTCATTGGAAAAGACTTTGATACTGGGAGGGATCGGGGGCAGGAGGAGAAGGGGACGACCGATGATGAGATGGCTGGATGGCATCACTGACTCGATGGATGCGAGTCTGAGTGAACTCCAGGAGTAGGTGAGGGACGGGGAGGCCTGGCGTGCTGCGATTCTTGGGGTCGCAAAGAGTCGGACACGACTGAGCGACTGAACTGAACTGAAACTGTTTGGGGTTTGTTTTTGTAGGTCTTTTTCTTCTATTCCACTCTTGTTCTCCTCTCTTATGGTTTGATGACCATCTTTAGTGTTGTGTTCAGGTTGCTTTTTCTTTTTTGTGTTTTTATCTATAGTAGTTTTTGGGTTTGCTATTCCCATGAGGTCTCGATATAGATACAATAGATAGATGTGCAACCTATACATCTACAAGGTTGTTTTTTTCTGGTCTCTTCCCTTTCTAGAGGAGTTCCTTAGCATTTGTTGCAAAGCTGATCTGGTGGTGCTGAATTCTCTTAGGTTTTGCTTGTCCATAAAGATTTTGACTTCTCCATCAAATATGAATGAGAGCCTTGATGGGTAGAGTATTCTTGGTTGTAAAGTCTTCCCTTTCTTCATCACTTTAAATATATTGTGCCTCTCCCTTCTGGCCTGCAGAATTTCTGCTGAGAAATCAGCTGATAGCCTTATGAGAGTTCCCTTGTATGTTATTTATTGTTTTCCCCTTGTTGCTTTAATATTTTTCCTTTGTCTTTAATTTCTTTTCAGTTTGATTTCTATGTGTCTCAGTGTGTTCCTCCTTGGGTTTATCCTGCCTGGAAGTCTCTGTACTTCCTGGACTTGAGTGACTGTTTCCCATGTTAGAGAAGTTTTCAGCTAGTATCTCTTTAAATATTTCCTCAGGTCCTTTCTCTCTCTCTCTTCTCCTTCTGAGACACCTATAATGTGAGTATTGGTGCTTTAATGTTGTCCCAGAGGTCTCTTAAAACTGTCTTCATTTCTTTTCATTCTCTTTTCTTTATTCTGTTTTGTAGCAGTGATTTCCACCATTCAGTCTTTCAAGTCACTTATCCATCCATTCTTCTGCTTCAGTTATCCTGCTGTTGATTTCTTCTATCTAGTGTAATTTTCATTTCAGTTATTGAATTGTTCATCCCTCTTCTTTGTTTCTTCTAGGTCTTTGTTGCACACGTCTTGCATTTTCTTGACCCTTGCCTCCATTATTTTTCCAAGATGCTGAATCATCTTCACTATCATTATTCTGACCTCTTTTTCCAGAAAGTTGCCTCTCTCTACTTAACACAGTTGTTTTTCTGGGATTTTTATCTTGTTCCTTCATCTGGGACATTATTCTTTGCTGTTTAATTTTGTCTAACTTTCTGTGATAGGTTTCTTTCTCTGGGTTGCAGGATTATATTTCTTGCTTCTGCTACCTGCCCTCTGGTTGATGAGGCTGTCTGAGAGGCTTGTGCAGGCTTCCTGATGGGAGAGACTGGTGGTGGGTAGAGCTGGGTCTTGTCTCTCTGGTGGGCAGGGCTGTGCTCAGTAAAACTTAGGTCCATTTGTCTGCTGATGGGTGGGGCCATGTTTCCTCCCTGTTGGTTGTTTGGCTGAGGCAACCTAGCACTGGAGCCTACAGGCTGTTTGATTGGGATAATCGAAGATTTCAGAAGGGCTCACACCAATGAGTGCTTCCAAGAACTGCAGCCACCAGCGTCTTTGTCCCTGCAGTGAACCACAGCACTGCCCCACCCCACCCCCCACCTCTACAGGAGGCCTTCCAACTCCAGCAGGTACGTCTGGCCCAGTTTTTTATGGGGTCACTGCTTTTTTTCCTCTGGGTCCTGATGTATATAATACTTTGTATGTGCCCTCCAAGAGTGAAGTTTCTGTTTCCTCCAGTCCTGTGGGGGAAGTCTTGCAGTCAAATCTAGCTGGCCATAAAAGCTCTATTCTCTAGGAACTCCTCCTGTTGCCAATCCCCTAGACTGGGAGGCCCAGCTTGGGGCTTAGAACCTTCACTCCGGTGGGAGAACTTCTGTAGTAGAATTATTTTCCAGTTCGTGGGTATCCCACCCGGCAGGTATGGGATTTGATTCTGTCACAATTGTGCCCTTCCTACTGTCTGTCTGTGGTTTTTCCTTTATCTTTGGTGTAGGGTATCTTTTTTGGTGGGTTTCAGTGTTTTTGTGTCCATGGTGGCTGAGCAGTTGGTTGTGATTCTGGTCTTCTCTCAAGAAAGGGTGAGTCCATGTCCTTCTGCTCCACCATCTTGAGCTAATCGCCCTAAGATCTATTGCTTCCTTTTTAAATGAAATGTTCTCTTGGGTTATTAGACTTTTTAATCCTTCTGTTAGAGAAGTTAGTCCTCTGCACCATGACTTTCAAATTATTTTACAATTTGTCATTTATCTTGAGTTTATTTAAATTGGCTTTTCCCAAGCAGAAATGTTTTGTTTTATATACTCAAGAGGATTGATCTTTCTCTTTGCTGTTACATACTGAGTTTTCTCTTAAACTTTACCCACTGAAATTATTTTTCTTAAATTCCCCTATGATGTCTTCTGTTATTCGTATGGTTATCCAAGTTAATGTGTGAAGAATGGATCACCTTATTTTTCTCAAATAAATATCCAGTTATCTCAACACCGTTTGTTGAATAATCTATATTACCTTTGTAATTTTAAAAATGAGGGTATAGTTTGTTTCAGTAAATAAATTGCATTTAAATAAAGAGAATGGCAACTGTTATAAATTAATAACTGAGAGCCATATCAGCCAGATGCAGCATGTGGACTCTATTTGGATTCTGATTTGAACAAACCAATTATTAAAAGATATTTTTGTGGCAGTCATGGAAAATAGAATAAGGACTGGATATTTTGTTTGTTTGTTGGCCATATCATGCTGCTTTTGGGAACTCAGTTCCCTGACCAGGGATTGAATCTGGGCCATGGCAGTGAAAGCCTGGAATCTTAACCACTAGGCCACCAGAGAACGCCTTGAGACAGGGTATTATTAGAAAACTCTTGTTAATTTTATTCAGTGAAATAATAGTATTGTGTTTGTCATTTTTAAGTCTCTGTTACAGATACATAATGAAGTATTTAGAGGTGGTTTGATATCTGAAACTTGCTTTCAAGTGTACCAAAAATGACCAATGATCATATGGAAAGATGATCAATATCACCAATCATTGGAAAAGTGTAAATCAAAACCACAGTAAGCTATTACTTCATACTCATTAAGATAATTACTGTTTTAAGAAGGAAAATAAGTGTTGGTGACGTTGTAGAGAAGTTGGAACCCTTGTGCACTGTTGACAGGCATGTAAAACAATGCAACCACTATGAAAAACAATATAGAGTTTCCTTTAAAAATTAAAAAATAGAATTGCTATATGATCCAGCAATTCCACTTCTAGGTATTTATCCAGAAGAACTGAAAGCAGAATCTCAAAGGGATATTTGCACACCCATGTTCATAGCAGCACTATTCACAATAGCCAAGAAATGGAAGCAACCTAAATGTCCATTGATAGATAAAGAAGATGTATATACATACAATGGAATATTGTTCATCCTTAAAAGGAGCAAAATCTTACTACATGCTACAACATGGATGAACCTTGAAAGCATTAAGTTGAAATAAGCCAATCACAAAAGGGCAAATACTGTATGACTCCCCCCAAAAGTAGTAAAATTCATAGAAAGTAGAAAGGTGATTGCCAGGGGCTGAGGCAGGGGGAATGGGAGTTGTTTAATAGGTATAAAGTTTCAGATTTGTAAGATGAAAAGCTTCTAGAGCTCTGTCTCAAGGTGAGTATTTTTAACACTGAACTATACACTTCAAAAAATGGTTAAGATGGTAAATTTTATGTTGTGTGATTTTTCTTCTCACGGTAAAAACATATTAAAAAAAAATGCCAGACAAAAGAAAATAGATGAAAGAAGAATGACTGAACATTGATATATGAAACTGGATAATGGTGTCATGAAGGTTCATTATGCTAGTCTCCTTACCTTTCTATTTTGCAATTTTCCATAATCAAAAGCTTTTAAAGTGAGTTAGTGAGATTATGATTTGTGGGCAGAGCTAAATTTTAATCCTAACTCCACTTTAAAAAAACTGAGATATAATTTACACACCATAAAACTCACCATTTTAAAGTATATGATTCAGTGTCATTTAGTTTCTTCACGGAGTTTTGCAACTATTACCACTATCAAATTCCAGGACTTTTTTATCATCCCCAAAAGAAACCCAGTATCTGCTAGCAGTTCTCCAATTCTCCTTCCTCCAGTCCCTAGCAACCACTATCTTTCCATCTCTGTGTATTTCCCTATACTGGACAATTTATATAAAAGTCTGTTTGGGGTACTTCCCTGGTGGTCCAGTGGCTAAGATGCTACACTGAAAATGTAGGGGGCCAGGATTCAATACCCAGTCAGGGAAGTAGATCCCATATACCACAGCTAAAGATCCCAAGTGCCATAACTAAGACCTGGAGCAGCCAAATAAATTTTTTAAAAATATGTATTTGGCTGCTTTAACTTTATAATTTTTTCAAGATGCATTCATGTTGTAGCATGAATTAGCATTTCATTCCTTTTTATGGTTGAATAACATTCCCTTTTATTAATATACTCTTTTGTTTATCTGTTTATTAGTGATGGACATTTGGGTTTTTTCCATTTTTGACTTTTGTGAATAATTCTACTATAAACACTCATGTACAAGTTTTTATGTGAACGTATGCTTTTAATTCTCTTGTATATATACATCTATGAGTGGAATTATTGGATTGTGTAATAACCCCATGTTAGCCATTTGAGGAACTCCCAGACTGTTTTCCAAAGTGACTGCACCATTTTACACTTCTACCAACAATGTATGGAGGATTCCAGTTTCTCAACACTCTTGTTATTTTACATTTTAAAAATTATAGCCATGTTAGTATGTCTTAATTGGTTTCTCATTGAGGTTTTTTGATTGGCATTTCTCTAATAACTAATGATGTTGAACATCTTTTCATGTGCATATTGGCTAGCTTCATTTTTAGCTGTGTTACTTTGGTCAAGTTCTTCAACCTCTGAGCCTTGTTATTCTGTCATCTGTAAGAGGGAGATAATAATGCATCATGATGTTATTGGAAGGTTAATAGACATGAGGTATACTTGGAACAGTGCCTGGTACATAGTAGGTACTCAGTTGATACCCAATATTGCTGCTAAGTCACTTCAGTTGTGTCTGATTCTGTGTGACCCCATAGACGGCAGCCCACCAGGCTCCCTTGTCCCTGGGATTCTCCAGGCAAGAACACTGGAGTGGGTTGCCATCTCCTTCTCCAATGCATGAAAGTGAAAAGTGAAAGGGAAGTCGCTCAGTCGTGTCTGACTCTTCACGACCCCATGGACCGCAGCCTACCAGGCTCCTCCGTCCATGGGATTTTCCAGGCAAGAATACTGGAGTAGGTTGCCATTTCCTTCTCCAGGGGAACTTACCGACCCAGGAAT
>SJYA01003311.1:1071014-1120197 GCA_006410615.1 Neotragus moschatus | reverse complement strand
CGACCCCATGGACCGCAGCCTACCAGGCTCCTCCGTCCATGGGATTTTCCAGGCAAGAGTACTGGAGTGGGATACCAACATTGCTTTGCTACTTGATATCTAAATAACCTGCAGTCCAGGCAGACTTTTCCCAGTGACACTGGTATGTCAATTGTTGAAGTCAAATACTCAGATGATAGTGCCCCATTATTTGCCAGGGCTGCTTTCCCTTTTTATAGCCTGTGTAGAGGAACCTGGTAGGCTACAGTCCATGGGGTTGCAAAGAGTCAGACACGACCAAGCGACTTCACTTTCACTTTTCATCTTCATGCATTGGAGAAGGAAATAGCAACCCACTCCAGTATTCTTGCCTGGAGAATCCCAGGGACAGGGAAGCCTGGTGGGCTGCCAACTATGGGGTCGCACAGTTGGACATGAGTGACGTGACTTAGCAGCAGCAGCAGCAGCAGGCCTTTCTTTGCTATTCTGTCAACCCCAGCTCTATGTCCTTTCTAAGTGTTGGTTGGAATTGTGGAGGATACACATGAAAGTAAGAAGGAATCTGTGGTATTACAACTTGGCAGGTGATGATACTGTTGAGTTACTTCCTTGACAGTGTCAACTGTTTCAGTGCTGTAAGAGTTAACAGGAAAGAAATCATGTAAGAGGAGGCCTATGGAAAGTATTTGGAACATTGGAAAAGAGAGGCAGTGTGGTATTCTAGGTGGGGAAACCAAGGGAGCAAAGAAAAGGAAACAGTAATATTGGAGAAAGGTAGCTAGGAAACTAGTGTGGTAGCAGTAGGGTGCTGGGGAATTATGACATTATTGTTATTCTCTTGTTTTCCATTATTTACCCCAGAATATCCAGTGAAGGAAGTTTTATACCTGGCATCAGGAGACTTTTGTTCTAATCTTGGTTCTGCTACAGATTAACTAGGTAACCTTGTCAAGTCGTTTATCCTTTCTAGGGGGCTAGTTGCTTAAGCAGCAAAATGAGTAACTGGGCATATGTGTATCATATAGCTTTGATGTGCACTTTAAATATAGCTCAGTTGGTAAAGAATCTCCCTGCAATGCAGGAGACTCCTGTTCAATTCCTGGGTCAAGAAGATCCAATGGAGAAGGAAGAGGCTACCCACTCCAGTATTCTTGGGGTTCCTTTGTGGCTCAGCTGGTAAAGAATCTGCTGGTAGTGTGTGAAAGGTTGTTGCTGAACCATGAAAAGATGCCAGGATTCTTGGCCTCCGGAAGAGAGGAATTCAATCTGGGGCCAGAGATGAGGCTTGATCACTCAACATTTGTGTAATAAAGTTTTATTAAAGTATAAAGGAGATAGAGAAAGCTTTTGACACAGGCAGCAGAAGGGGGCAGAAAGAGCACCCAGTTGCTAGTGTTAGCAATGGAGTTATATACTCTCCAGTGAATCAAAAGAATGTCTGGAGGTTATAAAGACCAGACATCCTGGAATGTGAAGTCAAGTGGATCTTAGAAAGCATCACTATGAACAAAGCTAGTGGAGGTGATGGANAGACGTTACTTTACCGACTAAGGTCTGTCTAGTCAAGGCTATGGTTTTTTCAGTAGTCATGTATGGATGTGAGAGTTGGACTGTAAAGAAAACTGAGCACCGAAGAATTGATGCTTTTGAACTGTGGTGTTGGAGAAGACTCTTGAGTCCCTTGGACTGCAAGGAGATTGAACCAGTCTATCCTAAAGGAGATCAGTCCTTGGTGTTCATTGGAACGACTGATACTAAAGCTGAAATTTCAATACTTTGGCCACGTCATGCGAAGAGTTGACTCATTGGAAAAGACTCCGATGCTGGGTGGATTAGTGGCAGGAGGAGAAGGGGACGACAGAGGATGAGATGGCTGGATGGCATCACTGACTCGATGGACATGAGTTTGAACTCTGGGAGTTGGTGATGGACAGGGAGGCCTNGAACGACTGATACTAAAGCTGAAATTTCAATACTTTGGCCACGTCATGCGAAGAGTTGACTCATTGGAAAAGACTCCGATGCTGGGTGGATTAGTGGCAGGAGGAGAAGGGGACGACAGAGGATGAGATGGCTGGATGGCATCACTGACTCGATGGACATGAGTTTGAACTCTGGGAGTTGGTGATGGACAGGGAGGCCTGGCATGCTGCAGTTCATGGGGTCACAAAAAGTCGGACAGGACTGAGTGACCTGGTCAGTCATTTGTAACTTAAAAGCTTTTAGACAGTTAGAAAACCCCATTATGCAGTTACAGACGTAAGGCAAAATAGTCATTAAACCAAGTTGAAATCAAAATGAAAAGTCACATTATGTCCATAGTTACATCAGTCTATCTTAAGTTTGTTAGGTGTAATCAGTTTAAGAAGAGGCATCACATGCAATTGTTGTTGAAAGTATTTCCAGACTTTCTTTTCCTTGAAGTGGTGATGTCCACCACGGGAAGCCTTCCACTGATGAAGAGGGGAGCACTCCACAGACTCAGCAGTTAGACTGATTGTGGAATTCAGCATAGGAATAACCCCAGGACAGGAAGGCATTATCTTGAGGATCAAACAGCACACTCAGGACTTTTGGAGTCAGCAGAAGTAGGCTCACATAGATTATCAGGCCCATCTGAAAAGTACTGAGTCAGAGCATAGAAAGTAAAGACATATAATGAAGTCACTTAATCCTGGTTAGGCTGCCACCTCTTAACCCGAGTGTAATGTACCCACGAATCAATTCCTGGCACTTTGACAGCTGTGGGAGAAGAAAGAATAACCTGGTGAGGGCCCTCCCAGAGGGGCTCAAGGGATGGGCCCCCAGACCCCAATATTTCTATGAGGACCTCGGTTCCTGGTTCAAATAGAGGCTTGTTTGACTCAGAGGCTGGGTCAGCAGTCATCTCCTGGAGTTCTGTTAATGCCTGTTGAAAAACTGAGAGCTCAGTTACATAACTAGTTAATTCCAAGGCTTCAGGGTCTATAACAATGTCTGTGCATAAGAAAGGCCTTCCATAAATACATTCAAAGGGGACAGTCCCTCCTTTTGGGGGGCAGTTCTAGCCCTCATTAAAGCTATGGATAGGACTTTAATCCAATTGTCCTGCGTCTCTTGAGTTAATTTGCACAGATGTCTTTTGATAATATCATTAGCTTTTTCTACCTTTTCTGAGAATTGAGGTCTCCAGGAACAGTGTAAGTGATATTCTATTCCTAGAGCTTTAGACACCCCCTGAGTTACAGCAGCTCTAAAGGCAGCGCCATTGTCACTCTGAAGGCTTCGTGGCAGCCCAAACCTTGGGATAATTTCATGGATTAAAATCTTTATAACCTCCTTAGCCTGTTCACTATGACAGGGAAAAGCCTCAATCTTTCCAGTAAAAGTATCCACCCAACATGTAAGCAAGAATACCCATTAGCTTTTGGCATATGAGTAAAATCAATTTCCCAGTACTCTCCAGGATACTTTACACTTCGTTGTAGTCCAAATTTTGCTAGCTTTTCAGTCTTTGGGTTATTTTTCTGACAAACCTCACACCTTTTGATCAAATTCTTTAACATTTTCATTACATTTTTACCTTCAAACAAATGAGAAGCGATCTGGTAAGTACTCTCTGCACCCAAATGAAAACTCTGGTGTAAACTCTTAAGAATTTTCCATTGAGCATTTTCAGGAATTATTAATCATCCATGCTCGGACTGTAACCATCCTTTATCAGTAATCTTTGCTCCTCTTTTCTCATATCTTTCGAAATTTCTCTCAGTTTATTGTGGTTTTTCCTATTCCACAGGACCTATCCAGATCAAAGGCGTCTGTAGTGAAGGGGTTTCCTAAAGTGCCACTTTTCTGGCTTGACAGTCAGTCAGCTGATTACCTTCAGCTACTTTACTCCCATCCCTATTGTGTCCATTACAATGCATAACGTACTTCTTTAGGACGATATATACCACTTAAAAGTCTCTCGATTTCTCTGAAATGTTTAATAGGTTCTCCTATTGCTGTTTTAAACTGTTTCTTCCCATATTGCAGCATGAGCATGTAAAGTCAAATAAGCATACTTGGAATCAGTGTAGATATTTATCTGCTGCCCTTTGCTTAACTCTAGAGCTCAGATCAGAGCCACAAGTTCTGCTAACTGAGCACTGGTTCCCTAGGGGAGAGATTTTGCTTCTAAACCTGTTCAGCCGTCACCAGAGCGTAACCTGCTTTACACTTTCCATCCCGAACAAAAGAACTGCCATCTGTAAATATTTCCATGTCAGGATTGTCTAATGGGGTATCCATTAGATCTTGCCGAGCTGCATAGTTTAAGGTTAGGAATTGGGAACAATCGTGATCAAGTGTTTCATTTTCCTTCTCAGGAAGGAAAGTGGCAGGATTTAAATTTCCACAACTTTAAGCTTAGTTACTGGTCCTTCTAATAACAATGACTGATATTTAAGAAGCCTACTGTCTCTATCATCCAAATATTAACCTTAGAATTTAAGATTCCACTCACATCATGAGAAGTCAGTACAGTAAGGTTTCGTCCATTAATTATTTTTAAAGCTTCAGGTGCTAATAAAGCTGCTGCCCCAATTACTCTTAGGCAATGGGGCCACTCATGTGAAATTACATCTAATTCTCTGCTTAGATAAGCAATAGGTTGCTGGTGAGGCCCTCGGGGTTGTGTCAAAACTCCCAAGGCCATACCTTTTCTTTCAGTGACAAATTAATTAAATTCTGACCCTGTGGACAAGCTCAGAGTGGGAGCTTGCAGGAGAGCAGTCTGAAAAACCTTAAAAGCCTTTTGAGTATCTGGAGACCAAATCAGTTTGTTGGTTTTGGCCTGCTGAGTTTCAGCTATAAGTTTATATAAAGGCTGGGCCGCTTCCCCATAACTCGGAATCCAAATGAGACAGTAACCTGTGATTCCCCCAAATCCTCTCAATTGTCTTAAAGTCATAGGTAGGGGATGATTTAGTATAGGTTTAATTCTCTCGGGGACTATGGCCCTAGTCCCTTCTGATATGATTAAGCCCAAATATCTAACAGATTGTTGACAAAGCTGAGCCTTTTCTCTTGATGCCTTGTAACTGCAGCCTGCCAGAAAGTTTAAGAAATCTTCTGAGGCTTGTGAGCAAGCTTCCTCTGTCTCAGCACAGAGCAAAATATCATCTACATATTGTAACACCACCACTTCGGAGCTATAAAATTTTGTAGATCCTGTGACAAACTTTTTCCAAATAAGTGAGGACTGTCAAGAAATCCCTGGGGCTAAACTGTCCAGGTTAACTGAGAAGCTGGTTGTGTTGGGTCTTCAAAGACAAATAGAAATTGACTTTCTTCCACCAAAGGCACTGAATAGAAGGCATCTTTTAAATCAGTTACTGAGAAATATTTGTCTCGTTCAGGAATTTCAGATAGTAGAGTGTAAGAATTAGGCACCATGGGGTGTAAAGGAACTACAGCCTCATTTATTATTCGTAAATCTTGAACTAGTCTCCATTTACCATTTGATTTTTTTATACCCAAAATAGGAGTGTTGCATGGACTGTTACAGGGAATTAATAGTCCCTGCTCCTTTAAATATTCAATGATGATTCTAACCTGAAGGCAGTGGTACCCCACTCCAGAACTCTTGCCTGGAAAATCCCATGGACGGAGGAGCCTGGGAGGCTGCAGTCCATGGGGTCGCTAAGAGTCGGACACAACTGAGCGACTTCAGTTTCACTTTTCACTTTCCTGCATTGGAGAAGGAAATGGCAACCCACTCGAGTGTTCTTGCCTGGAGAATCCCAGGGATGGGGGAGCCTGGTGGGTTGCCGTCTATGGGGTCGCACAGAGTCGGACGCGACTGAAGCGACTTAGCAGCAGCAGTAGCAGTAACCTCAGGTTTCAGTGGATAGTGCTTCTTATAAGTAAGTGTGGGTCTTTGAGCTTGACAACTACAGGAAATAGCACTTTATGCTCGACCCACAGATTTTCCATCAGCCTGTACTCTAGGATTTACATTTTGTTCAATTAAAGGGAGAGAAAGGGAGGGCTCCATATTCATGAAAATAGGCATGGATCTTGCTCAGTATATCCCTCCCCAAAAGGGGTGAGGGAAACTCTGGCATGATCAGAAACTTGTGTGAAAATAGCACAAAATCAACTTACAGAAGAACTGAATATCTTTTGGCTCACCCAGATAGTCCCATTACGGAAGTGGATCAGGAAGAAAGTGGGCCAGGGGCTTCAGTAAGCATGAAGTAAGTTGCCGCAGTATCTGAAAAGAAATAGATGAATTGGCCCCCCACAGTTATTAATACCCAGCGTTCCTCAGGTGTAATTAGCAGGAAGCTTGTGTGGGAACCCCTGGGCACCTTCAGTCCTGATTGTCTTGAGATTCCGACCCCTGAAATCTACACCTCTGGTGGCAGTCTCTCTTCTAGTGTGGTCCTTTGCAGACCAGACATGGAGCTGGGGGCGGCTTAGATGCCTGAGGAGAATTCTGCTTGAGGTGCCCATCCTTTCCACAGTACTAGCAAGCCCATCCCTTTTCACCTGGGTCCCTCTGGGCACTTTTCTCAGGCTGTTTAAGAACGATTCTGACAGCCATTACAAGGGCTTCCACCTGTTCCTTTGTCTTTTCTGCCTTTCTTTTCCTCATATTCCCTACCATAATAGACTATCTGAGCCAGTTGTAACAGATTATCTAAAGACTGATTTGGTCCATATGCCTGTTTTAATAGCTTACGGCAGATATCTGGAGCCAACTGAGTGAGAAATCTATCTTTTAAGATCACTTTTCCCTCTTCACTTCTGGGATCAGTCTCAGTGAATCTGTGAAGGGCTTCTCTCAGTCTATCTAGGAATTTACCAGGAGCTTTCTTCCCTTTCTGTTCTATGTCTGCCAATTTGCCATAGTTTAAAGGCTTAGCACACACCTGCTTGAGTCCTTCAAGAATACATCTGACAAAATGACTCTGATCCCATCTTCCTTTAGCTGTGTTCTAGTCCCAGTCTGGTTCTGTAATTGGGACCACCTGATTCCAAGTGGGAAGGGCCGCTATCTCGTCCTCCCTTTTCCCTACTGATTCATTACCAAGCCATTCATCTCCATAAGCAACCGCTTTTCCCAAAACTCGAATCAGGAGTCAGCATTTGTCCCAAGATATATATCACATCCTTCCAAGTAAGGTTATAAAGCAAAGTAACACCTTTCTTTAAAAGCTCTAATATATTTTTCTGGGTCCTCTAAATAGTCTCCCAGATCCTCCTTGATACTTTGTATTTCTAGATAAGAAAAAGGCTTATTAACCCTCATAGACCGATTATTTCTCCTGGTGGGTGCTTCATGAAGAGACAACAGCTTGTGTGGCTGTTCCTCAGTCTCTCTGGCTGCTCTGCACTTATGATCCCAGGGATAGATTTGAGAAACCTGCTTTTCTTTATCTCTTTGTCTCCTGTCCTCCATCTCATCTAGCAAAATAGGAGGATAGTAGGGAGCTGAAGGAGTCACACCCAAATCTATACCCTTAGGACGTAAGTCTGGCATATTTCACAGAGAGAAAAAGGGCAACACATATGCTACTTCTACCCACTTACCTTGTTTTCTACAGAACCAGTCTAATTGTAAAACAGTATTATACTTAAGAGACCCTCCAACTGGCCACCATTCACAGTCCTCCAGTGGGTACCGTGGCCGTACAGTATCACATAGGAGGACCAGGTGTGTCTTCTTAAAGCCCTGGGATAGAGAAAAACTCTATCCCAGTTTTTCAGTATACAGTTCAAAGGAGTGAGGCTGGAATTGTTAGCTCCCATCTGTAAGAGAGAAAAAAGGACCAGCACCATCTTTCTACTGGAGGTATCCCTCTCTGCTCTAGATGGGGGTGTAGACATACTTTACACCAAAGCTTTCCTTCCCTGGTTAGACTTAGTCTCTCCCTTACTGACGCAGGTGACCTACTCGTCCCTCCCAGTTCTACCACCGAGACGGGGTGGAGATGCACCAGGGGTAGACCTGATGGCATCCCTGGCTGTCGTCCAGCTCCTCACCATTAAAACTTTGCTTGCCTCTGATGCCACCCAGGGTGCAATCAGAGTTACCTTCCGAAATGCCTCTCAGGCTAAGACCACTGGGAGCACCTTTCATCACCTGAGTGCCTGTGCATGACCCTGAGTATACTCCTGACCACAATAAGACCGATACGAACATAAAACTGAGATGTTTCTTCCAAGTGTCACCACACCAGTATAAGAGCCTCCTCTGGTCCACTAAGAGCCAGTGTTACCAAAGGGGGAACAACAACAACAACAAAAATTGTAGTTCCAATCTGAGTAACCATTAACCTCAGAGATGCTCTTGGAGCTAGAGCTCCATCTAACTTCCCAACTTTTGATTCCTAGCGAGGCTAGGCGCTTCCTGACTACCAGTCCAAATTTGGGACCTAGTCATAGTAAACAGTAACAGCATAGATGACAAGTCCCTTGAAAGTCTATGATCCAACAGATTAGGTTCGTACCTCTAATTTCCAAGGAGAGACGTTGGGTGCCTTTTGGCATTGACAGGTCGGTATAAACCCCTGACAGGTTTCTGCCATAAGTCGTATGAGGTCACTGCGGAACCGCAGAGCAGAACTCCTCACTTTCTTCATGCAGGGTGTTTAATTCATTCACCCAAGCACACCATAGACTTAGTAAAGTATAGTAGAAAACGTGTTCGCTAGGAGAACCAAGAACTGGAGCTCCAAGCACCCTTACCTTGTCCTGAAGAATCCTGGACGAGCCCCCAAGATCAAAGGTTGTCACTGAACCACGAAAAGATGCCGGGATTCTTGGCCTCCGGAGGAGAGGAATTCAATCCAGGGCCAGAGACAAGGCTTGATCACTCAGAGCTTTTGTGTAATAAAGTTTTATTAAAGTGTAAAGGAGATAGAGAAAGCTTCTGACATAGGCATCAAAAGGGGGCAGAAAGAGTACCCACTTGCTAGTGTTAGCAATGGAGTTACATACTCTCCACTGAATAAGAATGTCTGGAGGTTGTAAAGACCTCACCAGACCTACTCCCATAATTTACATTTTAAGATAACAGGTTTAGCCAGAAGGCTTAATCCAGAGACTGTCCTCAGGCAGGATACATTATTGTTATATAATCCTTGTAAAGACCAGACCTACTCCCATAATTTACATTTTAAAATAACAGGATTAGATGGAAGGGTTTAATTCAGAGAATGCCTTCAGGCAGAATACATTATTGTTGTATAATCCTACGGAATGTAGAGGAAAAAAAGTTTGTCCTTTCTTCCTCCTTGAGAATTCAAGGGGAATTCTCCTTGGGGACCCCTAGACTTCTTATCAACCTGCCTAGGAAATGACTCTCTCATTTGGGAGACCTGGGTTCAATGTCTGGGTTAGGAAGATGATCTGGAGAAGGGAAAGGCTACCCACTCCAGTATTCTGCCCTAGAGAATTCCATGGACTGTTGGTCCATGGGGTCACAAAGAGTCAGATATTACTGAGTCACTTTCACTTTCACTTTAAATATGTAATAATTCTATATGTCAGGTATACCTCAATAAAACTTTTTTTAAAATGAGTAGATTAGCTCAATGGTTCTTAATTAGGAGTGTGCATCAGAACCTACTGGAAACTAGTTTTGGAATATAGGCATTCCAGTCACACTCAGGAGATTGTTTCAGCAGATCTGAAGTGAGGCACAGGTTTGTATATTTGAATATTTGTATATATATTGAAAATGCTTTCCAGATGATTGTGATTTATATTCCTTATGAGAGCCATCAGATTTGTTAAAGATCACTAGTCCTTGACTTTCTAGAGCTGAAATCACTTGGATGGTGGTATAATCAACTGCACACCAGCTAAAGGTAATGTGTTGTTGTAGAAAGAGCATGGGTTTTGGTGTCAGTCTGATCTGGGTTCCTGTTTCCCAGCTCTGTATTCCTGAACAGCCACATCACTTCTCTGAGCCTCAGTTTCCTTACCAGAACCACAGGACATATAATGCCAACATAGTCAGGTTTTAATGATGAGAAAGAACATATCACAGTCAGCACTATGCCTGGTACAGTGTGGATGGATGCTCAGTCAGTGACTGGTATGAGAGATATATGCTGGAAGAAATTGTCACCAGGGGACAGCCCAAAACTGTACTCCTACTCAGAACCATCTGGAGTTAACTGTAACTCTAGACATAAATATATTGCAGCGCAAAGTAAGGTTTTTTGCTTTCTTTGCCTGGATGTCAAATAAATACAGACTTTGCTTTGTTATTTGCTTACCAGTGTCCCTCCATCTGCTGTGACTTAATAATATGTGACATGGCTCTCTACTGCAACTAGAGCCTCTTTCCATAGCTTGCTGCTGCTACGTCACTTCAGTCGTGTCCGACTCTGTGTGACCCCATAGACAGCAGCCCACCAGGCTCCCCTGTCCCTGGGGCTCTCCAGGCAAGAACACTGGAGTGGGTTGCCATTTCCTTCTCCAATGCATGAAAGTGAAAAGTCAAAGTGAAGGCACTCAGTCGTGTCCGACTCTTCACGACCCCATGGACTGCAGCCTCCCAGGCTTCTCCATCCATGGGATTTTCCAGGCAAGAGTACTGGAGTGGGGTGCCATTGACTTGTCCACTTTCCATAGCTTAGAGAAAGCTTAATGCATTAAAACTCCTGTCAGACCCTAGAAGAACTGCTGCTGCTGCTGCTAAATCACTTCAGTTGTGTCCGACTCTGTGCGACCTCATAGACGGTAGCCCACCAGGCTCCCCCGTCCCTGGGATTCTCCAGGCAAGAACACTGGAGTGGATTGGCATTGCCTTCTCTGCCAGAAGAACTACCATTCCTCTAAAACTTAAAAATTAAGTTAGTTGAGTTCAACAAAATTACCAAGGTCTGTAGGCTCTAGAGACAAACTCCAGGCTTTATTCCTTCCAGCTGTGTGACCTTAGAGATGTAAAATGGAGATAATAGTTATGGCTTCATTGGATTGTTTTGAGTATGAAATGAATTAATATATGTAAAGTAATTGGAACATTACTTAGCATGTAGTATATGTTCTGTATCTGTTAGTAACTATTATTCATACTCCAATGCATCAGATCTTATGCGGGAGCCAGGAATACAGAGATTATAAAGTTTCTGCAGTCAAGGAACTTAGTGTGGCAGAACCAATATGCAGATCATTTTAGTATCCTTTATGTAGAGCAATAGATGTGTGCACAAGAAGGGCACTTAACAGTCTGCCTCTATTACATTAAAAATAGTGTTCTCCAGGAAGAAGCCTGGTACAATGGGAAGTGTGCATTCTGGAGTCAGATCAGCTTGGGTTTGAATCCTGTGTATACACCCTCATTATGCAACTTTGGGGGCAGCCAACCTCTCGCAGCCTTAGTTTTTCCATTTCTAAAATAGTGAAGTTTCTGACTTCTAACTGTTGTAAGTGTCCTTATTTAGGTGCCCTGTGGGCCAAGGTGCTCCTAAGAAAGAGAGCAGGGATTTTCTTAAAAAGAGTTAGATGAACTTAGATTCAGGCTCTAGTTATATGTTATTTAACCTTTTATGTCTATTTACACTTGTATGTTTTTTCGTCTATATCTGCCTTGTCCTTGGTTGTTCTGTTGATGAGATAATGTATATAAAGCACACACAGTATATAGAAGATACTAAGTAATATATAATAGCTTTATTATCTTTCTAACAAAGTTCTCATCTATGATTATTTAAAGTAAAAACTTAAATACTATAAGCCATGTTAATTTCAATATTCTTTTAAAGAGCTTCAGGCCATAGTTCCATGTAGGGAGTCAAAAAACTGGTCATTTGAATGGACAAATGGATAATGCTGCCTGTGTTTACAGGAATAATCTAGTTTAGGCTAGGAGAGGCTTTCTTTATCTTAAGAGTATTTTGTTCAGCCTTGTGTTGTGTTGTGCTTAGTTGTGTCTGACTCTTTGTGACACCATGGACTGTAGCCCTCCAGGCTCCTCTGTCCATGGGGATTATCCAGGCAAGAATACTGGAGTGGGTTGCCATGCCCTGCTCCAGGGGATCTCCCCAACCCAGGGATCCAACCCAGGTCTCCTGCATTGCAGGTAGATTCTTTACCATCTGAGCCACTGGGGAAGCCCAAGAGTACAGAACTGGGTAACCTATCCCTTCTCCAGGGGAACTTCCAATCCAGGAATCAAACTGGTGTCTCCTGCGTTGCAGGCAGATTCTTTACCAGCTGAGTTACCAGGGAAGCCCTGTTCAGTCTTATATAATCTTAAATTTCAATAAACTATAAAATTCGGTTTCTAGCCTTTCTGACTTTTAACCAAATATAGGTCAGCTTCTGTTGCATGACATATTCTCTTTTTCCCTCCTAGGTCTTTCAGAGCCTTGAAGACCACCATTTGGAAGTGGTGGCTTTTTTTAGGGAAAATGGCTTCCATGGTCTTCTTGCCCATGACTCCGAGTATGCACTCTACAATATTCCTTCTTACTATAGTTCCCATGCTCTGAAGCTGAGCTGGAATGGAAAGAACCTCACCACCAACCAATTTCTGATGCAGGAGGTGGCCAAGCAGCTAGGCCTGAAGCGGATGAATTTTCCCATATTTGCTGCACTGCTGGGTAGGTGGTCCAAAGAACAGACTGTAATGATCATATAAGTTTCCTCTTTCAGTGTTAAGAGATGAAAACCAGAGCAATGGTTATCACTGTTGGATTTATCTTCTGAAAATTTGCACGCCAAACACTGTGCTTTGGGGCTTCTTACTAGAAACTCGCATGTTTTATTATGAATTAATACAGGATATTCCAGAATATTATTTTGATTCTTATAAAACTTTTTCTTTCATTACATTCTGTAAGTATTTTATGCAGAGTAACATCTTAGGCCAAATATCTAATTAACCCTAGGCAACTTTGGTTTCCCACTCAGAGCATTAGCATTTCTTCCCCACTGTTTAACTTTCGATCAAGAACACAAATCATTCTGCATATTTTTCTTCTTGTTTCTCTTGTGCTGACATTTTATTATGAAAATTCCCTAAAATACAGCAAAACTGCAAGAATTTGCTCTGAAAATCCTGTTTCTGCCACCTGTATTCTGCCAATAACATTTTACTAAACTTGCTTTCTCTGTCTTTATATCCATCTATAAGTTTTTCTTTAAAAAATGTATTTCAAAGTTACTGCAGACTGTTGATTATATTTAAGTTGGTTTTCCAAGTACTGACAGCATGAAAGTTAATATCTTGTCTCAGGTGTGACCTTTGTTTATAATCCCAATGGATCTGAGCTTGGATAATCTAGTGGAGTCCACAAGTTTTGGAATTAGGCCTTGGACAAATCACTGAAGTTAAACCTCCTGGTTTCAGTTTCCTCATCTGTGAAATGGAATAATAATACCTCACAGTGTTATTGATAAGATTAAATGAAATAAGATATATAAAGTGCCCAGCACTTAGTAGGCAGTCAGCAGATGGTGGCTATTATTATAAAAGGCAGCATAACCAGGTGACAGAAAATACCATGTACTTTGGAGCTAGACAGTCCTAGATTCTTAGCCTGGTGTGGGCACTTATTAGATGTGGCACCTTGGGTAAAGTCAAGAGACTTGCTCAAACCTGTTTTCCTATCTGTAAAAATGGAGATAATATTACCATACACAGTTATTATAAAGATGATATTTATAATGTATGTGATTCATAGTAGATAATCAAACATAGTTACTACAGTTGTTAAATTAAGAACATAGATATGTATGAATTATTTGATTTTTTTTTCCCCCAAAGTCCCTTCGTGGTCTGGAGATTCTAAGAAAACATTTGTACAGTCTATAAATGACAGATATACTTTATAGGTAACCACATTCTCCCAGATGAGGACCTGGCTGCTTTTCACTGGAGCCTCTTGGGACCAGAACATCCCCTTGCATCACTTAAGGTAATGTGCCCCATTTCCTGCCTGTGCATCCATCCCTAGAGGACATCAAGTTTTGACTGGAATTTTGATAGAGTAAATCTTTCATTAGGCTCAAATTATTTCAGATACTTAGAAAAAATTTATAATTATGGTCAATACTCTTGAAAAAGGAGAAACTCAGTTTTTACCTAATGTATAGGGAAAAATCTAGTTATCTCCCCCTGTGTCTTTCTTCCCTGTGTGTTCCTCTGTCTCACACTACTACCACTGTCACACAGAGTACTTCACTTTTGATACTTCTAGTCACTAAACGTGGGGAGTTTTCCCCACACCAAACAATTTTCTGTGATACCAGCTGGGTATCCTACAATTCAACTCAGTTCTAACACTACTACCTGAAGATAGTGTCAGATTGCACAGGTTCAGGACTCAATTCCAAGGACCGCCCCACCCTCCACACACTTTCAGATAGCAGTTGCAAGCCCAGATTATCACCTGTGCTTCTTACTAACCAACTAGCTGTAGTTTTGAGGTTCCAATGACTCCCTTCTCAGGTTCAATAAATTTGTTAAAGCATCTCATAGAACTCAGGGAAATATGTACTTACATGTATCAGTTTATCAAAGGGTATAATAAAGGACTCAGATGAACAGCAAGATGAAGAGATACATAGGATAAGGTCTGGGAGGATCCTGAGCACAGGAGTGCTCTTACCACCTAGAAAATTACAAAGATTTTAGGTGCTCTGTGCCAGGAACTGCGGTCAGAGAACAATATATGTTTTCTATTATCTCACACCCTTATTATCTTAAGGATTCATACAAACCTATGAAGAAAAATATTAATACTAATACCTTAGTAAATGAAAAAATGAGCAAAGGAAAGAAGCAGACAATTCACAAAAGAGGAACTAGAGTGGCCAATAATATGACTAGGTGTTAAACCTCACTAGTGATCAGAGATGCAAATTAAATGAGCAGTGTGATTTTTTTTTAACCTAACAGTTTAGAAAATATTGAAAGATTAGTCTACTCACTCCTGTCAAGGCTGTGTTGAGACTGGTGCTATCATATACTTCTTGTGGTAGTGTAAGCTGGTGGTGGTATTATATTTCCCTAATCCTTTCACTCTCCTAGATGTCTATCTATTTCACATCTTTCCTTCTCTCCTCAAGCCTCTAATTCTCCTTCCTTGCTCATTCTCAGCTCATGACCTGGCTTCCTATTTCACTCAGAAAATAGAAGCAATGGGAGCAAAACTTCCACCAGGTCCCACCCTTTCAACTTCTCACCTGCATGCTCTGCCTGCCTTGGATGACCTGTCACTGTTCTGTCTTAGGCCGACCCTTATGCTGAATCCATGCCTCCTTACTAACTTAAGGACATCACTTTAGAAGTTCTCTCCTCTTTCTCCCACATCATTTTCCCTCTCTTATTGGCTCTTTGCCATCAGAGGCATAAGTATGCATCCATCAGAAAAAATAAAACCTGCTCTTGATTTCACTCCCTCCACCCAAGCTACTGCTCCATATTTCTTCTTCCTTTTTAGCAAACTCTTCTAGAGAGTTGCCTATGTTTGAGCTATTTACTATCCCCTTTCCCTGTTCTCTCTTCAATTTGCTGTGCTGAAATTGTTTTCAACAGTCATCAGCGACTGTGATGTTAATAAATCTAATGGCTAGCTCTCAGTTTTCATCTTGCTTGACTAATCAGCAGTATATGACCCACTTGCTCACTCTCTGAGAACATGTTATTCACTTGGCTTTAAGGACCCTATTCTCTTGTAGTCCTACCTACTTCACTGGCTGCTGCTTCTGTCTCCTTTGCTGTTTCCTTGTCTTATGTACTTAACTTTGGAGTGTCCCAGAGTTCTCTCTTCAGTCCTTTCTCTCTTCTTTCCACACACACTGCCTTGGTGATTGATCTCATATGGTGTCATGACTTTAAATACCATATGTCCATTAATGACTCCTAAATATGTCTCCAGCTTTGACCTCCCGTTTGAACTCTAGCTCCCAATATCTAATGGCCTACTAAACTTGTCAAAGAAACATCCAAATAGAAACTCCTGATCTTTCCCCTAAACCTGTTCCTTCCACAGCCTTCCCTAATTTTCATTAACAGCAACTTCATCCTTTCAGTTGCTCAGCCTGAAAGGCTTGGAGTCATCCTTGACTTCTCTCTTACTCATGCTCCACCTCTCTTCTGGTCAGGAAATGCCATCAGTTCTTCCTTCAAAATATATCCAATTCTCACCATTTTCACAGCTACTACCTTGGGCAAACCATCATTCTTGCCTGGATTATTATACCACTTTACTAATTATTGGTCTTCTACTTTCACTATTTCATGTCCCAATACCTCTCACCCCCAGTCCCAAATCTATTCCCAGTACAACAGCCAGAGTCATTTTAAAAATAGACTCAAATCATGTCACTGCTCTTTTTTAAATTCTCTAATGGCTCTTCATATCACTCACCTAATCTTTACCATGGCCTACAAAGCCTTATGTTGTCTGGCCCTCTTGTACAGCTCTGATCAAATTGCCAGAGCAATTGAGATCAGAGCTCTGATCTGCTGGATCATCGAAAAAGCAAGAGAGTTCCAGAAAAACAACTAGTTCTGCTGTATTGACTATGCCAAAGCCTTTGTCTGTGTGGATCACAAGAAACTGTGGAAAATTCTGAAAGAGATGGGAATACCAGACCACCTGACCTGCCTCTTGAGAAACCTGTATACAGGTCAGGAAGCAACAGGTAGAACTGGACATGGAACAACAGACTGGTTCCAAATAGGAAAAGGAGTATGTCAAGGCTGTATATTATCACCCTGCTTATTTAACTTATATGCAGAGTACATCATGAGAAACACTGGGATGGATGAAGCACAAAGCTGGAATCAAGATTGCTGGGAGAAATATCCATAACCTCAGATATGTAGATGACATCACCCTTATGGCAGAAAGCAAAGAGGCACTAAAGAACCTCTTGATGAAAGTGAAAGACGAGTAAAAAAGCTGGCTTAAAACTCAACATTCAGAAAACTAAGATCGTGGCATCTGGTCCCATTACTTCATGACTAATAGATGAGGAAACAATGGAAACATGACAGACTATTTTCTTGGGCTCCAAAATCACTGCAGATGGTGACTACAGCAATGAAATGAAAAGATGCTTGCTCCTTGGAACAAAAGTTATGACAAACCTAGACAGCATATTAGAAAGCAGAGACATTACTTTGCCAACAAAGGTCCATCTAGCCAAAGCTATGGTTTTTCCAGTAGCCACATATGGATGTGAGAGTTGGACCATAAAGAAAGCTGAATGCCAAAGAATTGATGCTTTTGAACTGTGGTGTTGGAGAAGACTCTTGAGAGTCCCTTGGACAGCAAGGAGATCAAACTAAAGGAAATCAGTCCTGAATATTCATTGGAAGGACTGATGGTGAACCTGAAGCTCCAATACTTTGGCTACTTGATGCGAAGAGCTGTCTCATTTGAAAAGACACTGATGCTGGAAAAGATTGAAGGCAGGAGAAGGGGACGACAGGATGAAATGGTTGGATGGCATCACTGACTTGATGGACATGAATTTGAGTAACCTCCAGGAGTTGGTGATGGATAGGAAAGCCTGGCATGCTGCAGTCCATGAGTTTGCAAGGACACGACTGAGCTACTGAAGTAAACTGAACTGAAAAGCTTTTAAGAAGTTGGTTATCAACTTCTTTTGCTTAGCAATTATCATTCTAGGAAACATGTAATTAGATAATTGGAAGGTGGACAACAAGTCATACCTACATTTCACCATAACATTTAAAATTTTCAAGCATCACAAAAATAGAACAAGTAATATATAGTTCAGTTCAGTTGTTCAGTCGTGTCCGACTCTTTGTGACCCCATGAATCACAGCATGCCAGGCCTCCCTGTCCATCACCAACT
The DNA here is from genome assembly GCA_006410615.1 of Neotragus moschatus. Classification (NCBI taxonomy): domain Eukaryota; kingdom Metazoa; phylum Chordata; class Mammalia; order Artiodactyla; family Bovidae; genus Neotragus; species Neotragus moschatus. Next base: position 1,102,401 of record SJYA01003311.1, on the reverse strand, counting down.
CCCAGAGTTCACTCATATATAGTTATATATATATAGTTAGTTAGTTAGTTAGTTATATAGTCATATATAGTTAGCTGTCACTGTAACATCTTCTGTAGCCAGTAGTTGTTAACATGTGGCCATACTTGCTTGAGTTTTTGTTGTTGTTGCTCTTACTCATATATTTTAAAACGGATGCCACTCCTCAAGTTATTTCACTCATGTTCTTTGATATTCATCTGTAAAACATATGAGCATTTTCTTACATAGGCACAATGCCATTATTACTCCTAAGTTAAGTAATGATAATTTCTTGATATCATCTTAATATCTAATCCATTTTTAGATTTTCCTGCTTGTCTTACAAAAGCTTTTTTGTGGTTACTTCAAATCAGGATCCAAACATGATTCACACATTACAACATTACCTTTAATAGCAGAAGTTTGGAAGCAGCTAAAATGTATCATGACAATATATCATGATTAATTGTGGTAGTGCCATAAAACAATAATCTTTGGTGTGGGATTATGGCTTAAAGGGTTTTTTCTTTCTTTATTCTTTTCAGTCTTGATTCCAAGTGTTCTGTACTGAAAATTAGGGGGAAATTAAAGAAAAGATGATAACTATCTCTCAGTGGATTTACTGAATTTGAATTCTGTGTGTCACTCCTGTGTCACCCTTTTTCTTAATGATCCATCTTAGATATCAATGTGCTTTGCTTATCTTACTTCTTCTAGGTCAGAGCTCATCAGCTGGTTCTTCCTCCCTGTGATGTGGTAATCAAAGCTGTTTCTGAGTATGTTAGTTCCATCAAAGACCCCTCAAACCTGGATGTGGTCGGGAAGGATGTTTTCAAACAGTCTCAGGTAAGCTAGCCTTCACCTTCCTAAGAATGGCCAGTTTTCTTGCTTCACAAGTACCACCAGGAGATTTGATCATTTTTGTACTGCCTGCCTTCTCTCCTCCTAGGTGCTTATCTTCTCCCTTCTTACAGACCAGAGCCCCAAAGTTTCTTTTAAAAAACATCACTGGCCTGGATTTAAAGGATTTTTTCTTACCTTTTTTCTACTGATTATTAAAGTTATATGAACTCATTCTACAGAATTTAGAAAATGTCACTTATACTCTCATTACCCAGAAACAACTTGCCATAGTCATCACTCTGGCATATATCCCTTTCTTTTTTTTTTCAGTATTTATTTTAATATAAAGGAGGTCTTGCTTACTGGAGGAAAATAAGTCCTGAAAAAGGCTACTTAAGTACGTCCATATGAAACAACAGTGTTTCATTATTAATAGTGAAAAAGGGGCTCACCTGGGATTTTATCTCGTGAAATGAAACTAAAAGTTACGAAAATGAGATAGTTTTATTTTTGGCAATTTCATTTATACTTATTCTCTGGGTTTTTCAGTTCTATTTTAAACTTAAAAGTCAGTAAAACTGACTTGTATGGTTATATGGATTTTGAAAACATGTATAGATTTGTGTAGCTAATATCACAATCAGAATCAGAACAGTTGAAACTTCCCTGAAATTTCTCATGCTGTCCCTTCATAATTACACCCAAACTCATCCCTAATCCCTGAAAACTACCAGTCTCTTCTCTGTCATAATTATATCTTTTAGAGAATAGCATGTGAACGGAATCATAGAGTATATAACCTTTTAAGAATGGCATTTTTCATTCAAAATAATGCCTTTGAGATTGTTTTAAGTTGTTGAATGTTGCGTCTATGGATAATTCGTTCCTTTTTATTGTCATAGTATATGTTGTGTCACTCTATGTCATTTTGTTTATGCTTTCACCCCTAGAGAATATTTCAGTTGTTTCCAATTTTTGGTGGTTCAGGTACAGCTTCTATAACCATTTCTGTATAGGTTTTTGTATGAATATGTTTTAACTTCCCTACTGTAATACCTAGCAATGGAAATTCTGGGTCATATGGTAAGTATATGTTTAACTTAAACTTTTTTTTTCTTTTTTTAAAATTTATTTATTTTAATTGGAGACTGATTACAATATAGTAGTGTTTTTTGCCATACATTGACATGAATCAGCAATCGGTGTACATCTGTTCCCCATCCTGAACTCCCTTCCCACCTCCCTCCCCATCCCATCCCTCTGAGTTATCCCAGTGCACCAGCCCTGAGCACCCTATCTCATGCATCAAATCTGGACTGGTGATCTGTTTCACATATGATAATATACATATTTCAATGCTATTCTCTCAAATCATCCCACCCTCACCTTCTTCCACAGAGTCTAAAAGACTATTCTATACATCTGTGTCTCTTTTGCTGTCTCACATATAGGGTAATCATTGCCATCTTTCTAAATTCTATATATATGCATTAATATACTGTAGTGGTGTGTTTTTTTCTGACTTACTTCACCCTGTATAATAGGCTTCAGTTTCATCCACCTCATTAGAACTGATTCAAATGTATTCTTTTAACAGCTGAGTAATATTCCATTGTATATATGTACCACAGCTTTCTTATCCATTCGTCTGCCAGTGGACATCTAGGTTGCTTCCATGTCCTGGCTGTTGTAAACAGTGCTACGATGAACATTGGGGTACACGAGTCTCTTTCAATTCTGGTTTTCTAGGTGTGTATGCCCAGCAGTGGGAGGATTGCTGAGTCATACGGCAGTTCTATTTCCAGTTTTTAAGGAATCTCCACACTGTTCTCCATAGTGGCTGTACTAGTTTGCATTCCCACCAACAGTGCAAGAGGGTTCCCTTTTCTCCACACCCTCTCCAGCATTTATTGTTTGTAGATTTTAGGATAGCAGCCATTCTGTGGTTTTGATTTGCATTTCTCTGATACTGAGTGATGTTGAGCATCTTTTGATGTGTTTGTTAGCCATCTGTATGTCTTCTTTGGAGAAATGTCTGTTTAGTTCTTTGGCCTATTTTTTTGATTGGGTCGTTTATTTTTCTGGAGTTGAGCTGCAGGAGTTGCTTGTATATTTTTTAGATTAATTCTTTGTCAGTTGCTTTGTTTGCTATTATTTTCTCCCATTCTGAAGGCTGTCTCTTCACCTTGCTTATAGTTTCCTTTGTTGTGCAAAAGGTTTTAAGTTGAATTAGGTCCCATTTATTTATTTTTGCTTTTATTTCCCATATTCTGGGAGGTGGGTCATAGAGGATCCTACTGTGATGTATGTCGGAGAGTGTTTTGCCTGTGTTCTTCTCTAGGAGTTTTATAGTTTCTGGTCTTACGTCTAGATCTTTAATCCATTTTTAGATTATTTTTGTGTATGGTGTTAGAAAGTGTTCTAGTTTCATTCTTTTATAAGTGGTTGACCAGTTTTCCAACCACCACTTGTTAAGAGATTGTCTTTTCTCCATTGTATATTCTTGCCTCCTTTGTCAAAGATAAGGTGTCCATAAGTGCATGGATTTATCTCTGGGCTTTATTCTCTCATTCTTCCCTTGAGAACCCCATGAGCAGTAGGAACAATATGAAAAGGCAAGAAGATAGGACACTGAAAGATGAACTCCCCAGGTCAGTAGGTGTCCAGTATGCTACTGGAGATCAGTGGAGAAATAACTCCAGAAATAATGAAGGGATGGAGCCAAAGCAAAAACAAAACCCAGTTGTGGATGTGACTGGTGATGGAAGTAAAGTCCAATGCTGTAAAGAGCAATATTGCATAGAAACCTGGAATGTTAGGTCCATGAAACAAGGCAAATTGGAAGTGGTCTAACAGGAAATGGCAAGAGTGAATATCTACATTTTAGGAATCAGTGAACTAAAATGGACTGGAATGGGTGAATTTAAGTCAGATGACCATTATAGCTACTACTATGGGCAAGAATCACTTAGAAGAAATGGAGTAGCCATCATGGTCAACAAAAGAGTCCGAAATGCAGTACTTGGATACAATCTCAAAAATGACAGAATGATCTCTGTTCATTTCCAAGGCAAACCATTCAGTATGACAGTAATCCAAGTCTATGCCCTGACCAGTAATGGTGAAGAATCTGAAATTGAATGGTTCTATAAAGACCTACAAGACCCTCTAGAACAAACACCCAAAAAAGATGTCCTTATCATTATAGGGGACTGGAATGCAAAAGGAGGAAGTCAAGAAATACCTGGAAAAATGGGCAAATTTGACCTTGGAATACAGAATGAAGCATGGCAAAGGCTAACAGAGTTTGGCCAAGAGAATGCACTGGTCATAGCAAACACCCTCTTCCAACAACACTAAAGAAGACTCTGCACATGGATATCACCAGATGGTCAATACCAAAATCAGATAGATTATTTATTTGCAGCCAAAGATGGAGTTCTATGCAGTCAGCAAAAATAAGACTGGAACCAGGCTATGGCTCAGATCATGAACTCCTTATTGCCAAATTCAGACTTAAATTGAAGAAAGTAGAGAAAACCACTAGACCATTAGGTATCAGTTCAGTTCAGTTGCTCAGTCATGTTCGACTCTTAGTGACCCCATGAATTGCAGCACACCAGGCGTCCCTGTCCATCACCAGCTCCCGGAGTTCACTCAAACTCATGTCCATCAAGTCAGTGATGCCATCCAGCCATCTCATCCTCTGTCGTCCCTTTCTTCTCCTGGCCTTAATCTTTCCCAGCATCAAGGTCTTTTCAAATGAGTTAGTTTTCCACATCAGGTGGCCAAAGGATTGGAGTTTCAGCCTCAGCATCAGTCCTTCCAATAAACACCCAGGACTGATCACCTTTAGAATGGACTGGTTAGATCTCCTTNTCATCCTCTGTCGTCCCTTTCTTCTCCTGGCCTTAATCTTTCCCAGCATCAAGGTCTTTTCAAATGAGTTAGTTTTCCACATCAGGTGGCCAAAGGATTGGAGTTTCAGCCTCAGCATCAGTCCTTCCAATAAACACCCAGGACTGATCACCTTTAGAATGGACTGGTTAGATCTCCTTGCAGTCGAAGGGATGCTCAAGAATCTTCTCCAACACCACAGTTCCAAAGCATCAATTCTTTGGCGCTCAGCTTTCTTCACAGTCCAACTCTCACATCCATACATGACCACTGGAAAAACCATAGCCTTGACTAGATGGACCTTAGTCGGCAAAGTAATGTCTCTGCTTTTGAATATGCTATCTAGGTTGGTCATAACTTTTCTTCCAAGGAGTAAGCATCTTTTAATGTCATGGCTGCAATCACCATCTGCAGTGATTTTGGAGGCCCCCAAAATAAAGTCTGACACTGTTTCCACTGTTTCCCTATCTATTTCCCATGAAGTGATGGGACCAGATGCCATGATCTTCGTCTTCTGAATGTTGAGCTTTAAGCCAACTTTTTCACTCTCCTCTTTCACTTTCATCAAGAGTCTTTTTAGTTCCTCTTCACTTTCTGCCATAAGGTTGATGTTATCTGCATATCTGAGGTTATTGATATTTCTCCCATTAATCTTGATTCCAGCTTGTGTTCCTTCCAGCCCCGCATTTCTCATGATGTGCTCTGCATATAAGTTAAATAAGCAGGGTGACAATATACAGCCTTGACGTACTCCTTTTCCTATTTGTAACCAGACTGTTGTTCCATGTCCACTTCTAACTGTTGCTTCCTGACCTGCATATAGGTTTCTCAAGAGGCAGGTCAAGTGGTCTGGTATTCCCATCTCTTTCAGTAATCCCTTAGGACAATACAGTGGAAGTGACAAATATATGCAAGAGATTCGATCTGATAGAGTGCCTGAAGAACTATGCACGGAGATTCATGACATTGTATAGGAGGCAGTGATCAAGGCCATCCCCAAGAAAAAGAAATGCAAACTGGCAAAATGATTGTCTGAGGAGGCCTTACAGATAGCCGAGAAAAGAAGAGAAGCAAAAGGCAAAGGAGAAAAGGAAAGATATGCCCATCTGAATGCAGAGTTCTAAAGAATAACAAGGAGAGATAAGAAAGCCTTCCTCGGTGATCAGTGCAAAGAAATAGTGGAAAACAATGGAATAGGAAAGACTAGAAATCTCTTCATGAAAATTAGAGATACCAAGGGAATATTTCATGCAAAGTTGGGCACAATAAAGGACATAAGTGGTATGGACCTAACAAAAGCAGAAAATAGTAAGAAGAGGTGGCAAGAATACACAGAAGAACTATACAGAAAAGATCTTCATGATCCAGATAATCACGATGGTGCGATCACTCACCTATAGCCAGACATCCTGGAATGCAAAGTCAAGTGGGCCTTAGGAAGCATCACTACGAACAGAGCTGGTGGAGGTGATGGAATTCCAGTTGAGCTATTTCAAATCCTAAAAGATGATGCTGTGAAAGTCCTGTGCTCAATATGCCAGCAAATTTGGAAAGCTCCGCAGTGGCCACAGGACTGGAAAAGGTCAGTTTTCGTTCCAATCCCAAGAAAGGCAATGCCAAAGAATGCTCAGACTACCACACAATTGCACTCATCTTACACACTAGTGAAGTAATGCTCCAAATTCTCCAAGCCAGACCTTAACAGTACATTAACTATGAACTTCCAGATGTTCAAGAAAAGTCAGAGGAACCAGAGGTCAAATTGCCAACATCCTTTGGATCATCAAAAAAGTAAGAGAATTCCATAAAAACATCTACTTCTGCTTTATTGACTATGCCAAAGCCTTTGACTGTGTGGATCACAATAAACTGTGGAAAATTCCTAAAGGGATGGGAATACCAGACCACCTGACCTGCCTCCTAAGAAATTTGTGCAGGTTCAGATGCAAGTTAGAACTGGACATGGAACAACAGACTGGTTCCAAATCAGGAAAGGAGTACGTCAAGGCTGTATATTGTCACCCTGCTTATTTAACTTATACGCAGGGCACATCATGAGAAACGTTGGGCTGGATGAAGCACAAGCTGGAATCAAGATTGCCAGGAGAAATATCAATAGCCTCAGATATGCAGATAACACCATACTTATGGCAAAAAGTGAAGAAGAACTAAAGTGCCTCTTGATGCACGTGAAAGAAGAGAGTGAAAAAATTGTCTTAAAACTCAAGATTCAGAAAACTTAAGATCATGGCATCTGGTCCCATCACTTCATGGCAGATAGATAGAGAAACAGTGGATACAGTGACAGACTTTATTTGGTGGGGCTCCAAAATCACCGCAGATGTTGACTGCAACCATTAAATTAGAAGACACAAGCTCTTGGAAGAAAAGTTATGACCAACCTAGACAGTATATTAAAAAGCAGAGGCATGCCTTTGTCGACAAAGGTCCATGTATTCAAAGCTATGGTTTTTCCAGTGATCATGTATGGATGTGAGAGTTACAGTATAAAGAAAGCTGAGCGCCAAAGAATTGATGCTTTTGAACTGTGGTACTGGAGAAAACTCTCAAGAATCTCTTCGACTACAAGGAGATCCAACCTGTCCATCCTAAAGGAAATCAGTCCTGAATATTCTTTGGAAGGCCTGATGCTAAACCTCCAATACTTTGACCACCTGATGTGGCGAACTGACTCATTGGAAAAGACTCTGATGCTGAGAAAGTTTGAAGATGGGAGGAGAAGGGGACGACAGAGGATGAGATGGTTGTATGGCATCACCGACTCAATGGACATGAGTTGGAGCAAGTTCCAGGAGATGGTGAAAGACAGAGGAGCCTAGCGTTCCGCAGTCCATGGGGTCGCAGAAATTTGGACATGACTGAATGACTGAACAATAGCTAAAAAATTTTTATATGAATGAAGAATTAAGTTTTCCAAACAAAAGTTTCTGATAGCTCTCATACCCAGTAGGTCACATATAACTTTCTAGCACAATTTTAGTGCTGTGTTTGTTTTAATAAAAAGCATACTTGGGTTATATATTTTTTAAAGATTTACATTCTTTTGATATCAAATCATTCTTTTTTCAAGTGCATTTCCTGCCATGATCTGTCATAATTCTCTCTTACATCATTGTTGAAAACTAACTGTAACAGATCCTCATTGGTCTGTGGCTTCTAGCATAATGTGAGCCATCTTCCATCATGTGTCTTTACTTTGGGAAATCCTGACTTTATGACAGATTTACCCATTCACTTTGTTACTTTGCATTGCACTTTCAGCTGTTTGCATGAGACAATTAGGAATAGATTGACCCACAAAACAAGAAATTGCCATGTTCGATAGAGAGAGATCCTACTGTTTATTAAGCAGGGAATACTGTTTAAATGGAGAATACATTTTCCTGCTGATTTTTTATTGTGATAAAAATGCATATAAAATTTACCATCTTAAACATTGTAAATATATGCTCAGTGGTATTAACAGATTTATAATATTGTGTAACCGTCACCATCGTTCATCCCTATAATTCTTATTATCTTGTAAAACTGAAAATCTACAACCATTGAAAGATAAATCCCCATTCTCTCCTCCCTCTCAGCCTATTCTACTTTTGATCTCTGATTTTGACTACCTTCTGTTCAGTTCAGTTCAGTCGCTCAGTCGTGTCCCACTCTTTGCGACCCCATGAATCACAGCACGCCAGGCCTCCCTGTCCGTCACCAACTCCCGGATTTCACTGACTCGCGCCCATTGAGTCAGTGATGCCATCCTACTTCATATAAGTGGAATTATACTATATATAGGAAATTCCCAGTGGCTTAGCAGTAAAGAATCTGCCTTTAGTGCAATAGGTGCAGGAGACACAGCTTCAATCCCTGGGCGAGGAAGATCCCCTGGAGATGGGAATGGCAACCCACTCCAGTATTCGTGGTTAGAGAACTCCATGAACAATATGAAGACAAAAAGATCTGACACTAGAAAATGATGGTCATGGCAAATACCCTTTTCCAGCAACCCAAGAGACAACTCTGCATGTGGACATCACCAGGTGGTCAAAATCAAAATTAGACTGATTATGTTCTTTGCAGCTAAAGATAGAGAAAGTCTATACAGTCAGCAAAAACAAGATCTGGAGATGACTGTGGCTCAGATCATGAGCTCCTTATTGCAAGATTCAGAACTTAAATTCAAGAGAGTAGGGAAAACCACTAGACCCATTCAGCTAAATCAAACCCCTTATACAATGGAGGTGATGAATAGATTCAAGGGATTCAATCTGGTAGACAGAATGCCTGAAGAACTATGGATGGAGGTTCATAATGTTTCACAGGAGGCAGTGACCAAAAGCATCTCAAAGAAAAAGAAATACAAGAAGGCAAAGTGGTTGTCTGGGAAGACTTTACAAATACCTGAGGGAAGAAGTGATGTGATAGGCAAGGGAGAAAGGGAAGGATATATCCATCTGAATGCAGAGCTCCAGAGAATAGCAGAGAGAGATAAGAAGACCTTCTTAAATGAACAATGCAAAGAAATAGAGGAAAACAATAGAATAGGAAAGACTAGAGATCTCTTCAAGAAAATTGTAGATATTGAGGGAATATTTCATGCAAGGATGGCCATGATAAAGGACAGAAACAGCAAGGACTTAACAGATTAAGAAGAGCTGGAAAGAATACACAAAACAACTATACAAAAAAAGGTCTTAATGACCTGGATAATCACGATGGTGTGGTCACTCACCTAGAACAGACATCCTGGAATATGAAGTCAAGTGGGCTTTAGGAAGCATTATTGTGAACAAAGCTAGTGGAGGTGACGAAATTCCAGCTAAGCTATTTAAAATCGTAAAAGATGATGCTATTTAAAGTGCTGGACTCAATGTGCCAGCAAATTTGGAAAACTCAGCTGTGCCCATAGGACTGGAAATGTCAGTTTCATTCCAATCCCAAAGAAAAGCAATGCCAAAGAGTGTTCAAACTACCATACAGTCATGCTCATTTCACATGCTAGCAAGGTAATACTCAAAATCCTTCAAGCTAGCCTGGAAAATCCCATGGACAGAGGAGCCTGGTAGGCTGCAGTCCATGGGGTTACAAGGAGTCGGGCACGACTGACCGACTTCACTTTCACTTTTTACTTTCCTACGTTGGAGAAGGAAATGGCAACCCATTCCATTGTTCTTGCCTGGAGAATCCCAGGGTTGGAAGAGCCTGGTGGGCTTCCGTCTATGGGGTCACACAGAGTCGGACATGACTGAAGCGACTTAGCAGCAGCAGTAGCAGGCCTCAACAGTACAGGAACTAATAACTTCCACATACATAAGCTGGATTTCGAAGAGGGAGAGGAACCAGAGATCAAATTGCCAACATCCATTGGATCATGGAGAGAGCAAAGAAGTTCCAGAAAAAAAAAATCTACTTCCTCTTCACTGACTATGCTAAAGCCTTTGACTATGTAGATCACAACAAACTGAAAAATTCTTAAAGAGATGAAAGTACCAGACGACCTTACCTGTCTCCTGAAAAATTTGTATGCAGGTAAGAGACATGGGTTCGATCTCTGGGTAGGGAAGATCCCCTGGAGGAGGAAATGGCACCCACTCCAATGTTCTTGCCTGAAAAATCTCATGGACAGAGGAACTTGGCAGGCTACAGCCAATTCAAAGGGTCGCAAAGAGGTGGACCTGACTGAGTGACTAAGAAAGCAAGAAGCAACAGTACTTGGGGCTTCCCCGGTTGCTCAGCCAGGAAAGAATCCACCTGCAATGCTGGAGATGCAAGAGACATGGGTTCAAGCCCTGGGTTCAGAAGATCCCCTGGAGGAGGAAATGCAACCCACTCCAATGTTCTTGCCTGAAAAATCTCATGGACAGAGGAGCCTGGCAGGCTGCAGCCAGTTTAAAGGGTCGCAAAGAGTTGGACCTGACTGAGCGACTTAGAAAGCAAGAAGCAACAGTTAGAAACAGACATGGAACAACTTACTGGTTCAAAATTGGGAAAGGAGTACAACAAGGCTATATATTATCACTCTGCTTATTTAATTATATGCAGAGTGCATCATGAAAAATGTGGGCTGGATGAATCATAAGCTGGAACCAAAATTGCTGGGAGAAATATCAATAACCTCAGATATGCAGATGATACCACTGCAATGGCAGAAAGTGAAGAGGAACTGAAGAACCTCTTGATGAGGGTGAAAGAGGAGAGTGAAAAAACTGTCTTGAAACTCAGCACTAAAGAACTAAGATCATGGTATCTGGTCCCATCACTTCATGGCAAATATAAGGGGGAAAAGTGGAAGCAGTGACAAATTTTATTTTCTTGGGCTCCAAAATCACTATGGACAGTGATTGCAGCCATGAAATTAAAAGATGCTTGCTCCTTGGAAACAAAGGAAGCTTGCTGCTAGATAGCAAATTAAAAAGCTGAGACATCACTTTGTAGACAAAGGTCTGTATAGTCAAAGCTATGTTTCCAGTAGGCATATACGGAAGTGAGAGTTGGACCACAAATAAAGCTGAGTACTGAAGAACTGATGTTTTTGAATCATGGTGTTGGAGAATACTCTTGAGAGTCCCTTGGACTGCAAGGAGATCAAACCTGTCAATCTGAAAGGAAATCAACCCTGATTATTCATTGGAAGGAGTGTTACTGAAACCTGATGCAAAGAGACGACTCATTGGAAAAGACCCTGATGTTGGGAAAGATTGAAGGCAAAAGGAGACAAAGGTGGCAGAGGATGAGATGGTTAGATAGCATCAGCAACTTGGTGAACATGAATTTGAGCAAACTCCCGGAGATAGTAGAGGACAGAGGAACCTGGCATGCTGCAGTCCATGGGATTGCAGACTCAGACATGACTTAGAGACTCAACAACAATATTCCACTGTTTATAAATGGAGGAAAAATTTTGTACATATTCAGTTGAGTGTTGAATATTTTTAATGTTATAGCTTTTGCTTGCCTTTGTAGCTTAATGACAAGAATCCCCCTTTGACTAAACAAAACAAAATTGTTTAATAGTGACTTTGCTTCTAATTCCATCCTAAATGTTTTATAGTATTTCCTAGTCCTCTTTATATGTTTGATGTGGTAGTCAGCTCAGTGTAGTCATCTTTAACTTGCTTTTTCCACTTAACATTATGTCTTAGACCATTCTTCATTGTTGCTATATAATTTTCACAAATATTTTTAACAGTTATAGAATTATCAGAACTCTTTTAAACAAACATATAAAGTCTGCTAAGTAACAGCATCAAATTATGAATTTCTACTCTGCTACTTGTGTCCTCTGTGGATCTATTAATGAAAAGGTTAGGGGCTTCCATGGTGGTCCATTGATTAGGAATACACCTGCTAACACAGGGGACATGGGGTTCAATCCCTGGTCCAGGAAGATTCCACATACCACAGGGCAACTAAGCCCATGTGCCACAACTACTGAAGCCCTTGCACCCTAGAGCCTGTGCTCTGCAACAAGATTAGTCACCACAATGAGAAACTTGTACTCCACAGCTAGAGAATGTCCCTGCAGCAATGAAGACCAGTGCAGCCCAAAAAAAAAATTAATTAAAAAATAAATATGTAAAACAAAAAGAAAATGGTAGGGCTTAATTAAATATGATCATATGTAAAATATTGAGTAAACTTCTATAGATAAGTACCATGTTAGCAGAATGTAAGTATGAATAAACCATTTTTTGTCCTCACAGAACTTAAGGTTAATGGGGAAGGTTGAAGCAAATAAATAAGTACAACAAAGGAAAAAACAATAAAGTTTTCATAAAATAAAAGATTTCATAGAATGAAAGATTTCATAGAATTGATGCCCCTTGAAGGAAAAGTAATTGTTTAGCTTTCAGGAAACAGAGCAGAGTGGGACAGTGAGGGAAGTACATGTAATTCAGTATTTCAGGGTATTGGGTCATAGATGTATACTCACTGACACATAATAATTTATAAGACATACTGTTAAGTGCAAAAGGCAATTTGAAAAACAATATACAATTCCACTTACGTGAAAAAAAACTGTATGTGCATATGTGTGTGTGTATAAACAGCAAAAGTTATGACAGGACACATACGAAACTGGTTACACTGGTCACTTTGAGGAACGGATAAGGGTACAGAGGTAGAGATATTAAGGAAAGTTCTGTGTATGGCTTGTGTATCTAAAGTGAGGCTAGATGACCTGGACATCTTAATATCTGTATTTGTGTCCCTGGTGGTTTAGTTGCTTAGTCATCTCCAACTCTTTGCAACCCCATGGACTGTAGCCCACCAGGCTTCTCTGTTACTTAGCACACATGCATTGATGATGCAAGTATAACTTGAGACATCTGCTTCTGAAAGAGGTTTATATCATGTGTCAAGAGTCTATGAAAATGACCATATCCTTTGACCTAGTAATTCCACTTCTAAAACTATCTCCTATGAAATGACCCAAGAAACATGTAAAAATATGCTTATTTGATCATTATTTATAGTTAGAAATGACTTTAATATCTTATATTCTATTTGATGAAATATTAAAAGATCATAAATTATATTCAAGAAGATTTTAAAATTACATTGGAAAACCCCCTTCTCAATCATCCCCAACCCCACAGAGATAAGTGATATTTTCTATTGCCATAAATAAGTTTCACTCCTGTGCATGTGTGCTAAGTCACTTCAGTAATGTCTGACTCTGTGCGACCCTGTGGACTGTAGCCTGCCAGGCTCCTCTGTCCATTAGATTCTCCAGGCAAGAATACTGGAGTGGTTTACCATGCCCTCCTCCAGGAGATCTTCCCAACCCAGGGATGGAACCCAGGTCTCTTACGTTTCCTGCATTGGTAGGCAGGTTCTTTACCACTAGTGCCACCTGGGAAGCCCAAGTTTAACTTCTACTTGGACTTTCAGTTCAGTCAATTCAGTCGCTCAGTCAATTCTGACTCTTTGCAACCCTATGGACTACAGCACGCCAGGCCTCCCTGTCCATTGCCAACTCTCAGAGTTTACTCAAAGTCATGTCCATTGAGTCGGTGATGCCATCCAACCATTTCATCCTCTGTCATCCCCTTCTCCTCCTGCCTTCAATCTTTCCCAGCACCAGGGTCTTTTCCAGTGAATCAGCTCTTCGCATCAGGTGGCCAAAGTATTGGAGTTTCATCTTCAACATCAGTCCTTCCAATGAACACTCAGGGCTGATCCCTTTAGGATGGACTGGTTGGATCTCCTTGTAGTCAAAGGGACTCTCAAGTCTTCTCCAACACCACAGTTTAAAGGCATCAGTTCTTCGGTGCTCAACTTTCTTTATAGTCCCACTGTCACATCCATACATGACCACTGGAAAAACCATAGCTTTGACTAGACAGACCTTTGTTGGCAAAGTAATGTCTCTGCTTTATAATATACCATCTAGGTTGATCATAACTTTTCTTCCAAAGAGAAAGCGTCCTTTAATGTCATGGCTGTAGTCACCATCTGTGGTGATTTTGGAGCCCCAAGAAAATAAAGTCTATCACTGTTTCCCCATCTATTTCCCATGAAGTGATGGGACCAGATGTCATGATCTTAGTTTTCTGAATATTGAGTTTCAAGCCAACCTGTTCACTCTCCTCTTTCACTTTCATCAAGAGGCTCTTTAGTTCCTCTTCACGTTATGCCATAAGGGTGGTGTTATCTGCATATCTGAGGTTGTTGATATTTCTCCCAGCAATCTTGATTCCAGGTTGTGCTTCTTCCAGCCCAGCGTTTCTCATGATGTACTCTGCATTTAAGTTAAATAAGCAGGGTAACAATATACAGCCTTGACATACTCCTTTCCCTTTTTGAAACCAGTCTTGTTCCATGTCCAGTTCTAACTATTGCTTCCTGACCTGCATACAGATTTCTCAAGAGACAGGTCAGGTGGTCTAGTATTCCCATCTCATGAAGAATTTTCCAGAGTTTGATGTGGTCCACACAATCAAAGGCTTTGTCATAGTCAATAAAGCAGAAGTTGGTGTTTTTCTGGAACTCTTTTGCTTTTTTGATGATCCAACAGATGTTGTCAATTTGATCTCTGCTTCCTCTGCCTTTTCTAAATCCAGCTTGAACATCTAGAAGTTCATGGTTCACGTACTGTTGAAGCCTGGCTTGGAGAATTTTTAGCATTACTTTACTAGCGTGTGAGATGAGTGCACTTGTACGTATGTACTCTTTTGTCTGTTTCTCCTTTCACTCATTATTATGTCTATGATTAGTCCATATTGTTACATGTATCAGTCCTTTGTTCTTTATTACTGTACAGTTTTTTTTATCATATGTATATATCATAATTTATCCATTCTTCTGTTGATAGAGTTATTTCTAGTTTGGTGCTATTAAATAATGCTATTGTTAGTATTCTTGTTTATATTTTTGGTGGACATATGTACTTATTTTTCCTGGATAAATACTTAAGAGTAAGATTGCTATGCCATATGGCAAATATATGTTTAGCATAATAAGAAACTCCCAAACTGTTTTCTCAGCTCTACCAATGTATATTCCTAGAAGCAGTGTATTGGACTTCCAGTCACTCCATATCTTTGCCAGGGCTAGATATCTATAATCTTAAATTTTAACCATTCTGGAGGATATATAGTGATTTCACATTATGGATTTTCCATATGTTTAAGTGGTTTTGGTTGTAATGTTCATACCTTTTGAACCAGTAATTCCACTTTGGGGACATTTTCCTAAGGACATAATTTGAAAAAAAAAAAAAAAACTTTTATGTACATACATGTTTTTTGTTGTGTAACTTATAACAGCCATATGTGAGAAATAACTGAGACATTGGGTATTAGAGAAGTAGTTAAATAACTTATGATACACTTACAATGATAAAATATTCAGCCATTCAAAATTATACTATAATAAAAGCAAGACATGAAATTTTACATAGAGTATGGTATCAACTATAGAAAAAAAACAATGTTGGGTTGGCCAAAAACTCGAAATTTGTTTGAGTTTTTCCATAAGCCATTACAGAAATGTATTAAAATAGACTAGCTGTACTTCAGCCCCCAAAAAATGAATTTTAAAAATCAGTGGAAGGAAACACATCAAAATATCTTTGGATGATGGTACCGTGTAGTTTTTTTCTATCTTTATGTATTTTTTCTAATGATCATGTAAGCATTTTAGAATAGCACAAAATGTAAGTAAACTTTTTAAACAATTTTTTAAAGTATTTGAGCTTTAATGTTCTATAGTACTCTCTCCCTACCTAACGTTTTCTGCAGCATAAAAAAAGATTGCTCTCTTGGGTTTCTTTAAACATTTGATTTCTGCCACTGTTTTGAATCTCAAATTATAAATTGCATGAAAAAAGGCACACTCATGTTATTTCTCCTTCTGAACATCTGATATTCCTATATCCAGTCCAGGACAGAAGATAAAATAGAACGATTCAAGAAAGCGGTTGAATACTATTCAGTCACAACCAAACTCTCTTCACTGCCAGTGGGGCCCTCCTTTCTAGGTAAGGCTTCCATCTGACCCTGGGCTGCTCTTCATGTAGAAGAAACTGAGTCTCTCAGAACTCCTGGGACAGAGTAGAGTCACTTATTTGTATTGCACCCTCCTAGAAGTTATTCCTATTTGATAGACATTTGCCTTTTGATTTCCATGTAATAAGAAAGGTGACATGAAACAGGGCCCTCATTTCTTGAATTTATAAATGGGATCCAATGCCATTTCCTTAGCTTGGGCTTCTTCTGGTGCTAATCTCTGTAGTGGCCTAGTATATGTAAAATTGCCCCGTCTGTGGGGGTCAGGCCTGAATTTGAATTCTGCCTCTGTTATGTACTCACTGTGTGATCTTTGCAAGTCACATTTACATGAAATGTGGCTCATGATACCTCCTTAATAGAGTTATTATCATAAGAAATAATTTATGTAAGGTTCTTAGTGTAGCTCGTAGTAGCCGTTCAGTAAATTGTAACTCATATATTCATAATAATTTCTCAGGTGATATGAGGTTACCAGAATATAGCAGAGTAGAATTATTAGGGTTGACTAAAGGAGATAATGCTTTCTCTTTGCTTCAGGTTTTCGAAATAATCGCCTTGGAAATCCTCCCATTCCACAAAATCAAATGAGCACTCTCTCTGCTGGGAAGCCAATGGTAAATATCTTTTAAGAAGCTTGAGACCATTTGATAGCATTAGACTAGGATTGTTTCCCAATTTTTATAGTCTTGAGTTAAGGAGTTCAGGTGATTCAGTATTATCAAAATGTCAAGGTTGTATATACCTATGTCACGTTCTCAACTTGAGGCTGGCAGACTCTAAAGAAAACATTCAAATCAGCAACCACTAGGTCACTGTGAATGTAGATTAGCTAATATTGAAAAAATGACTCTAGGAGACATAGATTGGTCCGTTGTCCTGCCTTTGAAGAATTCTGTCCATACATCACTGTTAGAATTATTTCTTGTTATTCTCAGTATGTTCTTTGTATTCCAACAATTCCAGCTACTGGCCTCATCTACTGTGTCACAACCCTTGGGGGAACCATCTTGGAGCCTGGTAAAATGTTAAATAAATAGCTTTTGTGTCTGTTTTGTCCTTTAGTTTTCTCACCACGTGCCCCAGAAAATGAAATATCCACCACCATTCCCAGTGGGACCCAACTCCTCTCTTCTTTTCTCCCCCCATGCTTTGGGGGAATCCCATGCTTTTTCCGAGGATTCCATGCTGCAGGACAGCCCCTTTGCCAATTGGGCTATCTCTTATGATTCCTCTGCATCCCAGTTTCCCAATTACCTGACTTCCAAAGCCTCAACTCCTTTGGGACCAGACTCTTCCCACTCCTCTTCCTCTGATGGTGATGAGCCAGAAGGAGCCAGCTCTGAGTAAGTAGCTATACAGGCACTCCAGGGAATAGGTTTCTGAAGTATTTCTATTCTTTTACTTTTAACCTAGGTAGGAAATGTAGGAAAGTGTATGTTCCTGGCTTTTTTCTGTGACTCTTTGTACTTAAGTGAAGTAGGAAAACTCTGTTTTTGTCACTTCGTGATCACTTGGACCCTGTATAGGTAATAATTTTCAGATACCCAGGCCACTGAGGTAGAAGACAGCATAGCAGCTGGCTAGGGACACCCTGGTAGGGGTGTGCTATGTATCATGTCTGTCATCTCTCAGTTTGTGAAGAGCTGTAGATTGAACATTAAAAAATTGCAAGGTTTTATAGAGTTGAAATATTAGAACAGTTGAGTATGCAATTATATTGCTTGGTAACTAAAAAAGGTTCTGAGGATCAAAACAGTGGGATTTTGTATAATAACATTTTTCTTAGATTATTCCTCCAAGCAGATTCTTCCTGGAAGACAGAGCTACTTTGAGGTTTTAATTGTAGTTATTTCCTTAGAACATAAGCAGACTTTAAACATGACTTTAATGGAGCCCATGACTTTTGATTGCTTTGGTTTATATCTGAAGAAAGAAGCTAGGAGGATAGTGATGGCCACTGAGAGGAATGGTATCAGATCTAGTGCTAACCCAGTGTCCTGGCTTCTAGAGAGTTTGTAAGAGTCCTTGTAATCAGAATAGACATCTTGAGTTGAAATATCTTTATTAACCTTCCTTTCTGTTTTCCACACTTATCTTTTTAAACTTTTTAGTCACATCACAGAAACACTTCAGCAGCAGCCTGGATGGGAGGATCCAAATAGTGACAGAGGGTCTTGGGTAGAGCCCATTGATGCTGGAGTTTCAAATGCCAGCCTGGGTGATGGTGAGCCTCACATCCCATCTCTGCTGTCTATGTCTACAAGGAACCATATGGACATCACCATTCCACCCTTACCTCCAGTAGCTCCAGAAGTCTTGCGGGTTGCTGAACACAGACATCGAAGGGGTCTTATGTACCCATATATCTACCATGTCCTCACTAAGGTGAGAAAACACATCGACACTTACCTCCCTGCTCTCCACTGTACTTCAACTTCCTAGGACTGTAGGTTACCAGAGAAAATCTGATCTTTGTATCTGAAAGGAGATCAAAGGAGACCAAGTGTACTAGGGCCCTTCACATGTCAAGGGTCTCTAGTGAGGTGAGACCAGCAAAAGATGGGACTGTGCAGGAAATGAGGCCTAGAGGAGAGGGTAATTGTAAGATTTTGGAAGACAGTGTACCATGTTTGTAAAGTCTGGTCTAGGGATGAACACACTCTAAGAAGAGGCATTATACCCTTGGTCTTTACCTCTCCCTCTACTTCTCCTGAGCTATTCCCATCCTCTAGCCTTACCATACAAATCCATTCCCCAGCAGAATGTCTAAGATAAATTTTACCCATTTAGTCAGCTGTAGTTAATCATAGCAGAGACTTTAAAAATGGAATAGCTTTAAGCTGTCTAATACTCAGCTGGGCTCTTACAACTCTTTTCATTCTGAAATTTTGTCTAAAAGTAGAAAATTTAATAGCTAGGCTACAGTTCATTACTTGTTCTTCTCAGCTCAATTCCAAACCTTGAGGTAACTCATTTTCTCCTTTATCCTGATCCATTTTCTTTTTAGGGTGAGATTAAGATTCCTGTATGTATTGAAGATGAGTGTAACATGGAGCTTCCTCCAGCTGCCATTCTGTTCCGGTCAGCTCGTCAATATGTATATGGGGTTCTTTTCAGTCTGGCAGAGACACAGCGGAAAATGGAACGCCTGGCCATACGGCGGCGGCTACCTGTAGAAGGTAAATGTGGTTCTAGCTTTGATAGTTCTCTGAAAGCTTTGACTCAGAAAAAAAATGTCTATACAAGCACATCATACTTTTGGCTGTGGAACAGTCTTTGAGAAAGTACATAATTCAGCAGAATACATATTGGTGTGGGAAATACATGAACTTAAGCCTAAATTCTTTAATCGTTAAGCATTCAGAGTAACTATTACTTATAAGATCCATGCTGAACTTTGGGAATGTGGAGATATATCTGATGTAGTCTCTCCTACTCAGTGTGGTTTTTGTTTTGAGATTTGATCTTGCAGGTAATTAGAGCCATTGAGATGTTTTAAGCTCCAGAGTAATATGGTCAAATTAGTACATTCAAAAGAACCAACTAGATTTCTGCTTATGGGAAGATGGAATAGATGTATTTTTACCTATTCCTCCTGCTAAATAAAACTAAAAGCTCAGGACATTCTATATTAAAAAGCACAAGGTCCTCTAGAAGGTAAAGAGGTGACAGATTGGCTAAGGGCCTTGGGCTCCAAGGAATGAAGCAGTAGTAACTTCCCTGGGTTTTCCTTGTGTTTTACATATCCCATGCTGGGTACAGGACAAGCTCACAACCCAGAAATGCCAACAGCTACACACCAAGAAAACCAAGTATTTTGATTTTCTCCAGCCAAAGTACCCCAAGGAACAAGCTAGCAATACAGAAAGCATTTAGATAATAACCATTCTATTCCAGCCAAAGATATAGAAAAACTATAACCTACTCTTGCCCCAACCAACAAAGGCCAAATGAAGAACCTGGAATTCTACCTTTGCCATACTATAAGAAGGTATGCCACCTACACCTGCTGTGGAGGTGACAGACATAGCCAGGTGGGAAGCTACGACTTCTTCTCCCATTTGCCAGTAAGGAGACAGCATCCTCCTTCACCCACCAGAGTGTTAACAGAAAAGACCTGCTAAAACACAAAATTTAAGATCCAGAGTCTCTTAAAATGATACCCAAAATATCAAGGTTTGAATTGAAAATCCTTCATTATACCAAGAACCAGAAAGATTTCAAACTGAGTAAAGAAAATCAATAGATTTGTGTTATCAATAGAAAATGAAATCATTGTACCACAACTGATTAAATTACCTGCTAAGGATTACAGAGCAGCCATGAGAGAGAAATGATTTGACAAACATTTTGAACATTGTTTTTTGTCTTTCTATTTATTTATTATTTAGCCACATTGCTTGGCTTGTGGGATCTTATTTCCCCAACCAGGGACTGAATCCAGGACCCTGGCAGAGAAAGCATCAAGTACTAACCACTGGACTGCTAGGGAATTCCCTGAACATTCTTCAGTTCAGTTCAGTCGCTCAGTCGTGTCTGACTCTCTGCAACCCCATGAATCGCAGCACGCCAGGCCTCCCTGTCCATCACCAACTCCCAGAGTTTACTCAGACTCATGTCCATCGCGTCAGTGATGCCTTCCAGCCATCTCATCCCCTGTCGTCCCCTTCTCCTCCTGCCCACAATCCCTCCCAGCCTCAGAGTCTTTTCCAATGAGTCAACTCTTCCCATGAGGTGGCCAAAGTACTGGAGTTTCAGCTTCAGCATCATTCCTTCCAAAGAAGTCCCAGGGCTTATCTCCTTCAGAATGGACTGGTTGGATCTCCTTGCAGTCCAAGGGACTCTCAAGAGTCTTCTCCAACACCACAGTTCAAAAGCATCAATTCTTCNTTAAATTATACAATGGACCAGTTAGACCTAATTGATATCTGTAGGACATTTCACCCCCAAAACAATGAATTTCACCTTTTTCTCAAGTGCACATGGAACATTCTCCAGGATAGATCACATCCTTAGCCATAAATATAGCCTTGGTAAATTAAAAAAAATTGAAATAATTTCAAGTATCTTTTCTGATCACAATGCAATAAGATTAGATGTCAACTACAGGATAAAAACTATTAAAAATACAAACATATGGAGGATAAACAACATGCTTCTGAATAACAAACAAATCATGAAAAAAAAGCAAAAATATGCATAGAAACAAACGAAAATGAAAACACAACTTAAAATCTCTGGGATTCAGTAAAAGCAGTGCTAAGGGGAAGGTTCGAAGCAATACAAGCTTACCTCAAGATACAAAAGAAACATCAAATAAATAACCTAACTTTACACCTAAAGCAACTAGAAAAAGGAATGAAGAACCCCAAAGTTAATAGAAGAAAGGAAATCATAAAAAAATCAGAGCAGAAATAAATGAAAAAGACACAGAGGAGACTATAGCAAAAATCAACTAACTAAAAGCTGGTTCTTTGAGAAGATAAATAAAATAGACATACCATTAGCCAGACTCATCAAGGAAAAAGGGAGAAGAATCAAATCAACCAAATTAGAAATGAAAATGAAGAAATCACAACAGACAACACAGAAATACAAAGAATCATAAGAGACTACCATCAGCAAATGTATGACAATAAAATGGACAACTTGGAAGAAATGGATGAATTCTTAGAAAAGTATAACCTTCAAAACTGAACCAGGAAGAAACAGAAAATCTTAACAGACCCTTCACAAGCATGGAAACCAAAACTGAAATTAAAAAATCTTCCAACAAACAAAAGCCCAGGACCAGATGGATTTACAGGTGAATTCTACCAAAAATTTAGAGAAAAACTAACATCTATCCTACTCAAACTCTTCCAGAAAATTTCAGAGGATGGTAAACTCCCAAACTCATTATATGAGGCCACCATCACCCTAATACCAAAACCAGACAAAGATGCCACAAAAAAAGAAAACTACAGGCCAATATCACTGATGAACATAGATGCAAAAAATCCTCAACAAATTCTAGCAAACAGAATCCAACAACATATTAAAAAGAACATACATCATGACCAAGTGGGCTTTATCCCAGTGATGCAAGGATTCTTCAATATTTGCGAATTAATCAAGGTGATACACCACCATTAACAGCTTGAAAGATAAAATCCATATGGTTATCTCAATAGATTCAGAAAATGCCCTTGACAAAATTCAACACCCATTTATGATAAAAACTCTCTAGAAAACAGGCATAGAAGGAACATACCTCAACATAATAAAAGCTATACATGACAAACCCACAGCAAATATTATCCTCAATGGCAAAAAATTGAAAGCTTTTCCCCTAAAGTCAAGAACAAGACAAGGGTTCCCACTCTCACCTCTACTATTCAACATACTTTGGAAGTTTTGGCCACAGCAATCAGAGAAGAAAAAGAAATGAAAGGAATCCAAATTGGAAAAGAAGAAGTAAAGCTCACACTGTTTGCAGATGACATGATCCTCTACATAGAAAACCTTAAAGATACCACCAGAAAATTACTAGAGCTAATCAAAGAATAATGTAAAGTTTCAGAGTATAAAATCAATACACAAATCCCTTCCATTTCTATACACTAAAAATGAGAAAGCAGAAAGAGAAATTAAGGAAACAATCCCACTCACTATTACGATGAGAAGAATAAAATACTTAGGAATAAATTTACCTAAAGAAACAAAAGACCTATATATAGAAAACTATAAAACACTGATGAAAGAAATCAAAGATGACACAAATAGATGGAGGAATATACAATGTTCATGGATCAGAAGAACCAATATAGTGAAAATGAGTATACTACCCAAAGCAATCTACAGAGTCAATGCAATCACTATCAAGTTACCAACAATATTTTTCACAGAACTAGAACAAATAATTTCACAGTTTGTATGGAAGCACAAAAAACCTCAAATAGCCAAAGCAATCTTGAGAAAGAAGAATGGAACTGGACGAATCAACCTGCCTGACTTCAGGCTCTAATGCAAAGCTACAGTCACCCAGAGAGAATGGCACTGGCACAAAGACAGAAATACAGAACAATGGAACAAAACAGAAAGCTCAGAGATGAATCCACATACCTATGGACACCTTATCTTTGACAAAGGAGGCAAAAATACACAATGGAGAAAAGACAGTCTCTTTAACAAGTGGTGCTAGGAAAACTGGTCAACCACCTTTTAAAAAGGGGAAACTAGAACACTTTTTAACACTGTACACAAAAATAAACTCAAAATGGATTAAAGATCTAAATGTAAGACCAGAAACTATGAAATTCCTAGAGGAAAACATAGGCAGAACACTCTGACATAAATCACAGCAAGATCCTCTATGACCCGCCTCCCAGAGTAATGGAAATAAAAGCAAAAATAAACAAATGGGACCTAATTAAACTTAAAAGCTTTTGCATAATGAAGGAAACTATAAGCAAGGTGAAAAGACAGCCTTCAGAATGGGAGAAAATAATAGCAAATGAAGCAACTGACAAAGAATTAATCTCAAAAATATACAAGCAGCTCACACAGCTCAATTCCAGAAAAAAAAAAGTGACCCAGTCAAAAAATGGGCCAAAGAACTAAACAGACATTTCTCCAAAGAAGACATACAGATGGCTAACCAGCACATGAAAGGATGCTCAACATCACTCATTATCAGAGAAATGCAAATCAAAACCACAGTGAGGAATGATCTCATGTCAGTCAGAATGGCTGCTATCAAAAAGTCTGCACACTAAATGCTGGAGAGGGTGCAGAGAAAAGGGAACCCTCTTACACTGTTGGTGGGAATGCAAACAAAACAACTGACAAGGAATTAATCTCAAAAGTATATAAGCAGCTCATTCAGCTCAATATCAGAAAAATAAACGACTCAAGCGAAAAATGAGCCAAAGAACTAAACAGACATTTCTCAAAGAAGACATACAAATGGCTAACAAACACATGAAAAGATGTTCAACATCACTCATTATCAGAGAAATGCAAATCAAAACTACAATGAGGTATCATCTCATGCCAGATAATGGCTGCCATCAAAATGTCTACAAACAATCAATGTTGGAAAGAGTGTGGAGAAAAGAGAACTCTCTTACACTGTTGGTGGGAATGCAAACTAGTACAGCCTCTATGTAGAACAGTGTGGAGATTCCTTAAAAAACTGGAAATAGAATTGCCATATGACCCAGCAATCCCACTGCTGGACATACACACTGAGGAAACCAGAATTGAAAGAGACACATGTATCCCAGTGTTCCTTGATGCACTGTTTACAATAGCTAGGACATGGAAGTAATCTAGATGTCTATCAGCAAATGGATAAGAAAGTTGTGATACATATATACAATGGAATATTACTCAGCTTTTAGAAAGAATGCATTTGAATCAGTTCTAATGAGTTGGATGAAACNCACATGTATCCCAGTGTTCCTTGATGCACTGTTTACAATAGCTAGGACATGGAAGTAATCTAGATGTCCATCAGCAAATGGATAAGAAAGTTGTGATACATATATACAATGGAATATTACTCAGCTTTTAGAAAGAATGCATTTGAATCAGTTCTAATGAGTTGGATGAAACTGGAGCCTATTAAACAGAGTGAAATAATTCAGACATAAAGACACAAATGCAGTATATTAAGGCATATATATGGAATTTAGAAAGATAGTAATGATGACCCTATATGCAAGACAGCAAAAAAGACAGAGATATAAAGAACAGACTGTTGGACTCTATGGGAGAAGGCAANGTACATATACACAATGGAATATTACTCAGCCATTAAAAAGAATACATTTGAATCAGTTATAATGAGGTGGGTGAAACTGGAGCCTATTATACAGAATGAGGTAAGCCAGAAATAAACACACCAATACTGTATGCTGCTGCTGCTGCTAAGTCACTTCAGTTGTGTCCGACTCTGTGTGACCCCATAGACAGAAGCCCACCAGATTCCCCTGTCCCTGAGATTCTCCAGGCAAGAACACTGGAGTGGGTTTCCATTTCCTTTTCCAATGGATGAAAGTGAAAAGTGAAAGTGAAGTCGCTCAGTCGTGTCCGAGTCTTTGTGACCCCATGGACTACAGCCTACCAGGCTCCTCTATCCATGGAATTTTCCAGGCAAGAGTACTGGAGTGGGGTGCCCAATGCATATATATGGAATTTAGAAAGATGGCAATGATAACCTTGTATGCAACACAGCAAAAGAGACACAGATGCATGGAACAGTCTTTTGGACTCCGTGGGAGAGGGTGAGGGTGGGATGGTTCGGAGGAATGGCACTGAAACAAGTATATTATCATATGTGAAATGGATCGCCAGTCCAGGTTTGATGCATGATACAGGGTGCTCGGGGCTGGTGCACTGGAATGACTCAGAGGGATGGGATGGGAGGGAGGTAGGAGGGGGTTTCAGGATGGGGAACACATGTACACCTGTGGCAGATTCATGTCAATGTATAGCAAAACCAATACAATATTGTAAAGTAATTAGCCTCTAAAAAAATAAATAAATAAAAAGAAGTATAGTTGATTTACAATATCATGTTAGTTTCAGGAGTACAGTACAGAGATTTGTTTATATCAATACATTTATACATGTATATTTTTTCAGGTTCTTTTCCCTTATAGGTTATTACAAAATATTGAGTATAGTTCCCTGTGTTTCTTGTGCTATATGGTAGATCCTTGTTGGTTATCTATTTTATAAATATTAATGTATGTGTAATTACATATGCATGCATATGCTAAATCCAAACTCCTAAAGAGAAATAGATAGCATATTCAAAAGCAGAGATATTACTTTGCCGACTAAGGTCCGTCTAGTCAAAGCTATGGTTTTTCCAGTAGTCGTGTATGGATGTGAGAGTTGGATTGTAAAGAAGGCTGAGCGCTGAAGAATTGATCCTTTTGAACTGTGGTGTTGGAGAAGACGCTTGAGAATCCCTTGGACTGCAAGGAGATCCAGCCAGTCCATTCTGAAGGAGATCGGCCGTGGGATTTCTTTGGAAGGAATGATGCTAAAGCTTCAGCTCCAGTACTTTGGCCACCTCATGCGAAGAGCTGACTCATTGGAAAAGATTCTGATGCTGGGAGGGATTGGGGGCAGAAGGAGAAGGAGAGAGGATGAGATGGCTGGATAGCATCACTGACTCGATGGGCTGAGTCTGAGTGAACTCCGGAAGTTGGTGATGGACAGGGAGGCCTGGCGTGCTGCGATTCATGGGGTCACAAAGAGTCAGACATGACTGAGCGACTGAACTGAACTGAAAGAGAAATAAATGCTTTCTAATTCAAGATTTGAGTGCTTTAGGAAAATCTGTTTCAAAGATACCTTTAGGAAGGGACTAAAGACAATGAAAAGTCAAGGTTAATAATCTCATGACCTAACATAGTAAGTCTAATTAAGAATGTGAAATGTTTTTTTATCAAAAGATACATCAAGTAGGCCATAGATGTTTATCTAGATGGCCCAGCTTTCCTTCTCAAGCATGACTGGTCACAGAAAGTTTATTTGCTGTGCTCTATGTTTGCTGAAGGGAAGAATCTAAGATCTAAAGGGAGATTCAGTTTCAGATGACAGAATTCTAGAATGTCTTCAGTTGATGGGCAAAGCTCTTGAACTCTGGCCTCAGCAGATCTCAGAAGATAGGAACATGGGTTAACAGACTCAAAAAACTTGGTGTCAAGTTGACCTATGTGTCAACTTGGTTTCATTCTAAGCTACAAATCACACAATATCTTTGTGGATGCCTTAAGCTCACAGTTCAAGATTCTGATCCAGAAGTTTCAGCAAAGGTCAAGAATGATCTATATAAAAGGCTAAGTAGTAGAAAAGCAGCATGTGCTGGGGGTCAGATTTCTTAAGAGTCTAAACACTCTGCCATCTCATATTACCTTGTAACAGGAAATTGAGTCTGGCTAAGCCTCTAGTTTTTTTTTTTTAATTTTTGCAAGATATGGATAAATAATTTTCTTGCATCACCTAGTTCTCTACTTGGTTATTGAGAAGTTCAAGTAAAAAAGAAAGCCATTTGAAACTATAAAGAACTGAAAATTGTAGGCTCTGATGAGTGTAGTGATGGTGCTGCTGATTATGGCCTGGCAGCTGGTTGGTTATCTAGAGGTCAGGATAATTAGGTCTCTGCCCAAAACCACACAAAGGAATGTATTCAGGGAGCCATAATCCCCAAAGCAGTGGAGAAAGGCCAGGTTTAATACTTGGTACCCAAGCCCAAGGGAACAGTGTCACCCAAGTTTCAACACAGTCAAAATAAAATGTTCAGAATGTGATACCAAGCAAGTGACTTAACCTCTCTGGGTGCCCTGGGTTAAAAGTCTACTTCTGGCTAGTTGTGTGGCCTTGGACAGGTATCTTCACTTTTAACTTTTGATTAAAACTTTTTAAAAATACAGTGTAATGTACATTTTAGGGGGTACAGGTCTACAAATTTTGATACATACATAGATTCATGATGGCTCCACTATAATTGAGATGTGGAACAATCCTACCACTCCATAAAATTTCCATATTTTTCCTTTATAATTGTACCCTTCTATCATCCATAATGCATAGTGAACACAGAGCTGCTCTCTATTACTAGAAATTTTGTCTTTTCATAAATGTTATATAAATGAATCAGACAGCAAGTAGCCTTCTGAAACTAGTTAATTTCACTTGGCATAATGCTTTTGACAGTCTCTAAGTCACTGCTTATGTTAATAGCTTGTTTCTGTTGAATACTGTTCCTTCCAAATACTCCCATCATATGGCCATAACACAATTTGTTCAGCCATTTATCTGCTGAAGAGCAATTGAGCTCATTCAACATTTTTGTGATTATAAATAGAGCTGCTAAAAAAACATTTTGTACACATTTTGGGGTGGACATAAATTTTCCTTTCTCTAAAGCAGGGGATGTATACCTCTTTCTGTATAAAGTCAGATAGTAAATATTTTAGCTTTGTGGTCTCTGTTGAAATTAGTGTAAAGCAGCCATCAGTTCAGTTCGGTCTGGTGTGTCCAACTCTGAAAACCCATGGAGTGCAGCACGCCAGGCCTCCCTGTCCATCACCAACTTCTGGAGTCTATTCGAACTCACGTCCATTGAGTCGGTGGTGCTGTCCAGCCATCTCATCCTCTGTCGTACCCTTCTCCTCCTGCCCCCAACCCCTCCCAGCATCAGAGTCTTTTCCAATGAGTCAGTTCTTCACATGAGGTGGCCAAAGTATTGGAGTTTCAACCTTCACATCAGTCCTTCCAATGAAAATTCAGGACTGGATCTCCTTTAGAATGGACTGGTTGGATCTCCTTGCAGTCCAAGGGACTCTCAAGAGTCTTATCCAGCATCACAGTTCAAAAGGATCAATTCTTCAGCGCTTAGCTTTCTTCACAGTCCAACTCTCACAACCATACATGACCACTGGAAAAGCCATAGCCTTGACTAGATGGACCTTAGTTGGCAAAGTAATGTCTCTGCTTTTCAATATGCTATCTAGGTTGGTCAAAACTTTCCTTCCAAGGAGTAAGCATCTTTTAATTTCATGGCTGCAGTCACCATCTGCAGTGATTTTGGAGCCCCAAAATATAAAGTCTGACACTGTTTCCACTATTTTCCCATCTATTTCCCATGAAGTAATGGGACCAGATGCCATGATTTTCATTTTCTGAATGCTGAGCTTGAAGCCAACTTTTTCACTCTCCTCTTTTACTTTCATCCAGAGGCTTTTTAGTTCCTCTTCACTTTCTGCCATAAGAGTGGTGTCATCTGCATATCTGAGGTTACTAATATTTCTCCCAGCAATCTTGGTTTTAGCTTATGCTTCTTCCAGCCCAGCATTTCTCATGAAGTACTCTGCATATAAGTTAAATAGCAGGGTGACAACATACAGCCTTGACATACTCCTTTTCCTATTTGGAACCAGTCTGTTGTTCCATGTCCAGTTCTAACTGTTGCTTCCTGACCTGCATACAGATTTCTCAAGAGGCAAGTCAGGTGGTNGCAATCTTGATTCCAGCTTGTGCTTCTTCCAGCCCAGCGTTTCTCATGATGTATTCTGCATATAAGTTAAATAAGCAGGGTGACAATATACAGCCTTGATGTACTCCTTTTCCTATCTGGAACCAATCTGTTGTTCCATGTCCAGTTCTAACTGTTGCTTCCTGACCTGCATACAGATTTCTCAAGAGGCAAGTCAGGTGGTCTGGTATTCTCATCTCTTTCAGAATTTTCCACAGTTCATTGTGATCCACACAGTCAAAGGCTTTGGCATAGTCAATAAAGCAGAAATAGATGTTTTTTTGGAACTCTCTTGCTTTTTCCATGATCCAGCAGATGTTGGCAATTTGATCTCTGGTTCCTCTGCCTTTTCTAAAACCAGCTTGAACATCAGGAAGTTCATAGTTCACGTATTGCTGAAGCCTGGCTTGGAAAATTTTGAGCATTACTTTACTAGCGTGTGAGACGAGTGCAATTGTGCGGTAGTTTGAGCATTCTTTGGCAATGCCTTCCTTTGGGATTGGAATGAAAACTGACCTTTTCCAGTCCTGTGGCCACTGCTGAGTTTTCCAAATTTGTTGGCATATTGAGTGCAGCACTTTCACAGCATCATCATTCAGGATTTGAAATTGTTCCACTGGAATTCCATCACCTCCACTGGCTTTGTTCATAGTAATACTTTTCTAAGGTCCACTTGACTTCACATTCCAGGATGTCTGGCTCTAGGTGAGTGATCTGCAAATTAAAAACGGAAAGTCTTAGCAAAGAGATCTAATATACAAAGAAAAATAAATGGCAATTAATAATTAAGAGACACAGTAACTGAAATAAAATACACAAAGGATGGGTTAAACTGCAGATTGGAGACAACAGAGAAAATAATTTTGAACCTAGAGAAAGAAAAACAGAAATTATCTAGTCTCAATAACAGATAATAGACTGAAAAATGACAGTGATCAGTGGAATTATAATAAAAGATCTAACATTTGTGTAAATCAGAGTTGCAGAAGGAGAAGAGAATTACTTAAATAATAATTTAAATATTCTCATATTTGACAAAAACAAGCCTACAAAGTCAAGAAGCTGAAAGTGAAAGTTGCTCAGTCATGTCCGACTCTTTGCAACCGCATGGACTGTACAGGCTATGGAATTCTCTAGGCCAGAATACTAGAGTGTGTATCTCAGTGTACCTGCTGAGCCACAAGGAAAGTCCAAGAATACTGAAGTGGGTAGCCTATCCCTTTTCCAGTGAATCTTCCCGACCCTGGAATCAAACCAGGGTCTCCTGCATTGCAGGTGGATTCTTTACCAACTTAGCTATCAGGGAAGCCCCAAAGTGAAAGTGAAAGTTGCTCTGTCATGCCTAACTCTTTGCAACCCCATGGACTATACCAGTCCATGGAATTCTCCAGGCCAGAATACTGAGATAGGTAGCCCTTCCCTTTTCCAGGAGATCTTGCCAACCCAGGGATCGAACCCAGGTCTCCCACATTGCAGGCACATTTTTTACCAGCTGAGCCACCAATGAAGCTGAGTGAGTTATGAATACTATAAACCTAAAGAAATCATGACGAGATAGATTACAATCAACCCCTTCCAAATCTAAAGACAGGAAGAATGATTTTTTATTGATGTATACTTGAATTATTGTGTTGTGTAGGTTTTAGGTGTACAGCAAAATTGGTTCCGTTTTATATATATATATTTCTTTCCTATTATAGATATTGAACATATTTCAACATATTTCCCTATTGTATATATATATAGTAGGTCCTTGTTGGTTATCTACTTTATATATAGTAGTGTGTATCTATGAGAGGGTAACAGGCAGAAAGGCCAGGAGTCTACAAACAGAAGAAATAGGCTGCAAATGTCAGATGTTTTTTCTCTCTCTCTCAAGCAGCAGAAGGAAATTTTCCCTTCTTTATACAAAATTAAAAGGAGGGTTCTCTTAAAATTGTGTGTTGCCATGATGGCACCTGGTTCCACCTAATCTTAACTTTTCTCAAACTTTGAGCTAACCAATGCTTTTTTCCTATGGAAATGGTTTTCTTAAGGTATGTTACTGAACTATGTATTTACTCTAGACACTGTCTTAAGACTC
>SJYA01003311.1:1043595-1055216 GCA_006410615.1 Neotragus moschatus | reverse complement strand
CCCTAAGATCATAGTTTAACTTTCCCTTTATTCAGATCTCTTTTTCAGTCTTTTTTGAAGTATAGTTGATTTACAATATTATATTAATTTCAGGTGTACAGAACTTTAAATGGCCTAAGTAGAGTTAATATTCTTCATAAAGATCTTCTGCATTTTAAATTAATTCCTAGGCACTTGATATGTATCATTGTAATTGTCGATGGTATTCCGTTTTCTTTTTAATTAAATGTTCTCATTGTTTATTTGCTGATGTAGAGTAAGTAAATTTTGTACAAAGAGGAAGTCAATCCTTACAAATCACCAGATGGTTACAGATTTTTGAGCTTTGAAATTGAACAAACCTTAGTTTAAATTCTGGCTCTGTCATGTTTCAACTTGCATAAGTCACTTTAACCTTTTAGAGTATCCATTTCCTCACCATAAATGGGTATAATAATTCTTACTTCTCAGAGCTGTTTGAGGATTGAGATAATACATGCAGGGGCCCTATCACATATCACATAATAGATGCTTAATATATGTTAATATTCTAACTACCTTGATGTTAAGATTGGTGACTTTACAAGGCTTCCCAATAAGAATAATGGATTATATTCATTCCTTCTAGCTCCTAACACATTCCTGTATCACACCCCTACATTATCTCATATTAACTCTAGAATTGCATGTTTTGTTTATCTTTTTTTCTCAAAAGTATCATAGTAGTTCATTTTCCCATCTATTTGATTCTCTGGGTTTTTGAAACATATCCAAGAACATGAAAATAAGTAAAAATGACTTATTAACAGTTCTACCAGCTATCACAAAGACTATGCTCTAGTAGTTTCTGTATTCTTCCCCTGAAGAGAACCCCTTAGCCTTCTGATCAACCTATTTATTCTTAATTTAGACACATTTCTGACAGTTTCGTCATCTGATTTCCCAGTGTAGAACAAATTAGAAGCAGAAAATCGTAAGGGAGGTGAGACAGAGAGTGGGAGCTATTCTTAGAACCAGCCCCAGGATAGAAATAAGTGATGCTGCTAAGTCACTTCAGTCGTGTCCGACTCTGTGCGACCCCATAGACGGCAGCCCACCTGGCTCCCCGTCCCTGGGATTCTCCAGGCAACACTGGAGTGCGTTGCCATTTCCTTCTCCAATGCATGAAAGGGAAAAGTGAAAGTGATGTCACTCAGTCGTGTCCGACCCTCAGCGACCCCATAGACTGCAGCCTTCCAGGCTCCTCCATCCATGGGATTTTCCAGGCAAGAGTACTGGAGTGGGGTGCCATTGCCTTCTCCGAATAAATGATAGGCCACTCCTTAAAAGCAGGGTAAAAGATATAAAGATTACTTTTAAAAAGACCCAAGAACCCAAAAAGAAGAGGCATCATCTGAAGTCTTTTAGTGTTGGGGGAACTTCCCTGTAAAAAAAGTAACTCATACAAGATCATTATTAAAGCACAAGGCAATTATCAATGTTCACAAAATCAACAAGAACATGTTCTATAATATTACATGTTATATACCTGGCAGTATGCTAAGTCAGCCCTTTGTGTTCAATGCTTCTAATCCTCATAAAAGTGCTGAAAAGTGTTATTTANTGTAAAAAAAGTAACTCATACAAGATCATTATTAAAGCACAAGGCAATTATCAATGTTCACAAAATCAACAAGAACATGTTCTATAATATTACATGTTATATACCTGGCAGTATGCTAAGTCAGCCCTTTGTGTTCAATGCTTCTAATCCTCATAAAAGTGCTGAAAAGTGTTATTTATTTCCCTTTATAGAAGAGGAAACAGGATCAAAGAGAAGTAACTTACAAAGGTTATGTAACTAATAAGAGATTTTATATGTAACTAATAAGAGTTTGAACTAAAGTCTGTCCAACTTCAAACTCCTCTGCTTTTTAAAAGACAAAATGGTAGAAAATACAGTTTTAAAGATTAACAGAAAATCTTAATGGGAATTTAAAATTCAACTTTAAATGAAAACTAACTCATCCTAAATACTGCATTGCCCATCAGTGTAAGACTTTGTAGGAGTATTAAACTCTGACCTGTTTGAGTGTTAGGAATCTAAACTCCTCATTTGCTTCTACTAACTGTAGTTAAGAGATATCCCTTATGAAAGTAATGCTGGGCAAGTTGTAGCTAAAACTTAAGTTGGTGCAGCTCTTGGACAGTTGGCTTAGAGAAATGAGTATATACTAGGAAAACTTGATATGTTTGAGGAAGGCATTAATACATATAATATGTATTAATAAGCCCATAAAATTAGCTTCCCTCATAGCTCTGTTGGTAAAGAATCTGCCTGCAATGGGGAGACTTGGGTTCAATCCCTGGATTGGGAAGATCCCCTGGAGAAGGGAAAGGCTACTTACTCCAGTGTTCTGGCCTGGAGAATTCCATGGACTGCATAGGCAACGGGGTCGCAAAGAGTTGGATGTTTCTGAGCATCTTTCATCCACTTCACTAATACATATAATAGTCACTACTGAGAAGGGAAGGATAATGAGGAACTCTTGTCAGGCTTCTAGGGGTGGGATGTAGCCCTGTTGAATAAGGTGAAGCTTGTGCCAAGGCCCTACCATAGCATAGGTACATTCCAAACTCAACAATTTTCCAGAAATGCAACATGAAATTGGACAAAGTTTGTCCTCTAGATTCATGGCAAAAGTTTAGGCGTCTCTTCAGAGGAACAGTTCTATTAAGAAGCAGAAGATTCATTCATAGCAATAATAAAACATTTGAGTTAATCGTGTGCCATCTTGATATATATAAAGATGCATAAGAAATAGTTTTTGTTCACCTGACAGAATAATTCTAAAGTATGTTGGAAAAGCAAATGAATAAGAATAGATTAAAATTTTTTTTATTTTTATTTTTATAATATAAATTTATTTATTTTAATTGGAGGCTAATTACTTTATAATATTGTATTGGTTTTGCCATACATCACCATGAATCTGCCACAGGTGTACACGTGTTCCTCCTCCTATCTCCCTCCCCATACCATCCCTCTGGGTCATCCCAGTGCACCAGCCCTGAGCATCCTGTATCATGCATCAAACCTGGACTGGCGATCCATTTCACATATGATATTTTACATGTTTCAATGCCATTCTCCCAAATCATCCCACCCTTGCCCTCGCCCACGGAGTCCAAAAGACTGTTCTATATATCTGTGTCTCTTTTGCTGTCTCTCATACAGGGTTATTGTTACCATCTTTCTAAATTCCATATATATGCATTAGTATACTGTATTGGTGTTTTTCTTTCTGGCTTACTTCACTCTGTATAATCAGCTCAGTTTCATCCACCTCATTAGAACTGATTCAAATGTGTTTTTTAATGGCTGAGTAATACTCCATTGTGTATATGTACCACAGCTTTCTTATCCATTCGTCTGCTGATGGACATCTAGGTTGATTCCATGTCCTGGCCATTACAAACAGTGCTGCGATTTTTTAAAAGAGCAGTAAGGAGTCTTGGCTCAAACAGCATCAACAAAAAAGCCAGAGTGTATTATAAACATATACTATAATGATGTGATACTGGCACAAAAATTGACAGGTCATTGTTTTAGTGCAGCTAATACTGAGTATGACTCTAGACACATAACTTAAAATATGCTAAAGAAAGCTTCTCAAATCAATGAGGAATAGATGAATGTTAATAATTGTTGAGAAAATTGAGTTGGTATTTGGGGGAAGAAAACATCATGTTAGAGCCTTACCACACATAAATTCTAGACAAATTTATTATAGACATAAATGTAAAGGAAAAAATAACAGGTAGAATAAAAGGTGAGCAATGATTTACCTGATCTTGAGACAAGAAACACATTTTTTCAGTGAAAATAAAGAAGCCTTCCAGCCCAGGGCACTATCAAAAATAATAGCAAAATCAGTGGCAAACAATCAGGTGGGACAAATACCTTAGTTGCCTGTGGTTGCAATACACCATACCCAAAAATTTAACTGGGAGATCTGAGCAATAAAACAACCATAAAAGGCTTGAATAAACTCCCGTATAGTCCTGGGAATCTGGAAGATTGTGTAGATGTACATGGCTACATACAGACTCAGGAGAGGTCTAGAAGAGCCCCGATTACATATTCATACTTAGTTGAACATGAGACCTGAACAAGGAAAACAATAAAAGCCAGACATAAATTGCTTGAATTTTTAATGTATGCCCTAACCCACACATTGATCCCTTTTGTAAAAACGAAAGCTTTATTGGCCCAAGATGTTTCTGCATAACCTTTGACTAATCATTGGCTGATTAATAAGCTATGATGATCCTAGGAAGCTGGACTTAAAAATGACGTGAATTAAAAGTAAAAATCTGAGCTAGGACATCAGACTACACATTGCAGGAGAGACAGACTGTCCAGAATTAGTTCAGACATGTCACTAAACAAACTAAAAAGCAGCAACTACAGTGCTTTAGGAAGGAGTCAAAAGTCCAGAGTTGCTATATTATCAAAACTGTCCAATGTCAAATAAAAAGTTATAAAACTTGCAAAGAAATAATAATATGTGGCTTATACGCAGGACAAAAAACAGTCAATAGAAACTTCTCTGAGGGCATATGTATATAGGACAGAGTAAATAAACACTTTCAATCATCTCCTACAAATACATTCAAAGAACTGCTACTGCTGCTAAGTTGCTTCAGTCGTGTCCAACTCTGTGCGACCCCATAGACGGCAGCCCACCTGGCTCCCCTGTCCCTGAGATTCTCCAGGCAAGAACACTGGAGTAGGTTGCCATTTCTTTCTCCAATGCGTGAAAGTGAAGTCGCTCAGTCATGTCTGACTCTCAGCAACCCCATGGACTGCAGCCTTCCAGGCTCCTCCATCCATGGGATTTTCCAGGCGAGAGTACTGGAGTAGGGTGCCATTGCCTTCTCCGATTCAAAGAACTAAAGGAAACATATCTAAAGAATTAAAATATGCTGACAATGACCCATCAAATAGAGAATGGCAATGAGAAAATAGATCTATCAAGATGGTCGAGTAGAAGGAGATGTGCAACTCACCTCACCCTGTGAACACATAANCTTTCTAAATTCCATATATATGCATTAGTATACTGTATTGGTGTTTTTCTTTCTGGCTTACTTCACTCTGTATAATCAGCTCAGTTTCATCCACCTCATTAGAACTGATTCAAATGTGTTTTTTAATGGCTGAGTAATACTCCATTGTGTATATGTACCACAGCTTTCTTATCCATTCGTCTGCTGATGGACATCTAGGTTGATTCCATGTCCTGGCCATTACAAACAGTGCTGCGATTTTTTAAAAGAGCAGTAAGGAGTCTTGGCTCAAACAGCATCAACAAAAAAGCCAGAGTGTATTATAAACATATACTATAATGATGTGATACTGGCACAAAAATTGACAGGTCATTGTTTTAGTGCAGCTAATACTGAGTATGACTCTAGACACATAACTTAAAATATGCTAAAGAAAGCTTCTCAAATCAATGAGGAATAGATGAATGTTAATAATTGTTGAGAAAATTGAGTTGGTATTTGGGGGAAGAAAACATCATGTTAGAGCCTTACCACACATAAATTCTAGACAAATTTATTATAGACATAAATGTAAAGGAAAAAATAACAGGTAGAATAAAAGGTGAGCAATGATTTACCTGATCTTGAGACAAGAAACACATTTTTTCAGTGAAAATAAAGAAGCCTTCCAGCCCAGGGCACTATCAAAAATAATAGCAAAATCAGTGGCAAACAATCAGGTGGGACAAATACCTTAGTTGCCTGTGGTTGCAATACACCATACCCAAAAATTTAACTGGGAGATCTGAGCAATAAAACAACCATAAAAGGCTTGAATAAACTCCCGTATAGTCCTGGGAATCTGGAAGATTGTGTAGATGTACATGGCTACATACAGACTCAGGAGAGGTCTAGAAGAGCCCCGATTACATATTCATACTTAGTTGAACATGAGACCTGAACAAGGAAAACAATAAAAGCCAGACATAAATTGCTTGAATTTTTAATGTATGCCCTAACCCACACATTGATCCCTTTTGTAAAAACGAAAGCTTTATTGGCCCAAGATGTTTCTGCATAACCTTTGACTAATCATTGGCTGATTAATAAGCTATGATGATCCTAGGAAGCTGGACTTAAAAATGACGTGAATTAAAAGTAAAAATCTGAGCTAGGACATCAGACTACACATTGCAGGAGAGACAGACTGTCCAGAATTAGTTCAGACATGTCACTAAACAAACTAAAAAGCAGCAACTACAGTGCTTTAGGAAGGAGTCAAAAGTCCAGAGTTGCTATATTATCAAAACTGTCCAATGTCAAATAAAAAGTTATAAAACTTGCAAAGAAATAATAATATGTGGCTTATACGCAGGACAAAAAACAGTCAATAGAAACTTCTCTGAGGGCATATGTATATAGGACAGAGTAAATAAACACTTTCAATCATCTCCTACAAATACATTCAAAGAACTGCTACTGCTGCTAAGTTGCTTCAGTCGTGTCCAACTCTGTGCGACCCCATAGACGGCAGCCCACCTGGCTCCCCTGTCCCTGAGATTCTCCAGGCAAGAACACTGGAGTAGGTTGCCATTTCTTTCTCCAATGCGTGAAAGTGAAGTCGCTCAGTCATGTCTGACTCTCAGCAACCCCATGGACTGCAGCCTTCCAGGCTCCTCCATCCATGGGATTTTCCAGGCGAGAGTACTGGAGTAGGGTGCCATTGCCTTCTCCGATTCAAAGAACTAAAGGAAACATATCTAAAGAATTAAAATATGCTGACAATGACCCATCAAATAGAGAATGGCAATGAGAAAATAGATCTATCAAGATGGTCGAGTAGAAGGAGATGTGCAACTCACCTCACCCTGTGAACACATAAAAAACACATCTACATATGGAACAATTCTCACTGAAAACTAATTGGAAACTGGCAAAGGACTCCTGTACAACCAAGACAATGAGAAAGATTCATCCGTAATTAGGCAGGGAGGGAAAAAAACCAATCAGGTCAAGCCTTGTACCCCTGGGAGGGAACTTAAAGGAACAGGGAGATTACATGGGTGGAAATTCAACCTGGGGAGTAAGCTGTTTGAGCCACAGATTGGGACAGCCCAGGATCCGACACGGGAGACAAGCCCTCTTGACTGATTGGAAGACTACAGGGACTAACAAGAGAGCTGTGGGAAGCCTAGATTGAGCATGAGAAGCATGTGTATACTAACTTACCAGCAAGGCAAGGCAGAGTGAGGACTGCCTCAGTGACTGCCAGGTTTCCCACAACTGCCCCAGTGCCAACCCCAATCGAGTGACTGCTCCAGACCCAATTATCCACAGTGCAGCACAACACTGGATCTAGGGCTGTCACAACCAGGTAGAAAGCTCAAATGTGGGACACAGAGGCTACTGAGTTCCAGGGGGGTGTCTGGGTGGGGGCTGTGATGTCCACTGTTGGTGCTTACTCAAGATGAAAGTGAAAGAGGAGAGTGAAAAAGTTGGCTTAAAGCTCAACATTAAGAAAACTAAGATCATGGCATCCAGTCCCATCACTTCATGGCAAATAGATGGGGAAACAGTAGCTGACTTTATTTTGGGGGGCTCCAAAACCACTGCAGATGGTGATTGCAGCCATGAAATTAAAAGACGCTTACTCTTTGGAAGGAAAGTTATGACCAACTTAGACAGCATATTAAAAAGCAGAGACATTACTTTGTCCACAAAGGTCCGCCTAGTCAAGGCTATGGTTTTTCCAGGAGTCATGTATGGATGTGAGAGCTGGACTATAAAGAAAGCTGAATGCTGAAGAATTGATGCTTTTGAACTGTGGTGTTGAAGAAGACTCTTGAGAGTCCCTTGGACTGCAAGGAGATCCAACCAGTCGTAAAGATCAGCCTTGAATATTCACTGGAAGGACTGCTGTTGAAGCTGAACCTCCAATACTTTGGCCACTTCATGTGAAGAGCTGACTCATTTGAAAAGACTCTGATGCTAGGAGAGATTGAGGGCAGGAGGAGAAGGGGACGACAGAGGATGAGATGGTTAGATGGCATCACTGACAATGGACATGGGTTTGGGTAGACTCTGGGAGTTGGTGATGGACAGACAGGGAAGCCTGGCGTGCTGCTGTTTATAGGGTCGCAAAGTGCTGGACACGACTGAATGACTGAACTGAACTGAACTAAGGCAGTGTATTAGAAGTAGCCCAAAACTCTTGATGGTGGACACTCCAGCACAGCTCACCTCCTCGTAAGCACTACAAATCAGTGCAGGCCCCACTTGCCCTGAGTGTCACTCCACAGCAGGGTTGGGGCAGTGGAGGCTGAGGGCAATAATTGGATGTGAGAAACAATGGGGAGTTGAACCAAGGCTACATCTGAGCAGAGCAAGGGAAACAGTTGCTGGCGCCTGCACAAGCAGTGCCTTGGAGACACTTCTCTTTTTTTTATTTTTTTATTTTTTTGTACCTCTTTCTATAGCTGACATGAGCTCTGAGCTCGCATGGGCCTCCCTTGCTTCAGCACAATCTCCCTCTGGGGCAAAAGTCCTAGTGCAGGAAGGGGGGAAACACATATTTGAGGGAACAGAGCCAACTCAGCTAGATCCTAAGGGCTTCCATTTCAGTATCTTGGGACCTGACCTAAACCCCTGATGGGATGATGATGGCCACTGAACAGAGAGGAAGCCTCGCCTCATACCAGACTCCATCTCTAGCACCTCCATCTCCAGCCCCACCTCCTACCACTGCCATAGCTGCCAGCACACCCTGAGGAAAGACAGTGACTTGCGTCCACATCAAATCCAGCCCTCCCACCAAAGGCATTAGGTATACACAGTCTACATGGGACACTCCCATATAAACACATCCCTGCAAGACCACAATAGGTAACTGTTTCACCTAATTTCATAGACACAGAAAAAGTTTAGCAAAAATGAAAAGACAGAAAAACTGGTCTCAAATTGAAACAGCAAGAGAAAACTCTTGGAAAAATAAATAATGAAAAGAAATAATAAAGAATTTGAAGCATAAGTAATAAGAATGTTAATTGAATTAAAGAACAGAGCAGATGAGCACAGTAAGAATTTTAACCAGAACTTGAAAATATAAGAAAGACCCAGTCAGAAATGAAGAATTCACAAAAGTTGGATTCTGAATATACTGCCTTTTAAAGGTCATTTAGATATTTAAATAGAAATGTTCTGTAAGCAGTAAATATATGTGTTTAGAATGATAAACTTCCAAGATTATAGGTAAATCAAAATAACACTTGTGATATTTATTTATTCATATGATAAAACACTTAGAGCTTAACTGATTCAAGTAGATTAAATAAGTATAGTAAGTATAATAAGATTGTGAAAAGTATGAAGATAGCTCAGAAAAAAGAGCTTACAATAAAAAGCATACCAAAACAATAAAAACTTTTAGAATAGGAAAAGGAAGAAATGAATAATTCATTAACTTAAATAAAAAACACACTAGAAAGAATGAATAGCAGACTAAGGGATTCAGAAGAAAGCATAAATGATCTGGAAGATAGAATAATGGAAATCACCCAGTCAAAAAAAAAATTCTTAATATGAGAACAGTTTGAGATCTCTGAGATAACATTAAGCATACGAACATTCATATTTTAGGGGTCACAGAAGGAAAAGAGAGAGAAGGGGATCAAAAATATATTTGATGAGATTATGGCTAGAAACTTCCCAAACCTGAAAAAGGAAACAGATATCCACATACATGAAGCACAGATGGTCTCAAAAAAAAGATGAACCCAAATAGACCCACACCAAGACATATTATAATTAAGATGACAGTCTGAGTGTAAATCAACAGATGAATGGATAAAATACATATGGTGTGTTTCTATCTGTCTCTGTGTGTGTATATATACACACACACACATATGTATACACATATATATATACTAGAACAATGCTGAGCTGTAAAAAAAGAATGAAATGCTTCCATTTACAGCAATATGGGTAGACCTAGAGAATATTAGGCATAATGAAATAATTCATACAGAGAAGGACAAATTACTGTATGATGTCACTTATTTGTGGAATCTAAAGTTCTCCATAATGGCTGTACTAGTTTGCATTCCCACCAACAGTATAAGAGGGTTCCCTTTTCTCCACACTCTTTGCAACATTTCTTGCTTATAGACATTTGGACAGCAGCCATTCTGACTGGCATGAACTCATTGTGGTTTTGATTTGTATTTCTCTGATAATGAGTGATGTTGAGCATCTTTTCATGTGTTTGTTAGCCATCTGTATGTCTTCTTTGGAGATATGTCTGTTTAGTTCTTTGGCCCAGTTTTTTATTGGGTCTTTTATTTTTCTGGAATTGAACTGCAGGAGTTGCTTGTATATTTTTGAGATTACTTCTTTGTCAGTTGCTTCGTTTGCCATTATTTTCTCCCATTCTGAAGGCTTTATTTTCACCTTGGTTATAGTTTCCTTCGTTGTGAAAAAGCTTTTAAGTTTAATTAGGTCCCATTTATTTATTTTTGCTTTTATTTCCAATATTCTGGGAGGTTGGTCATAGAGGATCCTCCTGTGATTTATGTCGGAGAGTGTTTTGCCTCTGTTTTCCTCTAGGAGTTTTATAGTTTCTGGTCTTATGTTTAGATCTTTAATGCATTTTATTTTTGTGTATGGTATTAGAACGTGTTCTAGTTTCATTCTGTTACAAGTGGTTGACCAGTTTTCCCAGCACCGCTTGTTAAAGAGATTGTCTTTTCTCCATTGTATATTCNTTATCTGGGTCATGAAGATCTTTTTTGTACAGTTCTTCTGTGTATTGTTGCCACCTCTTCTTAATATCTTCTGCTTCTGTTAGGTCTGTACCATTTCTGTCCTTTATCAAGCCCATCTTTGCATGAAATGTTCTCTTGGTATCTCTGATTTTCTTGAAGAGATCTCTAGGCTTTCCCATTCTGTTGTTGGATGGCTATAATTAAAAAGACTGACAACAAGTGTTGGTGAGGATGTGGAGAAACTGCTGGTAAGAACGTGAAATGAAGACACATATTCACACAAAAACATATTCTTGAATATCCATATAGCATTACTCATAATACCCAAGAAGTGGAAGTAACTCAGATGTCCATCAACTGATGAATGGGTTAACAAAAAATAGTATAGTCATACAATAGAATATTATTCAGTTATAAAATGGAATTAACTATTGATTTATGCTATAACGTGGATGAACCTTGAAAAACAATAGGCTAACAGTAGGCTAAGTAACAGTGGGCTAAGTGAAATTCACTAGTCACAATATGACATACATATTTATATGAAGTGTTCGGAATAAGCAAATCTGTAGATGTGGGATTACCAGGGGTCTGAGAGGGGGCAAATGTAGAGTGAATGCTAATGGATATGAGGTTTCTTTGGGGGGATGATTTAAATGTAATGGTGACAGTTACATAGCCCTGTGGATTAACTAAAATCAGTGACTTTATACACTATTAATACATGAATTGTATAATAATTTTATCTCAATAAAGCTGTAAAGTAAAAAGGAAAGTGAAATAGATCCCCAGATAACCAAAGATTAAGAGAATTTATTGCTGTCAGCTTGCCATATAAGAAGTATTAAA
>SJYA01003311.1:1011700-1039967 GCA_006410615.1 Neotragus moschatus | reverse complement strand
GAAGCCATAAACTTAGCAGTTATACATGAATGGTGCCTGTCTCCTCTACCATCTAGATGAAGTAACCAAAGGCAGAGATTCTTTTACTTTATTTCAGAACCTAGCTAGCATCTGACCCATGGTAGGTTACACTTAGCTTACTAAGTGTTTGTGAAATGAATAAGTGAGCTTTTGTCACTTAATAATGATGCTTTTATCTTCTAGATACATGGTTCAATGGCCTGGTGGCCGAATCCTGCATCGCCATGAGCTAGACACCTTCCTGGCACAGGCAGTTTCTACTCAACTTTATGAACCAGATCAACTTCAAGAACTCAAGGTGATTTGAACTATCCTCATTTAAATTATTTTACGAGCTCATAACTCTATTTTAGGTCTTTTTTTTTTTCCTGCAGCTGGAAAGAAGAGTAAGTTCTGCAGGTAAATGTTTGATTTACTTCAGCCAAATATTTATGTCTATTAATAAACCCAACACTGCTTACATATTGATGGGTGAGAATGGGTAGAAAAAATGGTATTGTGTAAGACTGGTAAGTTGTGGCCCATAGATCACAGTAAGGTTTCCAATTCTTACAAAAGATGCTACAGGGGACTTATCCTGGTGTTCCATTTGTCTTTGAGTAAATATTTACCCTCTCTCCCTAGTGGCTCAGTGGTAAAGAATTCACCTGCAGTATAGGAGGTGCAGGGGACACAGGTTCGATCCTTGGGATGGGAAGTTCCTCTGGAGGAAGAAATGGCAACTCACTCCATTATTCTTGCCTGGAGAATTCCATGGACAGAGGAGCCCATGGGCT
The DNA here is from genome assembly GCA_006410615.1 of Neotragus moschatus. Taxonomy (NCBI): domain Eukaryota; kingdom Metazoa; phylum Chordata; class Mammalia; order Artiodactyla; family Bovidae; genus Neotragus; species Neotragus moschatus. The sequence continues at coordinate 1,039,170 of SJYA01003311.1, read as the reverse complement.
ACAGTCCACCAGGTCGCAAAGAGTCTGACACAACTGAGCACGCACACAATACAATACTTGATTTACAATGTTACATTAGGTTCAGGTGTTAGCATAGTGATTTGGTATTTTTGAAGATTATATTCCATTGTAGACTATTATAAGATAATGGATATAATTCCCTGTGCTATGCTCCTTTTCTAAAAATAATACTGAGTGTTAGAGGGAAGTCTAGACAAGCAAGAGAAAGCAAGTAAATCCAACATCATAACTGAAGGCAGTAGAATATAGTAGGTTAGACAGTAGGCTCTGAAGCCAGGCTGCCTTGAATCTTACCTCATTAGGTTGCTTAACCTCTGTAGTTTCAGTTTCCTTACTCATAGTATTATGAGGATATTAAATAAAATAATCCATGCAAAACACTTACAAGAGTGGCTAGCATGTTCTAAGTATACAGTACTCAATTAGGTATTAATGCAGGACACTCCTCTTGTGACTTAAGTGGCTGTGGTCCTTTGAGACCCTAGTATAAACTAGAAGAAAATCAAATCTAGTAAGACTTAACAAAATCTTGACGTGAGATCAGCTAAGGAAAAGATGAAAACAGTCTTAGACAAACAGTGTTGGTTCCTTTCTTCAGTAAATGTGATATTGCTTGGTACTAGAGCAGGTACTGACAACTCCACACCACACCTAGGAGGGGACCTGCAAGTACTGTCCCTTTTCTGATTAAAGCCATCTAACATGTCAACTTGAGATAACCACTGTGTACATTTTGATGGTTTCTTCCAGCCTTTTGTCATGCATTTTCTACATGGTTGATATATTATTTATGTAATTATATATTGTATTTTTAAACTTGACATAGAACATAGTTTCTTTGTCTTAAAATTTTTTAGTAAATATTTTATCATATGGATGTATCATTTAATTATTCTTATTTTGGCCACTTGGTTTCCAGTTTTCACTTACTATATGTAATAATTAACATCTTTATGTATTAGAGCCTTATTCACATCTGAACTTCCTTAGAATAGATTCCTAAAAGTAGAATTTCTGAGTCAACAAATGTGACCACTTTAAGGTTCTTGATACATATATCTTAATTTTAATGTACACTACTCATTAGCTTTATTTGAGTGTGCCATTTATTTCACCATATCCTCATCAGCATTGGATGTTCTTTTGGTCTTTTGTTTTGTTCTCATTTTTTTCTTATTTGACAGGCAGAAAAATTAGTATCTCAAGTGGGTATCTTTTTAAGATTTGAAAGTTGATTTATTTTTGTAATGAGTATCTTCCAAACCATCTCAGAGATAGAAATGGATAGAGGCTGCTTATGTACTCAAATGTCCATATTTAAAAGTAACATGTTCTCATTTAACTGGAATAATCAGCAAAACAGGAATAAGAGCAAATGTAACCAATAACAGCAATTTCTTAATGGTAGTTTTTCCTCTGTGGTGGTTTCAGATTGAGAAACTGGATGCTCGAGGGATCCAGCTTGCTGCCCTCTTCATGAGTGGAGTTGATACAGCCCTGTTTGCCAATGATGCCTGTGGCCAGCCAGTTCCTTGGGAACATTGCTGCCCCTGGATTTACTTCGATGGCAAGCTGTTCCAGAGCAAGCTAATTAAAGCAGGCCGGGAGAGAGTATCCCTAGTTGAGCTCTGCGATGGCCAGGTACCAACATGTTGGGTAGCTACAAAGATGAACTGTGATCTGCTGTGAAAGTGAATGACAGAAAAGGGTAAAGGAGCAGATAGATTGGGGAAGGAGGTAGCGGAAGTGGGAGAATATGTCTGACCTTAAACTAACTTGGTCAAGGATGGTCCCAAAGGCCCAGTGTCTATGTACATGTTACAAAATCATGTTGGCCTAGTTTTGGAAGTTTTGGCCGCAGCAATCAGAGCAGAAAAAGAAATAAAAGGAATCCAAATTGGAAAAGAAGAAGTGAAACTCTCACTCTTTGCAGATGACATGATCCTCTACTTAGAAAACCCTGAAGACTCCACCAGAAAATTACTAGAGCTAATCAATGAATATAGCAAGTTGCAGGATATAAAATCAACACACAGAAATCCCTTGCATTCCTGTACACTAATAATGAGAAAACAGAGAAATTAAGGAAGCAATTCCATTCACCATTGCAATGAAAAGAATAAAATACTTAGGAATATATCTACCTAAAGAAATAAAAGACCTATATATAGAAAACTATAAAACACTGGTGAAAGGAATCAAAGCAGACACTAATAGATGGAAAAATATACCGTGTTCATGGATCGGAAGAATCAGTATAGTGAAAATGAATATACTACCCAAATAGGGGGTGCTGGGTAAACTGGTCAACCACTTGTAGAAGAATGAAACTAGAACACTTTCTAACACCATACACAAAAATAAACTCAAAGTGAATTAAAGATCTAAAAATAAGACCAGAAACTATAAAACTCCTAGAGGAGAACATAGGCAAAACACTCTCTGACATAAATCACAGCAGGATCCTCTATGACCCACCTCGCAGAATACTGGAAATAAAAGCAAAAATAAACAAATGGGATCTAATTAAAATTAAAAGCTTCTGCACAAAGAGGAAACTATAAGCAAGGTGAAAAGACAGCCTTCAAATGGGAGAAAATAATAGCAAATGAAGCAACTGACAAAAAATTAATCTCAAAAATATACAAGCAACTCCAGGCTCAATTCCAGAAAAATAAATGACCCAATCAAAAAATGGGCCAAAGACCTAAACAGACATTTCTCCAAAGAAGACATACAGATGGCTAACAAACACATGAAAAGATGGTCAACATCACTCATTATCAGAGAAATGGAAATCAAAACCACAATGAGATTCCGTTTCACGCCAGTCAGAATGGCTGCTGTCCAAAAGTCTACAAGCAATAACTGGAGAGGGTGGGAGAAAAGGGAACCCTCTTACACTGTTAGTGGCAATGCAAACTAGTACAGCCACTATGGAGAACAGTGTGGAGATTCCTTCAGTTCAGTTCAGTTGAGTCGCTCAGTCGTGTCCAACTCTTTGCGACCCTGTGAATCGCAGCACGCCAGGCCTCCCTGTCCATCACGATCTCCCAGAGTCCACTCAGACTCATGTCCATTGAGTCAGTGATGCCATCCAGCCATCTCATCCTCGGTCATCCCCTTCTGCTCCTGCCCCCAATCTTTCCCAGCATCAGAGTCTTTTCTAATGAGTTAATTCTTCGCATGAGGTAGCCAAAGTACTGGAGTTTCAGCTTTAGCATTATTCCTTTCAAAGAAATCCCAGGGCTGATCTCCTTCAGAATGGACNATTTAAGTATTATCACAGACTCTGCCACAATTTGGTGAATTGTTACTATGAATTTGAGCAATTCTTCATGAAAATTTTATTTACTGGAGTGAGTTTTACCTGCATTTGTCTCAGTTGGAGCAGGCCAGTAGCAGAATCGTCAAAAGTCCAACATCACTGGATCTTTGTGAGATTGGCTTGTGGCTCCTTAGCCAGAGTTACATCTGTCACTAGAGAAAATTGAGAGGCAAATGGTGGCATAAGAACATAGTCATGAGAACCCCTATCATAGTCTTTCCATTTTATAATTGCTTCATATGCTAAAAGAGATAATCTTAAAAAGAGTGGAAGAAAAACAGTGAAAAATTAAAGAAGGAGCATGAATTAGGAATTAGGCTATATTTAATGGTAAATTTGATTTACCTACATTGTCCTAGATTGTGAACTAAATTTCATTTTTTTTAATTACTAACATTTAAAACCACATAAAACTCTTTTGTCAGTTTTTCTAAAGAAAGAAGCCTATTTTAAAAGAAAGCATACAGTGATCTAAAAGCACCAACAATCTCTGACCCTTAATACAATCCTTTATACATATTAAAAAGCAGCGACATTACTTTGTCAACAAAGGTCTGTCTAGTCAAGGCTATGGTTTTTCCAGTAGTCATGTATGGATGTGAGAGTTGGACTGTGAAGAAAGCTGAGCGCTGAAGAATTGATGCTTTTGAACTGTGGTGTGGGAGAAGACTCTTGAGAGTCCCTTGAACTGCAAGGATGTCCAACCAGTCCATCCTAAAGGAGATCAGTCCTGGGTGTCCATTGGAAGGACTGATGTTGAAGCTGAAACTCCAATACTTTGGCCACCTCATGCAAAGAGTTGAGTCATTGGAAAAGACCCTGATGCTGTGAGGGATTGGGGGCAGAAGGAGAAGGGAACGACAGAGGATGAGATGGCTGGATGGCATCACCAACTCAATGGACATGAGTTTGAGTAGACTCTGGTAGTTGGTGATGGACAGGGAGGCCTGGTGTGTTGCGATTCATGGGGTTGCAGAGTCAGACACGACTGAGCAACTGAACTGAACTGAACTGATACATATTTACCAAGGTGCATGCTAAGACACTTAAGTTGTGTCCGACTCTTTGTGACCCTATGAACTGTTGGCCGCTGGACTCCTCTATCCATGGGATTCTACAGGCAAGAATACTGAAGTGGGTTGCCATGCCCTCCTCCAGGGAATCTTCTCGACTCAGGGTCTGAACCCATGTCTCCTGCAGCTCCTGCACTGGAGGCAGATTCTTTACCACTGAGCCACCAGGGAAATCCATTTACCAAGGTACCAATCAGCAGTTATGTATTCGGTATGTAATTCGTGAAGCACCCTGAGGTATTATACCTAAATATTGCTTCACTAATTCATTGATAAATATTTGACCTTTTAAGTATCTCTATGTAACAAGTACTGTCCTTATGTTTAAAGACATGATCTAGATGGGAAATTATTAAAATCAATATATAACAGAATTCTAAAGAGGTACCTTACAGATTTTACCAGATTAAGATGTATCATTTTAAGTGGATGTACTAGAAGTGATTCTAGAGAATTTATACATTTAAAAAAATTTATTTTTAATTGAAGGATAATTGCTTTATAATAATGTATTGATTTCTGCCATACATCAATGTGAATCAGGCATAGGTATACATATGTCCCCTCCTTGACTCCTTCTCACCTCCACCATCCCAACCCTCTAGGTTGTTACAGAGCCCTGGTTTAAGTTCCCTAAGTCATACAGAAAGTTCCCATTGGATATCTATTTTACATATGGTAGTGTATATGTTTCCATGTTAATCTCTCTATTCACCCACCCTCTCCTTCCTGTCCCCATCCCCATGTCCATAAGTCTGTTTGCCATGTCTGCATCTCCATTGCTGCCCTGCAAATAGGTTCATTGTTACTGTCTTTCTAGATTTTATATATATATATGTATGTATTATTGTATGATATTTGTTTTTCTGACTTACTTCAATCTGTATAACAGGCTGTAAGTTCACCCACTGCCGGGGTCCAGCCCCTGCAGGATCCAGGGGAAGCTGAAGGAAAAACAGCGTTGGTGATTGATTTAGAGAGAGATAAGGAAAGAATATTGTAGATAAGAAAATAGAGGAGAGAAAGAGGCTGATATTCCTTGGTTTATGTAGAGAACCAATAAAACCCCAAGACAAGAAGTTTGCCCTGTTCACAGAGACCACAGGTGCCCTCCTGGTCTCCTGAGGGAGTGAAGACACAGAACGTCTTCCCATTCAGGTCTTAGAAACCCAGGCAGATAAGTGAACGCAGGGAGCCTCTGTGCTCCAAGGGATCAGCCTGAAAAAGAAAGTAAGAGAGAGAAAATAAAAGAGAAAAAAAGAAAAACACGGGGTGACCAAGCTTCTTTGAGCGAGGCCCATTGTTTTTATTTTCAAAAGGGTCTTTTTTATACCTTTACTTGTACATAGAGGGAAATGAAAGATGCAAAGTCATACAGAGTCAGCCCAAACATTACATCTGTTTTGTCTTTATCAAAACCAGGATTTTTTCTGCAAACCTTTCCCATAGACAATGTTGTGTGCATTATCTTCTGGCCTTGGAGGCCTGTGGACATTTTATGACCCTCTTTTGATAAAGGCTGCTCAACCAAAAAACTTATTTTTCCTTGAAATGTTTTTTCTCTGTATTTTTAATCTATGTCAGCCTCAGAAAGTATTAAAAAAGTTACATTTCTCATGGAGCAAAGGTGCAGTGAGTTACAAGAAAGAACCAATTAGCTCAAAAGTCTGATGTGGTTAATTTCAAGGCTACTATTTTGTTATCTTACATTCCAACTATGTTAACTAATACACTCCTAGGTGTACAGTGGATAAGAGATATTGGAACTTAGCAACAAGTATTGGCTCAATAATAAAATCCTACACCAGCACTACTCTAATAACTTTTAACTCTTTAAAAGGCTCTGTGTTTTAGGCTTTCCATGCCTCTCACAGTTGGGAGACTGTAAATAATCATATGTGTAGCTGAAAGAGTCTAGATATACCTGCCAAGCAAGATAGAATGTTAACAGAGGGGGTTTGATTTGAAATATTCCTCTCATGTCCAAGAGACTTATTAGCTATAGCCCTAAGTTGATTTTTTCCAGAGAAAGGTGGTCAGGGTTAGCCCCCTATTAATGTCAGAAGAGTTGGTGAAAGTCATAAAATAGTAAAAAAGACAGATTCTGGTTTGGGGGTAGATGCTTGAGAAAGCCTAGGGAGCCCATTGAGTCCTGAAGCCTTGCTTAACAGTTCTCTTCCACATGACCTTGTCATGGGTGGGATCTCCCATGGTGGCTCCCAGAAATCCACCTTATTAGAACTGACTCAAATGCATTCTTTTTTATAGCTGGGTAATATTCCATTGTGTACATGTAACACAGCTTCTTTATCCATTCAGTTCATTTGTCAGTGGACATCTAGGTTGCTTCCATGTCCTAGTTCTTGTACACAGTGCTGCAGTGAACACTGGGGTATGTGTGTGTTTTTTTTTAAATTTTGGTTTCCTCAGGGTATATGCCTAGTAGTGGGATTACGGGGTCATATGGTAGTTTTATTCCTAGTTATTTAAGGAATCTCCATACTGCCATCCATATTATTGGCTGTATTAATTTACATTCCTGCCAACTGCAAGAGGGCTCCCTTTTCTCCACATCTTCTTTAGCATTTATTTTTTGTGATTTTTTGATGATTGTCATTCTGACCAGTGTGTGGTGGTATCTAATTGTAGTTTTGATTTGCATTTCTCTAATAATGAGTGATGTTGAACATCTTTTCATATGATTACTAGTGATCTGTATGTCTTCTTTGGAGAAATGTCTGTTTAGGTCTTTTGCCCATTTTTTGATTGGATTGTTTTTCTGGTATTGAATTGTAAGAGCCACTTGTATATTTTGGAGATTAATTCTTTGTTAGTTATTTCATTTGCTATTATTTTCTTCGATTCTGAGAGGTTTCTTTTCACTTTTTTTATAGTTTCTTTGCTTTGCAAAAACTTTTAGGTTTAATTAGGTCTCATTTGTTTATTTCAGTTTTTATTTACATTACTCTAGAGGTGAGTCATAGAGGATCTTGCTGTGATTTATGTCATACAGTGTTCTGCCTATGTTTTCCTCTAAGAGCTTTATAGTTTATGGTCTTATATTTGGATCTTTCATCCATTTTGAGTTTATCTTTGTGTATGGTATTAGAAAATATTCTAATTTCATTCTTTTATGTGTAGTTGTCCAGTTCTCACAGCACCACTTATTGAAGTGACTATCTTTCCCCGTTGTATATTCTTGCCTCCTTTGTCAAAGATAAGGTGTCCATAGCTGTGTGCGTTTATCTCTGGGCTTTCTATCTTATTCCATTGTTCTATATTTCTGGTTTTATGCCAGTATAATACTTTCTTGATGACTGTAACTTTGTAGTATAATCTGAAGTCAGGAAGGCTGATTTCTCCAGCTCTGTTTTTCTTTCTCAAGATGCTTTGGCTATCCAGGGTCCTTTGCATTTCCATATGAATTGTAAAAGCTTTTGTTCTAGTTCTGTGAAAAATGCCACTGGCAATTTGATATGGATTTCATTAAATCTGTAGATTACATTTGGTAGTATAGTCATATTCACAGAATTGATTCTTACAATCCAGGAACATAGAATATGTCTCCGTTTGTCATCTTTGATTTCTTTCATCAGTGTCTTATAATTTTCTGTATACAGCTCTTTTGTTTTCTTGCTGCTACTGCTGCTAAGTTGCTTTAGTTGTGTCCAACTCTGTGTGACCCCATAGACGGCAGCCCACGAGGCTCCCCCATCCCTGGGATTCTCTAGGCAAGAACACTGGAGTGGGTTGCCATTTTGGTAGGTTTATGTTAAAGAATCCTTGCATACCTGGGATAAATCCGACTTGATCATGGTATGATCTTTATAATATGTGGTTGTATTTTTTTTACTAGAATTTTGTTGAGGATTTTGCATTTATGTTCTTCAGTGATATTGGCCTGTAATTTTCTTTCTTTTTTTTTTTTTGTGGCATTTATGTTTGGTTTCAGTATCAGGATAATGGTCGTTTCATATAATGAGTTTGGGAGTTTCCTTCCTCTTCAATTTTCTGGAAGCATTTGAGCAGGATTAAGTGTTAGTTTTTCCTCTAAATTTTTTAGTAGAATTCACCTGTGAAGTCATCTGGCCCTGGGCTTTAGTTTGTTGGAAGATTTTTCTTTTTAATTTTTATTTTTACTTTATTTTACTTTACAATACTGTATTGGTTTTGCCATACATTGACATGAATCCGCCACGGGTGTACATGAGCTCCTAATCCTGAACCCCCCTCCCACCTCCCACCCCATGTCATCTCTCTGGATCATCCCCGTGTACCAGCCCCAAGCATCCTGTATCCTATATCAAACATAGACTGGAGATTCGTTTCTTACACGATAGTATACATGTTTCAATGCCATTCTCCCAAATCATCCCACCGTCTCCCTCTCCATCAGAGTCCAAAAGTCCATTCTATACATCTGTGTCTCTTTTGCTGTCTTGCATAAAGAGTTATCATTACCATCTTTCTAAATTCCACATATATGCATTAGTATACTGTATTGGTGTTTTTCTTTCTGGCTTACTTCACTCTGTATAATAGGCTCCAGTTTCATACACCTCATTAGAACTGATTCAAATGTATTCTTTTTAATGGCTGAGTAATACTCCATCGTGTATATGTACCACAGCTTTCTTATCCATTCATCTGCTGATGGACATCTAGGTTGTTTCCATGTCCTGGCTATTATAAACAGTGCTGCGATGAACATTGTTGGAAGATTTTTTATTTCAGTTTCAATTTCCATATTTGTGATTCATCTGTTCATATTTTCTATTTCTTCCTGGTTCCATTTTGGAAGTTTATACTTTTCTAAGAATTTGTCCATTTCTTCCAAGTCGTCCATTTCATTGGCGTATAGTTGCTCATAGTAGTCTCTTATGATCCTTTGTATTTCTCCATTGTCTTTTGTAACTTCTTTTTCATTTCTAATTTTATTGATTTGAGTCTTTTCCCTTGTTTCCTTGATGAGTCTGGTTAACAGTTTGTCAGTTTTGTTTATCTTTTCAAAGAACTAGCGTTTAGTTTTAGTGATACTTGCTACAGTCTCCATTTCTTTCATTTATTTCTTCTCTGATCTTTATGATTTTTTTTTTACTAACTTTGGAGTTTTTGTTGTTGTTGTTGGTTTTTTTTTTTTTCTATTTCAAGTTGCTTTAGGTATGAGATTAGGTTGTTTATTTGATATTTATTTTTTTTCTTCAAGTAGGCTTGAATTGCTATAAACTTCCCTCTTGGCACTGCTTTTACTATATCCCATAGGTTTTGAGTTGTGTTTTCATTGGCACTTTTTTCCAGGCATATTTTGATTTCCTTTTTTATTTCTTTTGTGAACTGTTGTTTATTCAGAAGTTTATTGGTTAGCCTCCATCTGTTTTTCTTTTTCATACATTTTTTCCCTGTAATTGATATAAGTCTTACAGTGTTGTGATCAGAAAAAATGCTTGAAATGATTTCAATTGTTTAAACTTTACCAAGGCTTGATTTGTGGCCTAGGATGTGATCTATCCTGGAGAATGTTCCATGTGTGCTTGAGAAAAAAAGTGAAATCTGTTATCTTAGAGTGAAGTACAATACAGATATACATTAGGTCCAACATGTCCAATGTATCATTTAAAGCTTGTGTTTCCTTACTAATTTCCTTTCTGGATGATCTGTCCATTGGTGTGGGTGGGATATTAAAATCTAACACTACTAATGTATTACTGTCAATTTTCTCTTTGATATTAATTAAATTAAATTATCAGGGCTTCCCTGATAGCTCAGTTGGTAAATAATCTGCCTGAAATGCAGGAGACCTTTGTTCGATTCCTAGTTCAGGAATATCCACTGGAGAAGGGATAGGCTACCCAGTCCAGTATTCTTGGGCTTCTCTTGTGGCTCAGCTAGTAAAGAATCCTCCTACAATGCAGGACACATGGGTTTGATCACTGGGGTGGGACAATGCCCTGGAGAAAGAAAAGGCTACCCACTCCAGTATTCTGGCCTGGAGAGTTCCATGGACTGTATAGTTTATCAGTTAAGTTCAGTTCAGTCGCTTAGTTGTGTCCGACTCTTTGCGACCCCATGAATTGCACCACGCCAGGCGGTGGTGTCCATCACCAACTCCCGGAGTTCACTCAAACTCACATCCATTGAGTCAGTGGTGCCATCCAGCCATTTTATCCTTGGTCGTCCCCTTCTCTCCTGCCCCCAATCCCTCCCAGCATCAGAGTCTTTTCCAATGAGTCAACTCTCCACATGAGGTGGCCAAAGTACTGGAGCATCAGCTTCAGCATCATTCCTTCTAAAGAAATCCCAGGGCCGATCTCCTTCTGAATGGACTGGTTGGATCTCCTTGCAGTCCAAGGGACTCTCAAGAGTCTTCTCCAACACCGCAGTTCAAAAGCATCAATTCTTCGATGCTCAACCTTCTTCACAGTCCAACTCTCACATCCATACATGACTACTGGAAAAACCATAGCCTTGACTAGAAGGACCTTAGTCAGCAAAGTAATATCTCTGCTTTTGAATATGCTATCTACGTTGGTCATCACTTTTCTTCCAAGGGGTAAAGCGTCTTTTAATTTCATGGCTGCAGTCACCATCTGCAGTGATTATAGGGTTGCAAAAAGTCAGACATGACTGAGCAACTTTCACACTTTCACATTGAGGTGCTCCTATGTGGGTGCATATATATTCATAATTGTTTTGTCTTCTTCTAGAAATGACCCCTTGATCATTATGTAGTGTTCTTCTTTGTCTCTTATAATGGTCTTTAAAATCAGTTTTATCTGTTATGAGTATTGCTGTTTCTGCTTTCTTTTGATCTCCGTTTTCAGTGAGTACCTTTCTCCAACCCTTCACTTTCAGTCCATATGTGCCCCTAGGTTTGAGGTGGGTATCTTGCAGACAACATATGTAGGTGTCTTTTTTTTTTTAAATCCATTCAGCTAATCTGTGTCTTTTAGTTAGAGCATTTTTTATTGTTCTGGGTTTGTTTTATAGGTCTTTTCTGTGTTCCCTGTCTAGAGAAGTTGCTTTAGCATTTGTTGAAGTGCTGGTTTGGTGGTGCTTAATTCTCTTAGCTTTTTGTTGCCTGTAAAGCCTTTGATTTCTCCTTCAAACCCAAATGAGATCCTTGCTGGATAGAGTATTCTTCATTGTAGGTTTTTTCCTTTTATCACTTTAAGTATATCCTGCCAGTGCCTTCTGCCTGAAGTTTTATTGAAAGATAGCTGTTACTCTTATGGGGATCCCCTTGTATGTTTTTTGTTGCTTTACCCTTGCTTCTTTTAATATTTGTTCTTTGTGTTTAATTTTTGTTAGTTTATTAATATGTCTTTGCAAGTCTCTGTATGGGACCCTCTGCTTCCTGGACTTGTGTGGCTATTTCCTTCCCCATTTTAGGGAAGTTTTTGTCTATAATCTCCTCAAATGTTTTCTCATGCCCTGTCCTTTTGTCTTCTGGGACTCCTATAATTCGAATGTTTGGGTGCTTAAGTTGTACCAGAAGTCTTTGAGACTGTCCTCATTTCTTTTTATTTTTTATTTCACTCTGCTTCAGTTCCACCATTTATCTTCCAGCTCATTTATCTTTTCTTCTGCCTAATTTACTCTAATGTGGGTTCCCTCCAATGTATTTTTTATCTAAACAGTGGAAACAGTGAGAAACTTTATTTTGGGTGTCTCCAAAATCACTGCAGATGGTGACTGCAGCCATGAAATTAAAAGACATTTATGCCCTGAGAGAAAAGTTATGACCAAGCTAGACAGCATATTAAAAAGTAGAGGCATTACTTTGCCAACAATGGTCCATCTAGTCAAGGCCATGGTTTTTCCAGTAGTCATGTATGGATGTGAGAGTTGGACTGTGAACAAAGCTGAGTGCTGAAGAATTGATGAAAAGATCCTGATGCTGGGAAAGATTGAAGGCGGGAGGAGAGGGGAACGACAGAGGATGAGATGGTTACATGGGATCACTGGCTCAATGGGCATGAGTTTGAGTAAACTCTGGGAGTTGGTGATGGACAGAGAGGCCTGTCGTGCTGCAGTCCATGGGGTTGCAAAGAGTTGGACATGACTGAGCAACTGAACAGAACTGATGGCATTGTTGATTGTTTAATTCTTTTAGGTCCTTTTTAAGCATTTCCTACTCTTTTCAATCCATGCCTCCAGTCTATTTCCCATACCTCCATTTTGTTTTTAAGATTTTTGATCATCTTTACTATTATTATTATTAATTCTCCTCAAGGTAGATTCCTTATTACCTCCTCATTTGTTGGGTTTTGGGGGGTTTTACCTTGTTCCTTCACCTGCTATATAGTTCTATGTCTTTTCATTTCATTTAGTTTACTATGTTTGGGGATCTCCTTTCCTAGGTTTGGAAGGTTGTAATTCCTCTTAATTGTGGACTCTGCCCCCCCATAGGTGGGGTTGGACCAGTGCATTGTGTAGTTTGCCTGAGTGAGGACGTGTGCCTGTGTTCTGTTGGATGGAGATGGATTTCATCTCTCTGAATGGCAGTGCTGTGTCTAGTAGTGTTTAGAGGTATATATGGGTTTGATATGGCTTTGGGCTGCCTGCCTGCCTGTTGTGTTCCTGTTTTGCTGAAGGATTGGCATGGGGGTTCCTCCTTGCTGGTGCTTGGTGGAGCTTGGTCTCAGTGTATATATAGAGGCCTTTGGGTGGGCTCTTGCCTATTAATTTTCCATGGAGTCTGGAGTTGTTTGATGTTCCAAAGTCCTGCAGTTGAGGCTACTCCCCACTCTGGGGTTCAAATTTAACCTCTTACAGTAGCATCATGATTTCTCAGGCCACACAGCACAAATAACAACAAAACTCCTGGGTTAATGAGAACAGCCAGGAACACCTAAAGAGGTTGACAGATTTATATAAAGAACAGAAGTGTGAAAAAGGAGAAGAAGGTGGTATAAAAGGATAAAGGAGAGAGTCAAAAGTGAAAAGAGCACTCAAAGTGAATAATCAAACCCCTAAGTGGATGTGAGAACTAAAAATTAGACTCTGAAAGATGCAAAATTAATAACAAAATATCAAAAAAACAAAAATTAAAAAGAATAAAATTAGATTCTCAAAAGTACAAAATCATAAAAATATCAAACACAAGCTTAAAAAATAAGGAATTTATTTTAAAAAGTGTTTTTCAGTTCTTACAAAATGTAAAAGTAGGTTATAAAAAATAAAAATTAAGTGAATCATAAAGCACCATGTTATTTTGGGTGCCAGTATGGTAGAGGAATATGATGGGGAGACTACTTTCTCCCAGAAAAAATTCATGAAAAGATCACTTAAATGTTGAGCAACTTCCACAAAACAACTTCTGAATTCTGGTGGAGGATACCAGGCACCCAGAAAAGCAGCACAATCTCTTCTAAAGAAGGTAGGACAAAATATAAAAGACAAAAACAGAGACAAAGGATTTATGGATGGAGACCTGTCCTGGGGAAGAAGTCGTGAAGTTTACACACAGTAGGAAACCCTCTCATAGGTGTGTCAGTGGGGAGCTTCGCAATCTCAGAAGGCAACATAACTGGGGGAAAAAAAAGAAAGAAAACCCACAGAATATGTGTCTAACTGCAAATACTTGCAGAGAAGCAGCTCATGTGATGGTGTCTGCCAGCAGCAAATGGGGGCTAGGCAGTGAGGCACGGGCTGCATCATTGATCTTTAGGGTAAGGATTGGACTTGAATGCCCTGAAGACAATCTGAGGTAGCTAATGTGACGTAGCAACCCAAACCGTGGGATCGTCAGAGAGACCAAAAAAAGAAAAAAAAGAAAAAAAAAAAAAAAGGACCTTTCCTGTGAAAAGCACTAATAANGAGGCACGGGCTGCATCATTGATCTTTAGGGTAAGGATTGGACTTGAATGCCCTGAAGACAATCTGAGGTAGCTAATGTGACGTAGCAACCCAAACCGTGGGATCGTCAGAGAGACCAAAAAAAGAAAAAAAAAAAAAAAAAAAAAAAAGGACCTTTCCTGTGAAAGGCTCTAATACCACACAGTGACCCCTGGAGCACTCACAGAACAATGAATTCTGCCCTAGCAAATACCAAAGGAGAGTAAGCCAGCTGCTGTTTAGGGCCCTCCCTCCCTGGAGACAGGTGTGCAACAGCCAGTGCCAGAAGGCAAGGGGCTGCTACAGTCTCCACCCTAGAGACCACATCTTCCATCAAAATGTGAATAGGCTGCCAATGGTTAATGGCATCTCCCTGGGATCCTGGATCGCTCACATTTGCCATGATTGTCATAGCCTGAGATCAGCTCTCCAGAGGAGACATACAGCACACCTGGGACTGTACCCTCGCTGTGCACATGGGAAACTAAGCGGCCAGGACTGTGGAGGTGCATAAGATGCATGGCTTACCTAGAATAGTATGCTTGCCAAGCACCTAGTCACCTGAGTGGCTTGGATCTGGAAAGGGCAAAAAACGCACAGCCCATCTGAGTCTGTGCCCTTGCAGAGCACCCTGGCGCCTGAGCAAGGTAGACCCAGGAAGTACACACTGCCTTGGGCTGTGGCAAACTCAGTGTAGTCCATCTACTTCGAGCACTTCCCATACATGCCAGCAGCATTTGTTTCCAGTGCCCTTTCTCCACACAGAACAACTGAAAAGTGAGCCTAAATAAGTGGCCACCTTTTTCCTGAAGAGACTTTTAAACAGAGGAAGCCAAAATAAACAAAGAAAGGGGAACCACCCTAGAAGTGACAGGTGCAACAGATTAAAAACTGCAGTTAATGCTGAGGCTGTGCATTAGAGGGTGAACGATAGACATTGACAACAAATACAAGCTGTAACAGGGGACTGTCTGACACTGAACTGACCCACACTGCCCACAACAGCCCCAGAGAAATTCCTAGATAATTTTTTTACAATTATCACTTTTTAAAAATTAGTTATTATTCCTTTAATTTTCATTTTTGTAGCCAACTATTACCTTTCTAAGATAAAACCTACTACTTTAAAACAAATTAGACTTTTGGATTGCAGCCATTCTGACTGGCATGAAATCGTACCTCATTGTGGTTTTGATTTGCATTTCTCTGATAATGAGTGATGTTGAGCATCTTTTCATGTGTTTGTTAGCCATCTGTATGTCTTCTTTGGAGAAATGTCTATTTAGTTCTTTGGCCCAGTTTTTGATCGGGTCGTTTATTTTTCTGGAATTGAGCTGCAGGAGTTGCTTGTATATTTTAAATAAATAAATTTTTTTAAAAAAGAAAGTGATAAATGAGGAGGTGTAAAGATCATAAATACATGCCATGTTTCTGTTTCTATCTTTCAAAAATCATCAGGAACTGTTACTTTGATTTAGTTCTGAATAAAGCCCTCTGAAGTGGAAACTTGGGGAAAAAATTATATATGTATATATATATATATATTTATTTATTTAATTTTCATGATCGATTTTGGTTTGTATTTTTTGTATTGTACTTTTGAGAATCTAACATCTATTCTAGGTTTTTAATCTTTGCTTTTTGATATTTGTTATCAGCTTTGTTTACTGTTAAGACTAAATTTCAGTATCCATTTTCACTTAAGGATTTGATTACTGGTTTGATTGATCACTCCCCCTTTTCTACCCTGGGTCACCTCTATCTCTTTGCTCCCACTTCTTTTCTCCATATAGCTCTATGAATTTCTCTGGTTGTTCTTGGCTGTGGAACACACAGGGATTTGATTGCTGGCTTGGTTGCTCTCTCCTCCTTTGACACTTTCTTTTGTCCTCCTCGTCCCCTCTATCTGCCTCCTCGCTGTCCTCTGTATAACTCTCTGAATCCTTCTGACTGTGGAGAGTTCTTTCACCATAAACCTATCGGTTTTATCTTCTGTGCTGTATGGACAGAGAAGCTTTGACCAAAATCTAGAAGCAGGAGACTCAACTTAAGAACTTTAGAATATCAGAGATATCCTTACTCCAGTTCAGGTCAGTTCAGTCGCTCAGTCATGTCCGACTCTTTGCGACCCCATGAATCGCATCACGCCAGGCCTCCCTGNCCTTTGTTTATTTTTGCTTTTATTTCCAATATTCTGGGAGGTGGGTCATAGAGGATCCTGCTGTGATTTATGTCAGAGAGTATTTTGCCTATGTTCTCCTCTAGGAGTTTTACAGTTTCTGGTCTTATGTTTAGGCACTTTTTAATCTATCACATTTTCCAATTGGCTGTTGCTAGTATGCAGGAAAATAGTTGATTTTTCTGTTTTGTTCCTTACTATACTTGTGTGTTACCTTACTATACTCTTGTTATTTCTGTTAGTTTTTCAGGTAATTGTCTTGGGCTCTTGAAGTAGGTGATCTGTGTCCCCTATCTTAGTTTGCTAGGGCTGCCATAACAAAATACCACAGACCGGATGGCTGGAAGTGAAGTGAAGTGAAGTGAAAGTCGCTCAGTCATGTCCAACTCTTTGCAGTCCTGTGGACTGTAGCCTGCCAGGCTCCTCTCTCCATGGAATTCTCCAGACAAGAATGCTGGACTGGGTAGCCATCCCCTTCTCCAGGGAATCTTTCCAACCCAGGGATCAAACCCAGGTCTCCCACATTGCATGTGGATTCTTTACCATCTGAGCCAACAAGGAAGCCCAAGAATACTGGAGTAGGTAACCTATCCCTTCTCCAGGAGATCTTCCCAACCTAAGAATTGAACCAGGGTCTCCTGCATTGCAGGTGGATTCTTTACCAGCTGAGCTACCAGGGAAGCCCACAGAACAATAGAAATTATTCTTTTCACAGTTCTAGAGGCTAGAAGTCCAATATCAAATTATTAGCAGAGTTGGTTTCTCCTGAGGACTCACCTTGGCTTGCAGATGATCTCCCTCTTGCTACATTTTCACATGGTCACCCCCTGTGCATACGGGCTCCTGTTGTCCCTCTGTATATCCCAATCTCTTCTTAAAAGGGAGCAGTCTGATTGGGTTAGGGCCCACCCTAGTGGCCTCATTTTAATCTAATTACCTCTTTCAAAGCCTTATCTCCAAATACAGTCATACTCTGAAGTACTAAGAGTTAGGAATTCAACATACAAATTTTAGAGGGAGGACACAGTTATCCCATAACACCCCCTTTCTTTCTGGTGTTCATACCTCTAGATTTTCCTAGTTTTATTACAGGTGGTGGGGGCATCCTTATATTGTTTCTGACTTTACAGTAATGTTGCCAGTGTTTGTCTAATCAATATATAGAGCTCTGTAGGTCTCTGGTAGACTACTCTTAGGAAGTTCAGGGGAGTCTCTATCTAGTTAGAGAGGTTTTTGTTTGTTTTAAAATCTGGAGTGGAATTAGATTTTATCAGATTTCGGGGGAGGCACCTTTTGATATAAACACATAGTTTTTCTCTTAATTTGTTAATGGTGATTTACATTAATAGAATTACTGATTTAGAATTGATATTTCTGTCTTAAAATTAACTGTATTTGGGGCTTCTCAGGTGGTGCTAGTAGTAAAGAACTCACCTGCCAATGCAAGAGACAAAAGAGACTCAGGTTCAGTCCCTGGGTCAGGAAGATTCCCTGGAGGAGGGCACGGCAACCCACTCTAGTATTCTTGCTTGCAGAATCCCATGGACAGTGGAGCCTGTTGGGCTATAGCCCATAGGATAGCAGAGTCAGACATGACTGAAGCAACTTTGCACTCAATTTCTGGTTTTATTTTATTCCTTTTTCTTAATGTACTTTATACAACATCTTGAGTTGAAAGCTCTGTTCATTTATTTTCAGTCTGTCTGCCCTTTTGATAAAATATTTTTTTTAATTTTATTTTTAAATTAACATTTAAATAAAATTGGCTTTGTTGTTATACACATGCTTAGATTCTTATAACCACCACAATCACCACTACTACCACAAAGAGTAGAACACAACCCCTCCAAAGTCCTTTATATTATACCTTAGTAGTCATGCCCTCCCTCTACCCCTAACTCCTGGCAACCACTGTTCTCCATCACTGTGATTTTGCCTTTGCCAGAATGTCGTATAAAGGAATACACAGTATGTAATATTTTGAAACTGACCTCTTTTACTTAGCCTAATGCCTTTAAGATTTATCCATGTTGTCGCATATTGATAGCTTGTTCTTTTTTTATTGAAGAATTGTATGGATCTACCACAGTTTCATTTTGTTTATTTTGAGTGAGCCATATGGCATGCAGAATCTTAGTTCCTTGACCAGGGATCAAACCCCTGCCCTCTGCAGTAGAAGCGCAGAGTCCTAACCACTGGACTGCCAGGGAAATTCCTCTACCACAGTTTCTTTATCAATTTACCCATTGAAGGACACTGGATTGTTTACAGCTTTGGGTGATTATGAATTGGGCTGCTGTGAACATTTGTGGGCAGGCTTTTGGGTGAACATGAGTTTCCCTAGGGTAAAGACCTAGCAATGGGATTCCTGAACAGTGTGGGCAGTAGATGCTTTAACTTTATTGTAAACTGCCAAACTGTTTTCCAGTGATTGTGCCATTTTACATTCCCACCAGCAATATGTGAGAGTTCCAATTGTTCTCCATATTCATCAGCACTTGGTATTGTTAGTACACTTATTTCAGTCATCCTAATAAATGTGTGGTGATATCTCATTTTGTGGCTCATCTAATGGCTAATTATGTGGAACATCTTTTCATGCATTTATCTGCTACTCATATACTCTTTTTTGCAATGTCTTTAAACAGACACTTGGAACAACTACTGCCTTTTAAAAAATTAGGTTGTTTAACTGTTGAGCTTTGAAAGTTCTTTGTATAGTCTGGATTCAAGTCTCTTGTCAGGTATGTGATTTGCAAATATTTTCTCCCATTCTGTGGCTTGTATTTCATTCTCTTATGAGTTTCTTAAACATGTTCACATTCTAGAAAGTCTAGTTTATCTATTTTATCTTTCATGGTTCATGCTTTTATTTAACAGCTC
Organism: Neotragus moschatus; assembly: GCA_006410615.1. Taxonomy (NCBI): domain Eukaryota; kingdom Metazoa; phylum Chordata; class Mammalia; order Artiodactyla; family Bovidae; genus Neotragus; species Neotragus moschatus. The sequence continues at coordinate 1,019,849 of SJYA01003311.1, read as the reverse complement.
TTTCTGTAAACTCAGGGTGCAGTTTTCTCCTTTTTTAACCTAACAACTGTATGGTTTTAGGTTTTGCATTTCTATCTGTGTTCCATTTTGACTAAATTTTCACATAACGTATGATGTTTAGGTTGGATGAACCTTTTTTTGACATATGGATGTCCACTTTTTCCAATACCACTTCTTGAAAAGACGATTTTTAATTTTTATTTTTCTATTGACTTGGATTTGTACCTTTGTCAAAAGTGGAATGACCATATTTGTATGGTTCTGTCTCTGATTTGTTCTTTTCCATTGATCTACGTTATCAATCCCTTTCTCACAACCTCACTGTCTTGACTGCTGAAGCTTTATAGTAATTCTTTTTTTTTTAAGATTTATTTATTTTTGCCTGCACTAGGTCTTTGTTGCTGTATACAGGCTTTCTCTAGTTGTGGAGATTTGGGTCTACTCTTTGTTGTGGTGTGCTGGCTTCTCATTGAGGTGGCTTCTCTTGTTGCAGAGCACTGGCTCTAGGTGCGCAGACTTCAATAGTTGTGGCACCTGGGCTTAGTTGCTCCGCAGCCTGTGGGATCTTCCCTAACCAGGGGTCAAACCTGTGTTCCCTGCATTGGTGGGCAGATTCTTAACCACTAGACCACCAGGGAAGCCCTATAGTAATTCTTAAAATCAAGTAATATGACGTCTTCAATTTTGTCTTTCCATAAAATTTAAGAGTCAGTTTGTCTGAATCTACAACAATTTCTGCTAGGATTTTAGTTGAAATTCAGTTCAGTTCAATCACTCAGTCATGTCCGACTCTTTGCAGCCCCATGAGTCACAGCACACCAGGCCTCCCTGACCATCACCGACTCCCAGAGTTCACTCAGATTCACGTCCATAGAGTCAGTGATGCCATCCAGCCATTTCATCCTCTGTTGTCCCCTCTTCCTCCTGCCCCCAATCCCTCCCAGCATCAAAGTCTTTTCCAACGAGTCAACTCTTCGCATGAAGTGGCCAAAGTACCGGAGTTTCAGCTTTAGCATCATTCCTTCCAAAGAAATCCCAGGGCTGGTCTCCTTCAGAATGGACTGGTTAGATCTCCTTGCAGTCCAAGGGACTCTCAAGAGTCTTCTCCAACACCACAGTTCAAAGGCATCAATTCTTCGGTGCTCAGCCTTCTTCACAGTCCAACTCTCACATCCATATATGACTACAGCCTTGACTAGACGGACCTTAGTCAGCAAAGTAATGTCTCTGCTTTTGAATATACTATCTAGGTTGGTCATAACTTTTCTTCCAAGGAGTAAGCATCTTTTAATTTCATGGCTGCAGTCACCAGCTGCAGTGATTTTGGAGCCCCCAAAAATAAAGTCTGACACTGTTTCCACTGTTTCCCCATCTATTTCCCATGAAGTGATGGGACTGGATGCCATGATCTTCGTTTTCTAAATGTTGAGCTTTAAGCCAACTTTTTCACTCTCCTCTTTCACTTTCATCAAGAGGCTTTTCAGTTCCTCTTCACTTTCTGCCATAAGGTTGGTGTCATCTGCATATCTGAGGTTATGTTAACTATATAGATCAATTCAGAGAGAATTGTGATCTTTATTTTTTTATCAAGGTGAAATATGTAGCTAAACATATATATAATTAAACATGAAATATATAATTATAAACATTATAAAGTTTACAGTTCCATGATATTTAGTGCATTCATAGTGTGGTGCAACCACAGCCTCTGTCTGTTTCCAGTATATTTTCATGGCCCCAGAAAAATATCCTGGATCCATTAAATAATTGTGTCCCATGTCCCCACTCATCTCATCCCCTGGTAACCAATAATCTGCTTTCTGTCCATATGGATTTGCCTGTTATGGATATATGATGTAGTAGTAATCATATAGTATGTGATCATTTGTGTCTGGCTTCTTTCACTTACCATAATGTTTTTAAGGTTTATCCAAGTTATAGGATGTATCAGTGTTTTGTTCCTTTTTATGGTTGAGTAGTATTTCATTGTATGGATATAGTACATTTGTTTATCCATTCATCTGCAGATAGGCATTTGAGTTATTTCCACCTTTTGGCTGTTATGAATAACGCTGCTATAGATGTTTGTGTGCATGTTTCTATGTGGACACATGTTTTCATTTCTCTTGGACATATACCCAGGAGTAGAATTACTCAGTCCTATGGTAATTCTGTGTTTAACTCTTTGGGGGACCACTGAAACATTTTGCACAAGGACTGCAAGAGAATTGTCCCCTTAGATACATTGAATCTTCTAATTTTTGTGCATGACATGTTCCTCCATATTTACTCTTTGAAAAATTTCATCAGTGTTTTATAGTTTTCAGCATACAGATCCTGTGTATGCTTTTTTTTTTTATTAGATTTATCCCTGAGTTCTGTATTTTTTTGCAAATACTGTAAATGGTACCTTTTTAAACCCTTGGTTTCTAATTGTTTATTGCTACTGTAATATGTGTGTGTGTGTATATATGTATATATATATGTATGTATATAAAACACAAAGTCAGACACGACTTAGCAACTGAACAACAAGTGTATATAAATATGATTGATTTATATTGGCTTTATATCCTGCCACCTTGGTAAACTCACTTATTAATTCTAGGAATTTTTTTTGGAATTGTTGTTCAGTCACTAAGTCGTGTCTGACTCTTTGTGACCTCATGGACTACTGTGTGCCAGACTTCCTCATCCTTCTCTGTCTCCCGGAGTTTGCCCAGACTCATATCCATTGAATCAGTGATGCCATCCAACCATCTCATTCTCTGTCGCCTCCTTCTTCTCCTGCCCTCAATCTTTCCCAGTATGAGGGTGTTTTCCAGTGAGTTGGTTCTTCACATCAGGTGTCTAAAGTATTGGAGCTTCAGCTTTAGCATCAGCCTTTTCAATGAATATTCAGGGTTGATTTCCTTTAGGATTGACTGGTTTGATCTCCTTGCAGTCCAAGGGACTCTCAAGAGTCTTCTCCAGCACTATTTGAAAGCATCAGTTCTTTGGTGCTTAGCCTTCTTTATGGTCCAACTCTCACATCCATACATGACTACTGGAAAAATCATAGCTTTGACTATGCAAACCTTTGTTGGCAAAGTGATGTCTCTCCTTTTTAACATGCTATCTAGATTTGTCATAGCTTCTTTTTGGTATATTCTTTGTATTTTTTTGTCTAGATGATTGTGATCATGTCATGTGCAGTAGGGACAATTTTATTCCTTTCTTTCCAGTCTTTATTTTCCTTCTTGCCTTTTTGTTCTGGCTATGATTTTCAAGCACAGTGTGGTGAGAGTGAACTAACACCCTTGCCTTGTTTCCAATCTAAGGGAGGAATCATCTTTTCACTAATATAATGTTATCTATATAGGTTATCAAGGTAAGGAAGTTCACTTCCATTCCTTTTTTGCTGAGTTTTTTTTTTTTTTAATGAATGAGTGTTGAATTTTCCCAATGTTTTTATTCCACCAATGGATATAATCATGTTGTTTTATTCCTTTAATCTGTTAATATCGTAGGTTACATTGATTGATTTTCAAATATCACAGAATTGAAATCACAGGATAAACCTTAATTGCTAATGATGTATTATTCTTTTTATATATTATTGGATTTGATTTACTAGTATTTCACTGAGGATTTTTGTGTCTTTGTTCATGAGGGATATTGGTCTATAATTTTTTCTTACATTTAAGTTTTCGTATCAGGGCAATCAGTGCTGGCCTGAAAGAATGAGTTGGGAAATACTCCTCTGTTTTCTAGAAGAGATAATGTAGAATTAGTGGGTTTTAAAAAATGTTTAGTAGAATTTTTGAGTGAAACCACCCAGGCCTAAGGATTTCTTTTTAGGTTTTAACTATGGATTTATTTTCTTGGGTAGATATAGAATTATTCAGATGTTCTATTTTGTCTTGGGTAAGTTTTGATAGTTTGTGGTATTCAAGAAATTGGTCCACTTTAGCTAAGTTGTAGAATTTATGAGCATGGAGTTATTTGTAGTTTCCCTCTATTATCCTTTTAGTGTCCATGAGGTCTTTAGTAATGTTTTTAATTTGATGTTATTTTTTTCATTTTTATACTTAATGTTAGTAATTTGTATCTTTTATTGTCATTCTGTTGGCATCTTATCAATTTGATCTTTTCAAAGAATAGTTTTGGTTTCACTTAAAATGTATTAAGATTTGGTTTTTTCACATAGGATTTAGTCTATCTTGATTTTGTGTTGTGAACTTGAGAAGAATGTGTATTCTGCTACTGTTGGGTTGAATATTCTATCAGTTTCAATTTAATCATGTTGATTAGTGATAATCTATGTCTTTGCTAATTTTTCATCTACTTATTTTCTTGATTACTGAGAGAGATGTGTTGAAGTCTCCAAGCATAATTGAGAATTTATCTGTTTCCCTTTTTAGTTCCATCAGTTTTTGCTTTGTATAGTTGGAAGCTCTGATGTTAGGTGCATCCACATTTAAAGATTGCTATGTTTTCTTGTCATTATGTTTACCATCTTATCATTGTTTTCTATCCCTTTTCATCCCTGCTAATTTTCCTTGGTCTGAAGTTACTTTATACATTATTTATTTATAACTGGATATTTGTGCCTTTGACCACTTTCATCCAATTCCCTTGCTCCTCACCTGCTGCCTCTGGTAACCACAAATCTGATCTCTTTTTCTATGAGTTTGGGCTTTTTCAGGTTCCAAATATAAGTGATATCATATATTATTTGCCTTTTTCTATCTGACTTATTTCACTTAGCATAATGCCCTTCAGTTCACATATGGTAGGATTTCTTTTTTTTTTGGCTGAGTAGTATTCATTCAGTTGTATGTGTATGTGTGTGTATCACATTTTCTTTATCCACTTGTCTATTAATGGACATTTAGGTTGTTTGATTTTCTTATGTTGAACCACTCTTGCATTCCTGGGATAATTCCCCCTTGGTCATAGCATATAATCATTTTAATAGGCTGCTGAATTTGGTTTGCTAGTATTTTGTTGAGGATTTTTACATCAGTATTCATAAAGCATATTAATGTGTAGTTTCCCTTTCCTGTAGTATTTTTTTCTGGCTTTGGTATCAGGATCTCATAGAATGAGTTAACATGTGTTCTCTCCTCTTCTGTTTTTTGAAAGAGTTTGACAAGGATTGATGTTAATTCTTCATTAAATGTCATGTATGGATGTGAGAGATGGACTATAAAGAAAGCTGAGCATTGAAGAATTGATGCTTTTGAACTGTGGTGTTAGAGAAGACTCTTGAGAGTCCCTTGGACTGCAAGGAGATCCAACCTGTCAATTCTAAGGAAATCAGTCCTGAATATTCATTGGAAGGACTGATGCTGAAGCTGATACTCTGATACTTTGGCCACCTGATGCCAAGAACTGACTCATTGGAAAAGACCCTGATGCTGGGAAAGATTGAAGGCAGCAGGAGAAGGGGACAACAGAGGATGAGATGGTTGGATGGCATCACTGATGCAATGGACATGAGTTTGAATAGGCTCTGGGAGTTGGTGATGGATAGGGAAGCCTGGAGTGCTGTAGTCCATAGGGTTGCAAAGAGTCAGACAGGACTGAGTGACTGAACTGAACTGAACTGAACTGAACTGAGAAACCACCAGTGAAACCATCAAATAACCTTAACTTTCCTTTGTTGGAAGCTTTTTGATTTTTTATTCAGTCTCTGTACTTAATATACATGAGTTCAGATTTTCCACTTCTTCAGTCAGTTTAGGTGATTTGTGTGCTTCTAGGAATTTGTCATTTTGTATAGTTTATCTAATTTGTTAGCATACAGTTGTTCATAGTATTCTCTTATAATCCTTTTTATTTCTGTAAAGTTTGCAGTAATGTCCCCACTTTCATTTCTCATTTCAAGTATCTTTGTCTTCTCTTTCTTCTTCTTTTTAGTCTAGCTAAATATTTGCATATTTTGTTGATTACCTTTCAAGCAACCAAATTTTGATTTTGTTGATTCTGTTTTTCTTTTTTTATTTCACTCGTCTCTGCTCAGATCTTTATTATTTCCTTCCTTCTGTCAGCTTCAGATTGTTTGTTCTTCTAGTTTCTTAAGGTATAAAATTAGGTTACTGATTTGATATCTTTCTTCCTTTTTAATATTATAAGCATTTACACACAAATGTCTCTCTGAGCACTGCTTTTGGTGCATCCCGTAAGTTTTGGTATGTTGTGTTTTGGTTTTCCTTCCTCTCAAAGTGTTGAAAAATCAACTTTTGATTTTTTTTCCTCTGATCTATTGATTTTTTTTTCAGAGTATATTGTTTAATTTTCACCAGTTTATAAATTTTCCAGTTCTGTTACTGATTCCTAGTTTTATTTCATTGTTTTTGGAGAACATACTTTATATGATTTTATTCTTTTAAATTATTGAGACTTGTAAAATGTATATTTTGCTGTTTTGGGGTAAGGTTTTCTATATTTGTTGGTTAGATCTAGTTGACTTATAGTGTTGTTTAGGTATTCCATTTCTTTATTGATCTTCTATCTGGATGTCTTATTCACTATTGAAAGTAAGGTATTGAAGTTGCCAACTATTATTATAGAACTGTTTCTCCCTTCAAGTATGTCAATATTTGCTTTATAAGTTCTTGATTGAAAGACCTTTTTATTACTATGTACCCTTCCTTATCTCCTGTAACAATTTTGTACTTAAATTCTATTTTGCCAGATATTAGTATAGCTACCCTAGCTCTCTTTTTGGTTGCTGTTTGCATGGGATACCTTTTTCCGTCCTTTCAGTTTCAACCTAGTTGTTTCTTTGGACCTAATGTGAATCTCTCATTTGTAGTATACAGTTGAATCCTGTTTTTGATCCATTCTATCTTACTTTGCCTTTTGGAGGGTGAATGTTTTAATAATTTTATTTATTTATTTATTGGCTGCAGTGTGTCTTTGTTGCTTTGTGTGGGCTTTTTCCAGTTGCAGTGAGTAGGGGGCTACTCTTCATTGTGGTGTGTGGGCTTCTCATTGTGGTGGCTTATTTTGTTGCAGATCATAGGCTCTAGTCATGCAGGCTTCAGTAGTCGCAGCATGCAGGCTCAATATCTGTGACTTGCAGGCTCAGTAGTTGCAGTGCACAGTCTGTGTGTGGTGCATGGTCTTAGCCTCTCTGCAGCATGTGGAATCTTTCCAGACCAGGGAGCAAACCTGTGTCCCCTGCATTGGCAGGCAGATTCCTACCCAGTATGCCACCAGAGAAGTCCTGAAGAGTGAGTTTAAACCATTTACAATTAAAGTGATTTCTGGTATGGAAGGACTTACCTATGCTATTTTGTTATTTGTTTCAGTATATCTTTTTGTTGTTGTTGTTCCTCATTTCCTAAGTTACTGCTTTCTTTTATATTTAATTGATATTTGGGGGGTAGTATACCAAATTGATGGAGAAGGCAATGGCAACCCACTCCAGTACTCTTGCCTGGCAAATCCCATGGACAGAGGAGCCTGGTGGGCTGTAGTCCATGGAGTCACTAGGAGTCGGACACGACTGAGAGACTTCACTTTCACTTTTCACTTTCATGCATTGGAGAAGGAAATGGCAATCCACTCCAGTGTTCTTGCCTGGAGAATCCCAGGGACAGGGGAGCCTGGTGGGCTGCCGTCTCTCTGGTCGCACAGAGTTGGACACAACTAAAGCAACTTAGCAGCAGCAGCAGTTTGAATTAATATACTCCAGCTTCTATAGCATACAAAGACTCTGCTTCAGTATAGCTCTCCCACCCATGTACGTTATTTTTGTCACAAATCACATCTTTAAACATTGTGATCCTTTTGACATAGATTTATGGTACAGTTTTATACATTGGAATTTCAAATAATGTAGAAAAAAAGAGTTAGAAATCACAAATACAACAATATTGACTTTTATATTTACCTCTGTAGTTGCTTTTATTGATGTTTTTCTATACTCTCAAAGGTCCTTGTATTTCATCCTGAAGGACTTTGTTTAGCATTTCTTAAATGGCAGATTTATTAATGGACTACCCCAGCCTTTGTTTACTTGAGATGTCTTAATTTGCCTTCATTTTGGAAGAATTGTTTTTCCAGATATACTTTTGGTTGACAGTTTTTTCTTTCAGCACTGAAAATATATCATCTCACTGTCTTCTGGCCTTCATTGTTTCTGATGAGAAATTGG
>SJYA01003311.1:970037-1004295 GCA_006410615.1 Neotragus moschatus | reverse complement strand
TCCCTTTTTTTAAAGCATTTTATGGGAAATGTCAGACATCAGGACATTTCTGTTTCCTTGCTTACTTTATGTCTAATTGTTCTATCCATTAGAGAAAGTAGGGTATTGAAATCTCTAGCTATTGTTGTTGAATTATCTGTTTCTCCCTTCCATTCAGCCAGTTTTTGCCTCATGTATTTTGGGCTTCTGCTGTTAAGTGCATATGTGTTTATAGTTCTCATACCTTCTTGATCTACTGACCCTGTTATCATTATAAAATGTCCTTTGTTTCTAGTAACAGTCTTTTTCTTAAGCAATTAAGTCTATTTTTTCTGATATTAGTATAGTTTTGAATCTGAAATGTGTTTCTTGGAGACAGCATATAGTAAGATCCAGTCTGTCCCTTTTAACTGGGGAATTTAGTTCATTTGTACTCAGTGTAATAACTGACAATGTAGGGTTCACATTTCTCTGTTTGTTTTCTCTTTGTTTTATTTCTGTTTTGTTCCTCAATTCTTCATTTATGCCTTCTTTTGTGTTTAAAAGCTACTTTCTAGTGTCCATTTTAATTTTTTTCTTTTCTGTATATATTTGAGTTTTTTTTTTTAGTGATTAGGGATTAACATTAATATCTTAATTTATACAGTTTGAATTCAGATTAACATCAACTTAATTTCAATGGTATATGAAATCTTTGCTCCTGTATATTAGTAGTTCCATTCCTTTTAACCTTTATGTTATTACTGTCACAAATTAAATATAACATTTTTATAAATTGTGTGCCCATGAGCATAGTTATAATAATTATTTTATGCAACAGTCTTTAATTAGGAAAAAATGAGATACAACAAAAATATGTTTATACTTCCATTTATATTACTTCCTTTTATATTTACATACATATTTACCTTTACTAGTACATTTTATTCATGTGGATTTGACTTACTGTATAGTGTCCTTTCATTTTAAGCTGAAGAGCTCTCTTTAGTATTTCTTATAGGGCAGGCCTACTAGCAATGAACTATCTGGAATTTTTTTTTGCCATTTTTTAAGAGTGATCATTTATTATTATTATTGGCCACACTGTGTGGCATGCAAAACTTCCTCAACCAGGGATTGAACCTCCTACTTTGGAAGTGTGGAGTCTTTAACCACTGGACCACCAGAGAAGTCCTATATTTGTTTATTTGGGAATATTCTGATTTCTCCTTTTTTGAAGGATAATTCTGTTGGATTTAGATTTCTTTGTTGACAGTGATTTTCTTTGAGCACTTTCATTATGTGATCCTACTGCTTTTTATCTAACTCCATGGCTTCTGATGATCAGTAAACTGTAAGTCTTTTATGAGTCACTTCTCTTTTGCTGATTTCAAGATCCTCTGTCTTTGGTTATGATATATAAACTCTTTGAGTTTATCTGTCATGAAGTTTGTTGAACTTCTTGGATATGTAGGTTAGTTTTTTAATCAAATTTGGGAATGTTTCAGCCATTATTTCTTCAAATAGTCTTTTCACTCCTTTTTGTCTCTCCCATATGTGTATGTTGATAAATTTGATCACATCCCACAGATCCCTTTGGCTCTGCTCATTTTCCTCATTCTTTTTTCTTTCTGCTCATTAGGCTGGGTAATCTCAAATGACCTCTCTTTAAGATCACTGAATATTCCTTCTGCCTACTCAAATCTGTTGTTGAAACCTTCTAGTGAAATTTTCATTTCAGTTACTTTTCAACTCTAAAATATTCATTTGCTTCCTATTTATGGCTTGTCCCTTTCTTGGTATTCTTTATTTGGTGAAATATCATTCTCATATTCTCCTTTAGACATGATTTCCTTTACCTCTTTGAACGTGTTTGAAATAGGTGGTATAAAGTCCTTGTCTAGTAGGTCCAACTTTGTTTAGAAAGTCATGGAGGTTTTTTTTTTTTTTTTGGTTACTTTTTCTCTGTGTGTTGCTACCCTTTCTTGTTTCTTTGCATATCTTCTAAATATTTTTGAAAACTAAACGTTTAAATTAATGTGGCAAAAACTCTGGAAATCAGATACTCCCTACTTCAATCCCTAGGGTTTGTTTTGTTGCTACTTGTTATTTATTTATGGAATTTATTCAGAAAAATCACTAAAGTAGAAGTTTTACTCAGCTTAGTGATCAGCTAATAATTGGATGGTGATTTCCTTAAATGCCTGGAACCAATAAATCTTCCAGGGCTTGACAAAGGGCTCTGTGTGCATGTTGGGACATACCTTCAACACTCAGGCAGACAACTTACAACTCTGCCTTAGCCTTCACTACCTGCTTTGCAGAGTCTCAAAGTCAGCCACATGTGAGTACTTAGTATTTCTCAAGTCTTTCCAGATTATGCTCACAGCCCCTCTGCATGCAGAAGTGAAATTTTGGAAGCCCTTAACTGCCATTTTTGGTGATATCATTCCATCATGATGTACTAAATATTATGGTTCAGTATTCATCCCTATGAAAATGACTTTTTCTTCTATAATCATAGTACTGTTATTTGACACCTGAGTAAAGTAACATTTATTTCCTAATATCATTTAATACCAAATGCTTATTCAAATTTCTCCCAATTATATCAAAAATATCTTATATAATTTGCTTATTTAAGCTAGGATCTATTCAAGAATTATACATTTCATTTGTTTTTTATAACCATTTAATCTTATTCATTCTTTAAAATTTTATGAGAATTTTCAAATGTGTAAATGTAAGAGAGAACATAAACACCCATATTCTCAATACTTTCATCCTACAGTTGTAATATTTTGCTGTATTTGCTTCATTATCTATATCTATCTGTCTATAATTTTTGCTGAGCCACTTTACTGTACAGCCACCATAACATAGTATCTTACCCCTTAGTACTTCAGTATCTCCTAAGAATAAGAATGCCCTCCTGCATAACCACACTACCTTTGTTTTACTTAATAGTTAATAATTCCCTAAGATCTTTTAATAACCCAGTCCATGATCAGATTTCCTCAACTATCCCTACAAAATGTCTTTTATAGTTTTCCCCCCAAAATCCAGGTCTGGTCAAGAGGTTAATTTTTTTTTCATATTAAAATAACTTGCTCATGTGTTAACAGGTCAAGAATTTGGAAAGNTGTTTTACTTAATAGTTAATAATTCCCTAAGATCTTTTAATAACTCAGTCCATGATCAGATTTCCTCAACTATCCCTACAAAATGTCTTTTATAGTTTTCCCCCCAAAATCGAGGTCTGGTCAAGAGGTTAATTTTTTTTTCATATTAAAATAACTTGCTCATGTGTTAACAGGTCAAGAATTTGGAAAGGACACAAGGGGGATAGCCTGTGTTTATTCTGTGATGTCTGGGACCTCAGCTAGAATAATTCGAAGACTGGATGATCAAGAGTTTGGATCATCTGAAGTTTCATTAACTCATGTCTGGTGCCTGGGCTGGGAAGACTTAAAGACCAGAAGTACCAAGCAGAGTGCCATTATGTGACCTCTGTGTGTGACGGTTAATAGCTTCCTCACTGCCTGATGGCCTCAAAGCAATCAGACTTCTTATGTGGCTACTTAGGGCTCTTAAGTGTGAGTGTTCCAAGAAGCAACATAGAAACTAAAGTTGCTTTTTCTGACATAGTCTCAGAAGTCATGCAGTGTCACTTCTGTCACATTCTATAGGCTACAAATGAGTCTGCTCAGGTTCAGTGTAAGGAAACATAGACCCTCCCCCCACCTATTAATAGGAAAAATGTCAAAGAATTTGGGGTCTTATTTTAAAACCACCACACATACAAAGCTATGTTGTTTAGTTGCTAAGCTATGTCCTGCTCTTCTATAACCCATGGACCCTTCTAGGCTCCTCTGTCAATGGAATTTCCCAGGCAAGAATATTGGAGTGGAAAATGTTGCCATTTCCTTCTCCAGGGGATCTTCCTGACCCAAGAACCGAACCTGCATCTCCTATATTACAGACGGATTCTTTACCACTAAGCCACCAGGGAATCTCTACAAAACTATAGAGAACACTATAATATACACCCAAGAATCCATGACTGAAAATTGTGCAGTAACATTTTTGCTAGGTTCGCTCCAGATCATTTTTAAAACAAATAAAACATCACCTTTTAAAAAAGGACTTCACCCTCCTGAATTGCCTGTTCTAGAATTGGCATACTGCTTATACAGAAAGTTTCCTTTATAGTAATAACAGTAGGTAACCAACCAAGGAATCTTTAAATATAGATCCAATAGTACCACCACTTCTTTTTTTCCTATGACATTTTTTTCATTAATTAAAAAAAGTGAGATCCCATACATCCACCACTGAGAATCAAGTTATAAAAATTTTGCCATATTTGACTCACCTATAACTTTCTTTTTTTAAACTGTCTAAGGCAAATCCCAGATATTGTCACTCCCTCCCTTTCCATACCACCACATACTTCAGTATGCATCTCTAAAGTATATATTTGCTCACATAACCACTGTCCTGTCATCATATATAACAATATAATTTGCCTCAATGTTACCTAATACTAACTCTGTAATCAAGTTTCCTTAACTGTCTAACAAAAAAGCACTTTCATAGTGGATTTGTTTAAATCAGAATCTAAACAGGGTCCATATGGCATTTGGCTGTCTTGTTTTTTGAATCTCTCTGAATCCAGAGAAAGCCCTTCCTTTCTTGTTTGATGCTGTTGAATTGTTACAAAAACTAGTGTAATTGTCCTGTAGCACATCCCACCTTCTAGATTTGTTTGCTTCCTTGTGACATTGTATCTTTAAAGAAACTAAGCCAGTTATCTTGTAGGACACTGATGTAGCCCTCAGTGTCATTTAATTTTTTTAAAATCTCTGTGTTTCTTGAAAACTGGAAGTAATATAAACTGCTTACGTGATGTCAGGTCTTTGGCAAAACTACTTCCAGGTGATGCTGTAAATTTCCTATTACATTACATTTAGGATGTGCATGAAGTTTGCCATCTTGCTGTTAGTGACAGTAAGAGGTGAACTCCTGATCTCACCATTGTAAAATTCTTTTTTTTTTTTCTTTTGAGACTAGCAAGTAATCTGTATACAATAATACTTTGGTACTATCTGAATATCCAGTTCCCTAAAATCAGTTAATTCATTAGGGCTTGCAAATCTGTGGTTTTCTTTCTTTTTTAAAAAAAATATATTTATAATTGGAGGAAATGGCTTTACAATGTGTATTGGTTTCTACCATACAATAACACAAGTCAGCCATAATTATACATATATCCCCTCCCCCATGAGCCTCCCTCCCCTCCCTCTATCCCACCCCTTTAGGTCATCATCACAGAGCATCAGGCTGGGCTCCCTGTGTTATGTAGCAACTTCTCAGTAGCTATACACATGGTTGTATATATATATGTCAACACTACTTTCTCCATTCACCCCCCTCTCTCCTTCCCCCACTGTATCCACAAGTTCATCCTCTATCTGAATTTCTATTCTTCCCCTGCAAATAGTTTCCTCAGTATCATTTTTCTAGATATGTGTTAATATGTGATATTTGTTTTTCTCTTTCTGACTTACTTCAATCTATATAATAGGCTCTAGGTTCATCCACCTCACAGGAACTGACTAAAATTCATTCTTTTCTATGGCTAAGTAATATTTCATTATATACATATGTGCCACAGTTTCTTTATCCATTCATTTGTTGACAGACATCTAGGTTGCTTTCATGTCCTAGCTATTGTGAATAGTGCTGCTATGAACATTGAGGTCATGTGTCTTTTTCAGTTATGGTTTTCTCAGGATATATGCCCAGTAGTGGGATTGCTGGGTCATTATGGTAGTTCTTTCTATTCCTAGTTTTTTTAAGGTGTCTCCATACTGTTTTCCATAGTGGCTGTATCAATTTACATTCCCATCTACAGTGCAAGGGCTTCCCAGGTGACTCAGAGGTTAAAGTGTCTGCCTCCAATGTGGGAGACCTGGGTTTGATCCCTGGGTCGGGAAGATCCCCTGGAGAAGGAAATGGTAACCCACTCCAGTATTCTTGCCTGGAGAATACCATGGACAGAGAGTAGCCTGGTAGGCTACAGTCCATGATGTCGCAAAGAGTCGGACACGACTGAGTGATTTCACTTTCTTCTTTCTGCAGTGCAAGAGGGTTCCTTTTTCTCCACATCCTCTCCAGCATCTATTGTTTGCAGATTTTTTTTATGATAGCCATTCTGACTGCTGTGAAATGATACNGGAAATGGTAACCCACTCCAGTATTCTTGCCTGGAGAATACCATGGACAGAGAGTAGCCTGGTAGGCTACAGTCCATGATGTCGCAAAGAGTCGGACACGACTGAGTGATTTCACTTTCTTCTTTCTGCAGTGCAAGAGGGTTCCTTTTTCTCCACATCCTCTCCAGCATCTATTGTTTGCAGATTTTTTTTATGATAGCCATTCTGACTGCTGTGAAATGATACTTTATTGTAGTTTTGCTTTGCCTTTCTCTAATAATTAGCGATGTTGAACATCTTTCTATGTGTTTGTTGGCCATCTGTATGTGTTTGGAGAAATGTCAAACCTGTGATTTTCCAATTTTGTTATTCCTTCTACATTTATTAGCTGCCATCTGTAAAGAGCTTTCCCTCATCATCTGGGGCTGTTTGGTTATCCTGAAATACAATTCCTATATAAAATGTGGGATGAATAACTATTTTTTCATTCAAGATTGTTAAGACATTATAAAAAAAAGTTTTACAAGATGATCTTCTTCAGGAATTCATAGCCTGGTTATTAGACAAAATAGCACACATTAACATTAGAGAATGAGACAGGATGGTATGTGCTATGTATTAAGTGACTTGTACACAAGTTCAAAGGAGGGAAGGGTCAGTGTGAGCCAAAGAAGCCCTAGATGTTTTGCATAGAAGTTTGATTTTGGCTTGCCTTTGAATAATGGGCAGATTTTAAAGAGGTGGACAAAAGGAAAGTGGGTATTCCAAGCAGTGTGGATGGTGAGGATGAGGGCACAGGGGAAGAGGATGAGCTGTATGTGTTCTGGAGGTGTATATAATAAGGAAACCATTCTGTCTGTAGAAGCTGGGGATATAGGAGTGGAAATAAGATTGGGGAGGTAGGTAGGGAGCAGAACATGGACAACTTTACATGCCAGTTCAGGGAAATTAACTTTTATCTTTTAATCAGTGTGTGTTTTGTGTACCTTGGGCATTTGTGAATTAGCTTTTTACCCATTGGAAAGCAAAATCTGGCTTTGTAAAAAGCTAAATGGAGGAAAACTAAGGAGACACCTTTTGGGGGCTCAGGGGTCAGGAATATAATTGGCATTTAGATAAATGTCTTCATCCTGTTCTCTCTGCAGCCCGTGTGACCCCAACTTTACCGAAGCAGGACCGTCCTGTGCGTGAGGGGACCCGGGTAGCTTCCATTGAGACAGGCTTGGCTGCAGCAGCTGCAAAGTTGGCCCAGCAGGTAGGTGCTGACACTTAGGCAGTGGCTCTGCCACTGATAACAGTTTGACTTGGAGTCTCAAAACTCAGACCTTGAGGCTGATAGGATCCCACTGTTCTCATTGGGAAGTGGGTAACTTGTGATCTTTATCCATGGCAGTATTCCAGCTCTCTTCTGTATCCTACATATCCTGAATGACAAAACTACTTCCACAGGTCACACAGTTGACATGATTTAGGGTGAAAGAAAATAAGGAGCCAGAGAAAAGCCCTTGCATATATCGCTTGGGTGTGTAAAAACCTCTCATATGGGAAGGACCAGGTGTCCTTGGGTGAGAACATTTGGCTTCAGATGAAGCTCTGAGGAGGTGACTCAGTTGTGTACACTCAATTTCTCAGTCTCCCATTAGTATGGGAATTTGTTTTTGTTTTTGTTTTTTTCGGAAAGAGGCTTTTCTTATCCTCTATACCAGATCCTATTGTCTTGATCTTCACCCTCTGCTTCCCAAGAAAGCTTCACCCACCAAGTTTTGCCCTAGAATCAAGTTGACTTCCTAGCATGTTATAGTTTTCAAAGCTCTTAAATGTTCTCCACCTGGGAGCAGTGGGAGGTGAGTCTTAATGGTTCTCTCCTTATCAACATCCCCTTATATCCCACATCGCATAGCTTAGAGCATTTATTCACCATCAGCTTTATGTTAAGTGCTTCCATGTACAGTGTTTCATGTAATCTGTCCAGTAGCCCTGTTCAGTAGGTGATATTTTCATCATTTTACAGGTGAAGAAAATGAGGCTCTCTTTAAGTGACTAGTCCAGGATAATGCAGCCAGTAAATGAAGGAGACAAGATTCAAACTCATATCCTCTAACTTCAAATTTCATGTTACTTGCTATTTAAATAAAATGAAATAATTAAATTTCTATATGAGTCAGTAATTACATCCTATTTAAATTAAATTTTAATAGAATGATGTTTTTAATATGATGTTCTTTGAAGTTCTAGAGTTACTTAGAAATGTCTTGGAGACTTTTGATGGGAGCCAGCAGAAACCAACCAGGCCAAGTGGCCATTCTTTGTCCAGAACTTCTCTCTGTTATGTGTACCATGTAAGATGTAATTTGAAAAAAAAAAAAAGAGAGAGAGATTTGACTGCTTTAAATAAACAAATTAAAGTTGTAAAAACTACTCTTAGTCCCTTCTGAGGAGCTCACTTCTGGTTGAGTTCATCAGGGATGACCTCAAAGAAGAGGTTTTGAATTTGGGAAGGGTTTTTGCAGGCTAAACTTTTGGAGGGGATAGGGAGGCATTCCAGGATAAGGGAATTCCTTGGTATTGCACACAAGGCCCTCTTGATTTGCTCTCTGATTACCTCTGCTCCCTGACCTTGTATCAGCCCCTCATGTATGCCATTTATACCAATCATACTGTTACATTATGGTATTTATATTCATTCTGTGTATTAGATTGTCTCAGGCCTCTGTGCCTTTGCACAAACTGTTCCCTCTGCACATTGGGAATCATGCCCTCTTAGATGCCTTTACCTAACACCCCTTCATGCTATCTACCACCAGTTTATTTCAGTGGCCTTCTGTGCTTCCATAGCATTCTCTCATGGTACTTATAGTGTGTACTTTTCTGTGTTTCTTATTAAACTGTAAGGGCCTCAATGGTGGGGACATGTCTAATTTAACTTGGTATCCCTACTATGTTAAGCATGTGTTTAGTCATTGTTGAATGAATGAATGAATGGATGAACAGATCTTTCTGGATTATATACTTCTTGTTGGGGAATGGAGTAAGATAGAGTTTAAAAAATGCATTCTGGAGCCAGCTGCTTGAGTTCAAATCTTCACCCTTTCACTTAAGCAAGTGACTTAATTTCTCTGTGCCTCGGTTTCCTCATAGACTCTTATCTGAGGATTAGATGAGGTGATATGTGTAAAAGCTCTGAGAACAGCACTTGCCACAGAGTAAGTACTATAGCCACATTAACTTTTCATCATTATCATTACGGGTTAGCTAGGTATAAGTGGCAAGACTGTGGAAACCATGAATGTCAGACCAGGGAGCTTATACTTGGGTAATGGCCTTTTGAACAAAAGAATTGATAAAGTGGCCCTGTCATAAGATAGATTAGTCTGTGGGGGAATCTGGATGAAATATATGAGAAGGAGGTTAGCAACAAAGGTAGAAAAATTTAAGTGACCTAGGAATGAAGAAATAATTTCTGGATTCAGATGAGAGAAATGGGGTCAGAAACAGAGTTCTTGATATTGATGGAGTAGCAAGCACTTTGGCTGAGAAAAGAGACTCTGAAGACAGATGGTTCCCAATTTGGGATTATGTGACATAACTCTTTATTCATCCCTCCCATGATTGTTCTTATATGTGTGTATGTTAGTCACTTAGTCATGTCTGACTTTTTGCGATCCCATGGGCTATAACCCACCAGGCTCCTCTGTCCATGGAGTTCTCTAGGCAAGAGAACTGGAAAATGACTTAATCTTTCTGTACCAGTTTCTGCTCATAAAATTGAAATTATAATTCTTCTTTCTCATGTTTCATATGAGTATTAAATAAGTTAAATTATAGAACAGTGCTTGACATGTATTACTAATATTATTATTCTTGTCCCCTAGAAATTCGTATGGTAGCCACAGCCTGTCAGATCTTCCAAAGGCAGGAATAGGCCTGTGTTGCCAAGAAAAGGCAAAGAAATGTAATCACTGAGTTGGTCTGTGTGGCTGTGTAGCATTTCAGAAGGTGATGTCGTTCACATGCTCCCAGCACCACTTTTCCAGGTTCTCAGGGGTCCGGGTACTCATTATAAAGGTACTTACTACACAGTGGATAGTATATCCATAGAGGGATGGATGGGTGAAACCCAATATATTGCAAGAAGTGACAAAACTCCTTATTCATCCCTTCCATCCAAAATTGAGATTTTAAGATCTAGTAACCTGAAGGACTGTCCTTTAGTAAAAGAAAAAGACCAGAAAGAAGATGTAAGAGATGAAGATAAAATGATAGTTTACCACTTACTGAGTACCTATTATTTGCTATGTGTTGTTATATTATTTGATGTTTCCAACAAGCCTGAAAAACAGCTATTGTTTTGCTCATTTTACAGAGGCAATTGAATTTCAGAAAAGTTAGTAGCTTGACCAAGGTCATCCAAATTAGGGAGCACAAGCATAGATTTAAACCCAAATTTATCTCATTCCAAAGCTGCTGCTCTTTCACTTGCAGATGTACCATTTTGAGAAGTATGCAGGGTGGGTATTCTAATATATCTAGTTGAAACCTGAACCCAACAACTCTTCAGCTGTGAGGCTTTTGGCTTAAGTTACTTAATATCCCTGTACCTCAGTTTTCTCATGGGTAAACAGGGATTTTCCTTCTCAGGGCTGTTCTAAGGATTATATGAGGTCAAATATTCAAAGTGCCTCAGCTACTAGCATAAATGTAGCTATTATTAGGCATGTCCTTGGTCCATCTCATAAATAGCAGTGCTAGGACCGAAACCCAAGTTTCTGAACTCATTTACCCTTCTGTTGCCACTGTACTAATTAGTAGCAGTGATGAATGAAGAATGGATGGTACTAAAGGACCTGCAGTATTGGAAGGCCTGTATGTACATACATCCAAGCTAAGCAGGGTAGTTGGGGGGGAATCATACTGACCACTGTCTAGTTTCCTTTCTGGGGAATTTTCTTCTCTTTTATTCATCCCTAAATTCTCCTCTCTTACTTGGCTTGTGTTTTAGGAGCTACAGAAGGCCCAAAAGAAGAAATATATCAAGAAGAAGCCTCTGTTGAAGGAGGTAGAACAGCCTCGCCCTCAAGAGCCCAATCTCAGCATGGCAGTACCAGCCCCAACTCTGGCTGCTACACCCCAGCTTCTCACCTCCTCATTGCCCCTGCCTCCTCCTGAGCCTAAACAAGAAGCGCTCTCAGGAAGTCTTGCTGACCATGAGTATACTGCTCGTCCCAATGCCTTTGGCATGGCCCAAGCAAATCGCAGTACCACACCCATGGCCCCAGGTGTCTTCCTGACCCAGCGGCGCCCTTCAGTTGGCTCCCAGAGCAATCAAGCAGGACAAGGTATGACTGCCACATGGTTGTAGAACTGAGAAAGATCTTAGGATCACCGGCTTCAAACCCTAAGCACTGGTAAATTAAAACACCCAGGAGGGGCAACCTAAGATGCTTGGATTTGACCTCATAGTTCATGAAGAGACATTGGTGTTAAGCAGAGATTAACTCAGATGTGAGTTTGGAAAGATCTTTCTGGTGGGCCAGTGTGGAGGATGAGCTGAAGATGGGAAGTCTAGGAAGGAGATGCATACACAAGTCCAAGCTGTAGTGAGGAGAAGCTAAGGGCTCTGGCAGAGGGAGTGAAGGAGGGGATAAATTGATCAAATATGGAAAAGTTCACATGGGACATAGGAGGTGGTTTGATATGGGGAAAAAGGATGGGGAGGGTTCAAGCTCTCATTTTCCTCACTTTGGCTCTGAGAGTACACAGCTCAAGGATGATGAGATTGGTATGGCACTGGGGTGATGAGAATAGGGGTTTCTAATGAAGCAAAGCCCTGGGAGTGGCAACTTCAGGGACACTGAGCTGTAATCACTAACCAGGCACTTGTTCAATCCTGATGGTCAGGATAAGAGGATGGGGAGGCACAATTACCTCCTTGCAGAATTTAGGAAGGGAAATGACTGGGACTGAAAAATCAGTGGGGAAAAAGAATCAGAGTAACCAGAAAGTCTGTAGCCACTGCAGGAGGTCATAGAAAGAAGAGCCAAAGCATGTGGTGTTGGATGGAAGTAACTAAGGAGGGCTTCTTGACCCAAGATGGTCCTAGAGCCAGCCATAAGGATGGGGAGGCTCTGTGGGCAGAGAAACAGGATGAGGATGGCTCAAGGACAGTTGGTGCTGGAGCTGCTGCCATCACCCTTGCCATAGCCTTTGCTTACCTCTCCTTTCCCCCACAGGAAAGCGTCCCAAAAAGGGCCTGGCTACAGCAAAGCAGAGACTCGGCCGTATCCTGAAAATCCACAGAAATGGCAAACTGCTTCTGTGAGCCTCTTTGTCTTCTGCCCCTCACCCCTTCACCCCCATTGCCTTCTCCATTGTCAACTCTCGGGGCACTCCTGGATCCTACCTGCCCCGGACAAGGTGCTGAGGCGCATTGTCCTGCTTTCTTGGAACTGACCAAAGGCACGGACTCTCCCTTGGGCCCCTTCACCTACTCCCACAGCTCCCTTCCCCACTTCGACTAGAGCATCCTGCCTTTCTTTTCCATATCTCTGAGTAGCAGGTAAATGGGAGTGGTTTCCAGCTGAGTAGAACCCTCTTTTCTGCTACTCCAATCCATTTCCCTTTCACCAGCCTTGTCTGCCCTTTACTCTCATCCCCACTTAAAGCTGGAAGGCAGAGTGAGAAGAAGCATGAGGAGAGCCCGGGCCCCTTGGTGTTTCCCTGGTCATGAAGTGGGAGGCCCAGCACTCAACACTTTCTGCAGCTCTAGCCCTATCTCCAGAAGCCTACCCATCTCTGCCCGTTCTCCTTCATCCCCTCAGCCCAGTGGATGTGTCTCACTCAAGACTCATTCCTGGGAGAAGGCTCTGGCTTCAGCCCCCTCTTGCCAAATGCTTCATGGAAATAAAGAGGAGGGCCCAGTCTTCTTACTGCCCCATTTCCAGGGTGGCCTAGAAAGCCCATGGGCTGACTTCATTCATCTTTGGAAAGAAGAAAGATTCCTGTCACTTCTTAAGGTGGGGACAGGACCAACACCCAGGACTTTGATTGAGACTTTGTAGCCTGTTGGAGGAAGCTACTTTTGGGTGACTATAGACAAAGCCACCTCTCCCAAGGTGAGCTCCAGGGATTTGCCTGGAGTTTGAGGTCCTGCAGAACATTATCCACATAGCTTTGGCTGGGCACCAGAAGGCAAAAACCATCTCCCAGAAGCTTGAAAACATCTGCCACTGAAGCAGATAGCCCATGCTCAATGGCCTGATCCCTTCACCTATACCACGGAGCACAGCCTGGACCTTCTGGAGAAGATGTGGCAGGACAGTTCATCTCGGGTTCTCCATCAGGATCCTCTCTGCTTCTCTCCCCACCTTGAGGTCTTGGTCTGAAGAAGGCTACAGAACTCAGGCTTTCACTCCTGGGGCTCTGTACTCCCAGATGTCAGGTAGATGCTCAAGCAGAGTGCTGATGGGTCACTCAGAACCCCAGGTGTAGGAGTGGTGATGCCCCTCTGTAAAGGAGCAGATCATCTGGTCCTCCTACCCTCTCTCCCCTTTGTGAATGTTTCTATTGTCCAAACAGAGCCCACCCCCTTCCTGGCCCTCCCCCGGCTCCCTCCACTTCCGTCCATCTTCCCTCCCTGGTGACCTGGACTAAATGGAGAATGTCTCCCTCTCCATTTTTGGCACTACCCAAGTGGAGTGCCTCCTTGTCCTCTACTCCCCACTTTAATGTCACCTCAGTTTTCCCAGTGCTTCTGGGGAACCTAACAGCTACCATGCAGGCTGCAGGGAATATGGGAGGCTTCCTTAGTCATCTTCATGTCACCATTTTGTCTTTCTTTTCTCCACAGCCCCACATCTACTCTCCTTCATTGGAATCAGGGGTCCCTTAGCCCCATTTGCCTTTTCTGTCTTTTTGGGACCCCAGGGCCAAGCAGTCCTCCATCTAGTCACACCAAAGGCAGAAAAGCCTGGCTACCTCCCCCCTAGCACTTGAGGTTACCACTCCCTTCCCCTCTGTTTCTGCCTAGCTTTGCTTTTCTTGGGGATTTCAGAGCAACAGAAGGTAGTGACGGGAGGGAAGGAGGGCAGCCTGTGTCCCTGTGTAGGCAACTGCCTGACTAGGCCTTGACTGCTGTAACCAAGACCAAGACCCCAGCCCTTCTGCCCATTAATAACCTCCTCCCCTTGCTCTTTCAAAGGCAGCTAATTACTAGCATATTCCCCCTGGTTCCAGGCCTCTTTCGCCTCTGTTTCTTTGTTAAATGTTTCTGTGGAGCTGAAACCCAACCTCAGTTTGACTGGGTTTCTGTTTAATTTAGTTGGACTCTCAGAGCCTGCTGTTTGTTGTTTTGTGTTTTAAATGAAAAGCAAGTTTACCCTCAGATTTATGCTTTTCCAAAGAGGCTAGTGTATTTTTTTTTTTAATGTTTCAGGTTCTAAGTGAGTTGGGAAGGGATTGGGAGTGGCCATAACCAAGGTTTAGAACATGGTGAGAGAGTTACCTCTGGACTCTAGTCCCCAGCACAGAGCTGGGGCTTGGAAAGGGGGCAGGGAGAGAGGATTTCTATTTACCTTTAATATATTTTTACAGAAAAGCAATTTAAAAACAAACCCACAGCTTCTGTACATGTCTAAATATATTTTTAGAAGTGGGTAGGATTGTGAATTTCTGATGCAGGGCCTTTTTATAAACAGGTTAGAATAGCATCATACAGACTTCTCTGTTGTTTTTTTTTTTCCCCTGTTTTTTTCTTATGTTGTGTTACTAATGTAATTTATATTTTTTTTGATCCTTCTTTTCCTATAGAGATAAAAGTGATTTATCTTGGCAATTGCTTTGCTCGGCATTCTTTTTTTTTTCTTTTTTGGTGGTGGTGGTGGGAGTGATGGGGTGTTGGGGTCCAGGAGTATTGCCTTCTCTTTACATTCCCTCTGTCTCTTCCATCACCTCAGCTCTTCCCTAGTGCCCAGCCTTATACCTGAGGTGGGGATGGGATAGGATCCCTGCCCTCACAGGAGACACAGTTCATACACCAAAAACAGATAATCGAAAGTACAGTGAGCAGAAAATCATACAACAATTCAAAGGGGCCTGACAAGTTTGTTGGGAAGGCTTTCCATAGCTTCCATGGGCTATTTTTACTGGCTATACCTGTATCTTCCTTCTGTGAATGTGGAGTTGTGGGGTTTTTATTTTTTATTCCCCTTCTGTCTCTCTGACATGCTTCTCCAGACTGCACTTGATTACTGTGTTTAGGGCCATTGCAAAGGATATAATTATTAGAGCTAGCATATCATGCTTATTTCCTTGTGCTAGACGTTGCCCTTAGCATTCTATTTATATTCATTTCATCGTCTCCAATAGCTTCATCCTACTGATGAAGGAATAGGCAAAAGAAACTTCTGGCATCACACGTCTTACAAAGTGGAGCCAACCTGGTTCCACACTCTGTGTTCTTATCCTATCACTCTGTTCTAGCATTTCTCACTAATAACTGCTCCCATTTAAGTGCCTTTTCTGTGCCAAGGGTTGGGATAGGGATTTTACCTGGGATATGTCATTTAATCCTCACTGACACCCCCAGGAGATAGTTATTAGCCCTATTTTACAGTGAAGGTGACTGAAGCTTGCCACTGGCCTTTCATAGCAGGATCTGCCTGACTTGAAAATCCATGTTCTTTCCTCTCATCATGTTAGAAGATCTTTAGCAGCTCGTGACCCAGTAGATGTTTATTGAGCACTTGTGTGCACGATGTAGCATTGAGAGTGTGTCCTGAGGAGAGCCTCAGGGGTGATGTTGGAAGCCTCAGTTCCAAATTTTCCACCACCTGGACTCTCTCTGTGACCAAAGGCAGGCTGCTTACTGTCTGAGAGTCACTGTAAAAGAAGTTTGAACCCAATCAGGATTTCTTTATCTTGGAGATTTTGCTTCTGTGTCACTGGGGTATGGCTGGCTGGGTTTAGCACCTACTGGTTAAATGACTTCCCCCCCAGCTCTCCCAATATGAATCTTGACATTGAGCAGGATTTAGATAGAGAAGGTTCTTGTCTGGAGCATGGGGAACTGTGTCTCCTGGTAGAAAGGCAACAGGAAAGAGGAGGGATTTTAGAGCCCTTGCAAGAATGGTGGGCTGGGTTCTTTTTGTCACCAACTCCCGCCCCACCCTTTCCAGTAAGGAGACAGAGCACTGTCACCAGCCTTGGATTAGCAGATAAGAGTCTTGGTCACCTTACTCCTCATAGGATAGGAGGTACCAGCAGATAAGAGGCTTCTGTCTGAAAAATGGGAAGAAAACAAGAGCACCCAACTTCAGTCTTCTCTCCAGTGTGAAGTGGAAAAGTGCACAGAACTTGTCACTAAGAGCCTGCCTTCTCAATGACTAACCGAGTAATTTGGGGGAGATTGCTTGTCTTGATACCAGTTTCTACATTTGTCAGATGGAATTATCTCAGCTGTGAAGCCCTCTAATGCATTGTCACTCTTAAACTTCCTGGGTTCTGTGATGCCCAAACTGAATCTCTAGTCCTGACCTGTCCTTAGTACACACCACATACACTTCTGCTTGCCTGTGTTGTATTCACTGCCTCAAGTACACGGGCTCCTCCCTTTCCATCAAGACCTTGTTCATACCAGAAAGTGAAAGAAAGTGAAGTCGCTCTGTCGTGTCCAGACTGCGACCCCATGGACTGTAGCCTACCAGGCTCTTCCCTCCATGGGATTTTCCAGGCAAGAATACTGGAGTGGGTTGCCATTTCCATCAGGAGAGCTTCCTGACCCAAGGATTGAACCCAGGTCTCGTGCATTGTAGGCAGATGCTTTACCATCTGAGCCACCAGTTGACGGAAATGGCATTTGCTCTCCAGTAAACTGAGTGGAGGAGAAGAGCACCATATGGTGCAGTGTGGTGATAGAGATGAGCACAGGATACCGATCNATTAGCCAGTCAGGCAGAGAACAGTGAAAAGAATATTGCAAACTAAGGCAATAGCATGAATAAAAAACAGAAGTGGAGGCAAAAAAAAAAAAAAAAAGAAAACCCACATGCATATAGAGGACAGGCAATTTAGTATAACTGTAGCTGTGATTTTCATCTAAGGGAACATACAGAGTCTCCAATAGGGAATGTGAGAAGTCATAGGATCAAAATTGATTAGTTTTTTGGCACGATATTAATTTTAAAACCTCAGATAATGGAAGATATGTAATTTGATGTTTGTCCAAAGACTTAACTGTATCCTGTGAATGACAGAGAACCATTAAAGGGTTTTAAGCAGAAAATGGCATGATCCAACTCGCTTTTTAAAAAGATCCTTTCTTTTTACTGAAAGAAGCATGGGGAGGGTACCATCTTCTAATGCCCTATCAAATGCCACTCCCCTAAGGAAGCCTTCACTCAATTCTGTAGTTGATTCTGACCTTTTTCTGGACTTTTGCATCTCATAAAGGGTGGATATTCCAGGTCATTTCCAGGAGGCTGACCCATGGAGTCAGCCACTCATATAACACAAGAGATAGAAGTTGCACTTCTCTATCCCCATTTTCAGCTTTTAACTCTCAAGAAAGTTCTCCTTTCCTTTAGGACCACAACATAATGCCAGCACTCAACAATGAATGTGGTAAGAGAGATACAATATCCATTTTATATTTTCCTTGTCAGGAGTCCAGCAAGCCTCTGTCATATTCCATCCCATTCTGTCATACACAACTTATCAGGGTTATCTCCCAAAAGTCCTCATTTTTTCATCTCTTCCTGCATAAAAACATCTATGGCTTCCCACTGCTTTTTACACATGAGCTTCAAGGCTTTTCAAACCTTTCCCAACCTGGAGACAATGGGCTATGATGGAAGGAGGATCTGCCTGGGAGTTGAGAAAACCAATGACTCAATTCCAACTCTGCCAGCTATGGGATCTTGAGCAGGTTGCTTCATGTTTCCTTGACTCAGTTCCATCATTTATAAAAATGAAGATAGAGGATTGTTGAGAGTGTCGTTAACCCTATCAGTGTCTTTAAACAATTCTATGCCTGACATTCAGGTAAATCAAGTTTAATTTTTTCCCAGTTAAAATGTGCCCAACAATGCCTGGGTGTTTCCCAGGTGGCTTAGTGGTAAAGAATCCACCTACCAATGCAAGATACATAGGTTTGATCCCTGGGTCGGGAAGGATCACTTGGAGGAGGAAATAGCAATCCAATATTCTTGCCTGGAGAATCCCATGGACAGAAGAGCCTGACAAGTTATAATCCGTGGGGCCACAAAGAGTCAGACACAACTGAGTGACTGAGCACAACTACTACCAACAAGGCCTGTAATCTTAACAAAGATTACAGAGAAAGCAAGCCTTAGGGGAATTGGAGAGACTATTTCAACCTGAGGCAGGAAATCAAGTTGGCTTCATGAGGAACATATTTTAAGGACATAGAGAGATGACTGAGTTAATTAGTATGGTGAGCCTTATACTCTTTTAGAGGAAATACAACTAAATCTATGACACAAAGTTGTTGGAAGGTGCTAGATTATCATCCATGCCAGTTCAATATCATTGGCTCCATTATACAGTGGTTTATCAAAGCTTTTGTGTCAGGCCCTGTATATGCCTTTGGAGGACTTGATCCTAAGGAGCATGTATGTGGTTTAGTACCCAGACTTGGAAATCCAAATACAGCAATGCTAGGATAAATACTATGTTACAAATTAGTATAGGATGCTATGAGAGCATGAAGCAGACCAAACCCAGTCTGAGGATCAGGAAAGACTTCAAGAAAGAAAGAACACCTGAATTAACTATTGAAGGGTATTCACCAGGCAAGAGAAGGCAGAAGAATGAGTTGCAATAGCATTATAAGCAAAAGTAGAAAATCAAAGCATCTTGGCGTGTAGGTGGAACTATAAGCTTTTGAGTTGGGTTGGTATACAGGCTGGGGTTAGATGGCACATATTAGGGGATGAAACTGAAGAGGTTGGCAGGAACGTGATCATAGAGGTCCAGTTTATGCTTCAGGATTTTTTTTCTGGTGATCCTTGGAGTGGGGAGAGACAAAAGCAAATTAGTGTGGAGGCCAGTGTGAAGGTAGTTGCAAGCTTCCAGTTAAGATGCAGTGAGGTCTAACCCAGTGGTTATGAAGATACTAGAGGTATTAACTCACCCCTCCCTTTTTTCCCCTTGATATTTTACTATAACATTTTCAAACATTCAAAAAGTCAAAGTAATTGTACAGCGAACACCTGTATATCTACCATCTAGATTCTACAATTAGTATTTTACTGTACTTGCTTTGTCAAATCTATTATATCTATTCATCCCTCTATCCATCAGCCCATCTTGTTTTTAATGCATTTCAAAATTGATACCTGTACACATTCTCTTAAACACTTCTGCATGCATGGCATAAACTAGAGTTCAATATGTTTGTGATTCTTTTTTAGCTAAAATATTCACACAATGAAGTATATATGCTTTGAGTATAATTTCATGTTTTGATAAATGTATATATACCCGTGTAGTCAACACCCCTATCAAGACACAGAACATTACCATCCACCCAGAAAGTTCCCACGTGTTTCTTTCCAGTCACAACCCTTCTCCCTTCCACAGTAGGCCTTGTTTGAAAGGACAGGATTTGAAAATAGTTGATCCAGGTGTAGAGAAACTGGATGGCTTCCCTCTTCAGCAAAGTCACAAAGGCAGGTAGTCATGGGGGATACACAGGCTTTACTAAACAAACTTGAATGGATAGATGCCTTTCAGCCTCCCTTCCCCTTCCTGGGCCTCATCAATGCGTGAAATGGTGAGGCAGAGAGGAATTGAGTCAAGGGACTGCCAGGCCCTCAGGAACTAACAATCTTGTGAAGAAGACAGAAACATAGTCACAATTCTGTGTAACAGATGTTGAATGTTGTACCAGGGTCAGTGCTATAACAGGAAAGGATGGAAAATGAGATAAAACAGCACAAAAGTTCTGCAAGGGTTTGGAGTGTGTGTAGGTGGGTGAAGAAAGATAAAGCAAGTGGCTCAGACTTTAGAGGGACTGGAGGAGCTCAAAGGAAAAAGGGAGGAAGAACCATTAACAGCCATGAAAAATTTCCTGGAGGTGAGAGGACTTAAGTCTTGAATGATGTTGACTTTGATAATATGCATGGTAGACACAAAGATATTTTAAGTTCCAAGTAACAGAAAATGCAAGTCAAGCATGGGACATTGGCTTATGTAATGGAAAAGTCTAGAAGTATGTAGATTTTAGGCACAGTTTCATCAGAGCTTTGGTTCTGATTATATCAGATCTGCTCTCTTCTGTATGTGTTAGCTTTGTCTTTGGGATATTTCTTCATGGTTAAAAGATGGCTGCACACAACAGCAAACGAAACCATTAAAAAAAAGTGAGATAACCTACAGAATGGGAGAAAATATTTGCAAATGGTGTGAGAAACAAAGGTTTAATCTCTAAAATATACAAATAGCTCATACAACTCAGTAACAAAAAAGCTAAAAATCCAATTGAAAAATGAACAGAAGATCTTAATAGACATTTTTCCAAAGAAGACATGCAGATGCTCAGTAGGCCATGAAAAAGATGCTCAATATCACTAATTATTAGAGATATGAAAATCAAAACTGTCAATACAATGAGATACCACCTCACACTGGTTAGAATGGCCATCACTAAAAAGTCCACAAATGATAAATGCTGGAGAGAGTGTGGAGAAAAGGGAAGCCTCCTACACTGTTGGTGGAAATGTAAGTTGGTGCAGCCCCTGTGGGAAATAGTGTGGAGGTTCCTCGGAAAAGTAAAAATAGAATCACCATATGATCCAACAGTCAAAAAGGTCAGAAAGAAAAACACCAATATTGTATATTAACGCATATATATGGAATCTAGAAAGGTGGTAATGATGACCCTGTATGCGAGACAGCAAAAGAGACACAGATGTAAAGAACGGACTTTTGGACTCTGTGGGAGAAGGCGAGGGTGGAATGTTTTGAGAGAATAGCATTGAAACATGTATATTATCATAAGTGAAATAGACCACCAGTCCAGGTTTGATGCATGAGACAGGGTGGTCAGGCCTGGTGCGCTGGGATGACCCTAAGGGATGGGATGGGGAGGGAGGTGGGAGTGGGGTTCAAGATGGGGAACACATGTTAACACCCATGGCTGATTCATGTCAATGTATGGCAAAAACCACTACAATATTGTAAAATGATTAGCCTCCGATTAAAATAAATAGTCTAAAAACAAAAAGATACATACCCACCTATGTTCATAGCAACAATATTCACAGTAGCCAGAACATGGAAACAACCTAAATGTCCATTGACAAATGAATAGTTAAAAAAGATGTGGTACATATATACAATGAGATACTTACATATATACAATGAGATACTATTCAGTTGTTAAAAAAAAAATAATGCCATTTGCAGTAACATGGATGCAACTAGAGATTATCATACCAAGTCAGAAAAAGACAAATACTATATGGTATCACTTATGGAATCTAAAATATTGCACAGATGAACCTGCCTACAAAACAGAAACAAGCTCACAGACATAGAGAACAACTTGTGGTTGCCAAGGGGGAGGGATGAGGGAGGGAAGGACCTGGAGTTTAGGGTTAATAATGAGGAAAAAAAGATGGTTACTGCACATAACACAGTCCTTCCATTTGTGCTCATTTGCCATCTACTTCCTCTTTGGTGACATGCCTGTTGAAATCATTTGACATTTTTTTATTGGGTTGTTTGCTTACTGTAGAGCTTTGAGAGCTTTTTGTATGTTTAAGATACAAATTCTTTGTTGGATATGTGATTTGCAAATATTTTCTCCAAATCTTAGCTTACCTTTTTATTATTAGTACCTTTTACTGAGCAACAGTTTTTAATTTTGATAAACTCCAATTTATCAATTTTACTTATTTTATGGATTGTTATGTTTAAGAATTCTTTGATTAACCCTAGGTCATGAAAATTTTCTCCTATGTTATCTTTTATAAATGTTTTACATTTAGACCTATGATCCATTTTGAGATATTTTTGTATACTGTAAGAGGTTTAGGTCAAAGTTCTTTTTTTGCCTATGAAGTGTTCAGTTGTACCAACATTGCTTGTTGAAAAAACTGTCCTTTCTCTGTTGAATTACCTTTGCCCTTTTGTAAAAATTCAAGTGGCCATACTTGTGTAGGTCTATTTATGCAGTCTCTATTCTATTCCATTAATCTTATGCTTCTATACTTACACCAGTACCACACTATTTTAATTGTAGCTATATAGTAACCCTTAACATGTGGCTCAGAGGTTAAAGCGNACCTTTGCCCTTTTGTAAAAATTCAAGTGGCCATACTTGTGTAGGTCTATTTATGCAGTCTCTATTCTATTCCATTAATCTTATGCTTCTATACTTACACCAGTACCACACTATTTTAATTGTAGCTATATAGTAACCCTTAACATGTGGCTCAGAGGTTAAAGCGTCTGCCCGCAATGCGGGAGACCCGGGTTCAATCCCTGGGTTGGGAAGATCCCCTGGAGAAGGAAATGGCAACCTACTCCAGTATTCTTGCTTGGAGGATCCCATGGATGGAGGAATCTGGTGAGCTACAGTCCACGGGGTCGCAAAGAGTTGGACACGACTGAGCCACTTCACTTCACTTCACTTCACTAATAGCAAATAGAGTTATTCCTCCCACCCCAGTCTTCTTTTTCAAAAGTGTTTATCTATTCTAGGACCTGTGCCTTTTCATNGATGGAGGAATCTGGTGAGCTACAGTCCACGGGGTCGCAAAGAGTTGGACACGACTGAGCCACTTCACTTCACTTCACTTCACTAATAGCAAATAGAGTTATTCCTCCCACCCCAGTCTTCTTTTTCAAAAGTGTTTATCTATTCTAGGACCTGTGCCTTTTCATACACATTTTAGAATAAGCTTTCCTGTGCCTGAACATACACACATTTTAGAATAAGCTTTCCTGTGCCTGAACATACACACATTTTAGAATAAGCTTTCCTGTGCCTGAACAACCTTGCTGGTATTTTGAAAGAAACTGCATTATATCTATAGGCCAATTTGGAGAGAATTGACATGTTATTAAGGGGTTTTATTTATTCATTTTTTGTTACACTAGGTGTTCTTTGCTGTGTGTGGGCTTTCTCTAGTTGCAGGGTGTAGGGGCTACTCTTCGTTGTGGTGCACAGGCTTCTCATGTGGTGGCTTCTCTTGTTGCCCAGCACAGGCTTTTGTCATGTGGGCTTCAGTAGTTGCAGCACACAGGCTCAGTAGCTGCACATGGGCTTCAGTAATTGTGGTGCATGGGCTTAGTTGCTCTGCAGCATGTGGAATCTTCCCGAACCAGGGATGAAACCTGTGTCCCCTGCATTGGCAGGAAGATTCTTATTCACTGAGCCACAAGGAAAGTCCTTATTGAGGGTCTTTAAATATTTTTAGCTTTTTATTTAAACTGAAGTATAATAAGTATAATCTATATAAAGAGAAAGGCACAAACTCTAAATGTACAGATTAAGAAATTGTCATAAAGTGAACACATTCCAGACATGATGCCAAAAACAGAAAAGAAAAAATTTTGATAAATTGAACTTCATTAACATTTTGTTCTAACACCCTGTTTAGAGGATTAAAAGGCAAACTAAAGACTGGGAGAAAATATTTGCAAACCACGAATCTGACAAAGGACTCATATCTAGAATATATAAAGAACTATCAAAACTCAACATTAAAAAATAAGATGTCACTGAAGAGGATATATAGATGGCAAACAAGCATGTGAAAAGATGTCTAATGTCATTAGCCATTAGGGAAATGCAAATTGTTCCTATGTTGGGACATCTCTACACACCTCTCAGCTAAAATAAAAAAATAATGAAAATGCCAAATGCTGACAAAACTGAGAAACTAGTTCTGTCATACATTGCTGGTGGGAATGTAAAAAGATACAGCCACTCTGGTAAACAGCTTTTCAGTTTCCTAAAAAACATATCATATGACCTAGGAATTTGACTCCTCAACATTTATCCTAATGAAATGAAAATGTCTGCGTAAAAACTTGTACACATACATCCATAACAGCTTTATTTATTATTTAATAGCCAAACACTGGAAATGAACTTTTGATATACACAACTTGTATGGGCCTTAAGGTCATTATGTTGAGGAAAAGCCAGTCATGTGCTGTATATCAGTATGTAAATGGTTTAAACAAACTGATACATCTATGCCATTGAATACTATTCAGCAACCGCAAGTGGTAAACTCTTGGTGCATACAACTTGAATGGGTTCCAGGGTCGTCATGCTGAATGAAAAAAGTCAATCTTAAAATGTGATATACTGTATGATTCCATTTATATAATGCTCTGGAAATGACAATTATAGAAATGGAAAAAAAGATTATTAATGGTTGGTAAGGATTAGGGATGGTGACAGGGAAAGTGAGAAGTGTAACTATAAAGGGGAAACATGAGAGAGATCTATATGGCAATGGAAGAATATTTCCATATCTTGATTGTGGTGGTTATATGAAATACACATGATAAAATGACATACAACAATGCAAAAAAAAAAAAGTTAAATTCCTGATCACACACACAAACTATGATTTAACATTGTATTATAATTAAGATTCATCCATTATAGGAAGCTGTGTGANATAATTGTTCCATATCTTGATTGTGGTGGTTATATGAAATACACATGATAAAATGACATACAACAATGCAAAAAAAAAAAAGTTAAATTCCTGATCACACACACAAACTATGATTTAACATTGTATTATAATTAAGATTCATCCATTATAGGAAGCTGTGTGAACATGAGATCTCCTGAACTCTTTGCAACAGTATAATTTCAAAATAAAAGTTTAAAAATCTAAGTCAAACCATATGATTCCTCAGCTCAAAATCCTGCAATGATTCCTTTGTTGTTGTTGTTTAGTCACTAAGTCATGTCCAGTTCTTGTGACCCTGTGGACTATAGCCTGCTAGGCTCCTCTGTCCATGGGATTTTTCAGGCAAGAATACTGCAGTGGGTTGCCATTTCCCCCTCCAGGGGGTCTTCCCGACCCACATTGAACTCGCTCTTCTGCATTGGCAGGTAGGTTCTTTACCACAGAGCCACCAGGGAAGACCACAATGATTCCTTATCTTAAAGTCCAAATCCTTAGCTTCCTTATGTTGTCCCTGTGAACTCTCTGGCTTCTTCCACTCTCCCTTCATGCACTCTAGTCAAGCCACACCAGCCTCCTTGCTGTTCCTTGAAAGTGCCAGGCATTCTTCTGCCCTTGCTCTAGCTAGAAATTTATAAACCTCAGTTCTGGGGATTTTTATTTACTTTTTGATCACATCTTTCCTTTTTCTCCTGTAGTTTCTGAAATCTCTATTATTTGGAAATTAGCTCTTCTGGTCTGGAGCTCTTGTTTTTTCTCATTTCTTTCCTATTCCTCCACCCCCTTCCTTTCCCTCGATCCATATTAATTATTTGTATTTACTTCCTGGAAGATTTCTTCAAACATATTGTCCACACTTCTAGCAAGTTTTTCATTTCTGCTAAAGTATTTTTCCCCAAGAACACATTTTTCATTGTTTTAAAAATAGTATTCTGTTCTTGTTTCATGAATATATCTTGAAATCTTCTAAAGAAGATTTCTTTCTTCTGAGAAATGGTTAATAACTTTAAAAAAAAGGTTTCCTCTTATTGCATAGTTTCCTTCAAGTTTCTTCTCATCCCTCTTTCATGTTAGACTTTCTTCAGGAGACTAATAATCTGTTTGAACATGTTCTCTCTTTTTTCAACTTTTTATTTTGTCTTGGGGAATAGCTGATTAACAATGCTGTGGTAGTTTCAGGTGCACAACAGAGCAACTCAGCCATACATATACAAATACATGTATCCGTTTTCCCCCAAACTCCCCTCCAGTCCAGGCTGCCACATAATAATGGACAGAGTTCCCTGTGCTATACATTAGGTCCTTCTTGGTTATTCATTTTAAATACAGCAGTGTGTACATATCCATCCCAAACTCTGTCACTATCCCTTCCCCCAGGTAACCATATGTTTGTTCATTCTACAAGTCTGTGAATCTCTGTTTTCTAAATCAGAAACATTATATCATTTCACTTATATCATTTCTTTTTTTTTTTTGATTCCACTGTAAAGGATATCACAATATCCCTTTGTCTGACTTACTTCACTCAATATGAAAAACTCTAGGCCACAAAGCTATAGTCATCAAAACAGTATGGTATTGGCACAAAGATAGAAATATAGACTAATGAAATAGGATAGAAAGCACAGAAATAAACCCACGCACCTATGATCAATTAATCTGTGACAAAGGGAGCATGACTACACAATGATGCTGGGAAAACTGGACAGCTACATATAAAAAATGAAATTAGATCATTCTTTAACACTATACATAAAAATAGCCTTAAAATGGATTAAAGACCTAAATGTGAGACCAGGCACTATAAAACTCTTAGAGGGAAACATGGACAAAACATTCTCTGACATAAATTCAGCAGTATCTTTTTGGACCCAATTCCCAGAATAATGGAAATAAAAGCAAAAATAAGTCAGACCTAATTACACTCAAAAGTTTATGCCCAGCAAGGAAAACCATAAACAAATAGACAATCCATAGACTGAGAGAAAGGAGAAGGCAATGGCAGCCCACTCCAGTACTCTTGCCTGGAGAATCCCATGGATGGAGGAACCTGGTGGGCTGCAGTCCATGGGATCACTAAGAATCGGACACGACTGAGCGACTTCACTTTGACCTTTCGCTTTCATGCATTGGAGAAGGAAATGGCAACCCACTCTAGTATTCTTGCTTGGAGAATCCCAGGCACAGGGAGCCTGATGGGCTGCTGTCTATAGGGTCACACAGAGTCAGACACGACTGAAGCGACTTAGCAGCAGCAGATTGAGAGAAAATATTTGCAAATGAGGTGACTGACAAAGGATTGTTGTTTAGTTGTTCAGTGGTGTCTGACTCTTTGCAACCCCATGGCCAGACTTCCCTCTCCGTTACCATCTCCTGGAGCTGGCTCAAATTCATGTTCATTGAGTTGGTGATACCATCCAACCGTCTCATCCTGTCATCCCCTTCTCCTCCTGCCTTCAATCTTTCCCAGCATTAGGGTCTTTTCCAATGAGTCGGCTCTTTGCATCAGGTGGCCAAAGTATTGGAGCTTCAGCTTCAACATCAGTCCTTCCAATGAATATTCAAGATTGATTTCCTTTAGGATTGACTGGTTTGATCTTGCGGTCCAAGGGACTCTCAAAAGTCTTCTCCAACACCACAGTTCAAAAGCATCAATTCTTTGGTGCTCAGCTTNAATCCCAGGCACAGGGAGCCTGATGGGCTGCTGTCTATAGGGTCACACAGAGTCAGACACGACTGAAGCGACTTAGCAGCAGCAGATTGAGAGAAAATATTTGCAAATGAGGTGACTGACAAAGGATTGTTGTTTAGTTGTTCAGTGGTGTCTGACTCTTTGCAACCCCATGGCCAGACTTCCCTCTCCGTTACCATCTCCTGGAGCTGGCTCAAATTCATGTTCATTGAGTTGGTGATACCATCCAACCGTCTCATCCTGTCATCCCCTTCTCCTCCTGCCTTCAATCTTTCCCAGCATTAGGGTCTTTTCCAATGAGTCGGCTCTTTGCATCAGGTGGCCAAAGTATTGGAGCTTCAGCTTCAACATCAGTCCTTCCAATGAATATTCAAGATTGATTTCCTTTAGGATTGACTGGTTTGATCTTGCGGTCCAAGGGACTCTCAAAAGTCTTCTCCAACACCACAGTTCAAAAGCATCAATTCTTTGGTGCTCAGCTTGCTTTATGGTTCAACTCTCACATCCATACATGACTACTGGAAAAACCATAGCTTTGACTATACAGACTTTTGTTGGCGGTGATGTCTCTGTTTTTTAATATGCTGTCTGGGTTTGTCATAGCCTTTCTTCCAAGGAGCAAGCATCTTTTAATTTTATGGCTGCAGTCACCATCTGTAGTGATTCTGGAGACCAAGAAAATAAAGTCTCTCTTTGTTTCCCCCTCTATTTGCCATGAAGTGATGGGACCAGATGCCATGATCTTTATTTTTTGAGTATTGCGTTTTAAGCCAGCTTTTTCTCTCTCCTCTTTCACCTTCATCAAGAGGCTCTTTAGTTCCTCTTCGCTTTCGGCCATAAGAATGGTTTCATCTGCATATCTGAAGTTATTGATATTTCTCTCTGAAATCTTGATTCCATTTGTGCTTTATCCAGCCCAGCATTTTGCATGATGTACTCTGCATATAAGTTAAATAAACAGGGTGACGATATACAGCCTTCATGTACTCCTTTCCCAAAGGATTAGTCTCCAGAATTTACAAATAGCTCATCAGGCTTAATACCATCAAAACAAAGAATCCAATCAAAAGAAATTGGCAGAAGATATAAATAGACATTTCTCCAAAGAAGACATACAGATGGCCAAGAGGCATATGAAAAGATGCTCAACTATTTGCTATTAGAGAAATGCAAATCAAAACTACAATAAAATATCATCTCACACCAGTCAAAATGGCTATCATCAAAAAATCCACAAACAATAAATGCTGGAAAGGGTGTAGAGAGAAGGGAACCCTCCTACATTTTTGGTGGGAATGTAAATTGATACAGCCTCCATGAAAAACAGTATGGAGTTCCCCTAAAAGACTAAAAATAGAGCTACCATATGACCCTGCAATCTCACTCCTGAGCATAGACCTGGAGAAAAAGATGGTCTAAAAGAATAGATGCACCTCAGTGTTCATTGTAGCAGTGTTTACAATAGCCAAGACCTGGAAGCAATCTAAATGTCCATCAACAGAGGAATGGATTAAAAAGATGTGGTACATATATACAATGGAATATTACTCAGACATTAAAAAGAATTAAATAATGCCATTTGCAGCAAGATGGATGGAGACTGAACATGTTCTCTTAATTCCCTGTTCTAATATAGGCTTCCTAATCTCAATTTTGTCTATGGTTTCCCATTCCAGAGACCCTGTTTTACCCTTTTCTAAAAATAATCCTTGAGTCTTTTGCCAAGAAATGAGGTAAATTGGCTAGGCCACAGAATTTGGAGGGGATCTGAAAATCTAAATACTTCTTAAATAGACTTTCATGCACTCCTTCTATTTTTAGCTCCACTTTCATTACCACTTCCAAAAGTATCTGAAGTATCCCAATGGCCTTTTCTACAGAAATAAAAAAGTCAGTCATAAATATATATGGAACTTCAGGGGACCACAAATAATTAAAACAATCTTGACAAGGGCAAAGTTGGAAATTTCCTATTTTAAAACATAATATAAAGCTAGAGTAATCAAAATAGTGTGGCATTGGCATAAATATAGATATGTAGACCAATGAAATAGATCTGAGATTTGAGAAATAAACCCATACATATATGGCTAATTGATTTTTAACAAATGTTACATGACCATTAAATTTTTTTTTCTTTTTTTAAAATATAAATTTATTTATTGTAATTGGAGGTTAATTACTTTACAATATTGTATTGGTTTTTCCATACATCAACATGAATCTGCCACAAGTATACACGTGTTCCCCATGCTGAACCCCCCCTCCCTCAAGATGGTAATGATAACCCTGTATGTGAGACAGCAAAAGAGACACAGATGTATATGACCATTAAATTTTAAAAGAATACTATCTTCAACAAATGATGCTTCAGTTCAGTTCAGTCGCTCAGTCGTGTCCAACTCTTTGCGACCTGATGAATCGCAGCACGCCAGACCTCCCTATCCATCACCAACTCCCGGAGTTCACTCAGACTCACGCCTATCGAGTCAGTGATGTCATCCAGCCATCTCNTCCTCACAGTCAAAGGCTTTGGCATAGTCAATAAAGCAGAAAGAGACGTTTTTCTGGAACTCTCTTGCTTTTTCCATGATCCAGCAGATGTTGGCAATTTGATCTCTGGTTCCTCTGCCTTTTCTAAAGCCAGCTTGAACATCTGGAAGTTCACGGTTCACGTACTGCTAAAGCCTGGCTTGGAGACTAGCTAGAAATCTACAAGCAAAAAGATGAAGTTGGACCCATATCTCACACCATATACAAAAATTAAAATGAATCAAACAACTAAATGTAAGAACTAAAAATATAAAAATGTTATAAGAAAATATAGAAGTAATTTTTTATGACCTGGGTTTGGCAATGGATGAATAGATAGGATATTAAAGGACAAGCATAAGAAGAAAAAAATAGATAAATTTAACCTCATCAAAATTTAAAACTTTTGTGCATCAAAGGACACTATGCTGAAAGTGACACAATAACCTACAGGAAGTTTTGGTGAATCATATTTCTGTTAAGGATCTAATAACCAGAACATATAAAGAACTTTTACAATTTAACAACAAAAAGACAACCCAATTAAAATATAGGCTTGAATTGACTTTTCTCCAAAGAAGATATACAAATGGCCAATAAGCACATAAAAAGATGTTCAACATCATTAGTCATTAGGATAATAAAAATAGAAACCACAATGAGATGCCACTTCATACCCACTAAGATGGCTCTAGCAATAATTTTAAGAAGCAGAAAATAACTACTGTTGGCGAGGATATGGAGAAATTGGAACTCCTGTATTTTGCTCATTGGATAGTAAAATGGTGTAGCCACTGAGAAAGAGAGTTTGGCAGTTCCTAAAAATAGTTAAACAGAATTACCATATGACCAAGCAAATTCACTTTTAGGTGTATACTCACCCAACTGAAAACAGATAAAGAAATACTGGTACATGAATATTCATAGCAGCTCTATTCATAATTTCCATCAGTAGATGAATGAATTTTAAAAATGTGGTACACAATGGAATATTATTCTGCCATAAAAGGGATGAAGTAATGAAACATACTACAATCTAGATGAATATCACCTTCCACCACTAAATCTATAAACCGATTTCCATTTCCTCCAACCTTTTCTCTTTCCCTCCTGTTATCTAAACCTTACTCACTGTTCTGCACATAGTTCCTTTCCTGCACTTTCAGTGTCTTGCTTTGGTGATTATCTACTTTATGTGGCTGTATTATATTTCCATCTCTAAAGGGCCCATCTCATGAGTATTAAAATGCACATGTATATTAAAAAGTAGTCTATGTGGCACTGTTCTTA
Organism: Neotragus moschatus; assembly: GCA_006410615.1. Classification (NCBI taxonomy): domain Eukaryota; kingdom Metazoa; phylum Chordata; class Mammalia; order Artiodactyla; family Bovidae; genus Neotragus; species Neotragus moschatus. Next base: position 972,928 of record SJYA01003311.1, on the reverse strand, counting down.
TTTACTCACTATCCATGCACTTCTCCACCCACATCAGTTGAGCTGGGCCTCCATCACTCATAAATGGTATTCTTCTAATACACTAATGACCAATACAGTAGATGCTAAACTCAATGGCCATTNTTTCCATCTCTAAAGGGCCCATCTCATGAGTATTAAAATGCACATGTATATTAAAAAGTAGTCTATGTGGCACTGTTCTTATTTACTCACTATCCATGCACTTCTCCACCCACATCAGTTGAGCTGGGCCTCCATCACTCATAAATGGTATTCTTCTAATACACTAATGACCAATACAGTAGATGCTAAACTCAATGGCCATTTTTAGTCTTTATCTCATTGACATCTTGTCAGCATTGAAAGCTTATAACTCCCTCACATTCAAATCACTCCTGGCTTTATATTCCTTGATATAACATTTTCCTCATATCCTCTGGTTATTCTACTGAGTCTATTTTGCCAGATATTTTACTATATGCAACCATTAAAAAATTCCTCAGAGGTATTTCCTAATGCTCTTCTGTATATTATGCTATCCTCCTAAGAGATCTCATGCATACGTATGGATCTAAATACCACCTGTGTGCTGATATTGGAGAAGGAAATGGCAACCCACTCCAGTATTCTTGCCTAGAGAATCCCTTGGACAGAGGAGCCTGGTGAGCTGCCATCTATGGGGTTGCACAGAGTCAGACACGACTGAAGCAACTTAACAGCAACAGCAGCAGTGCTGATATTTTTAATGTTTCTTATGAGAAAATCAAGCAATACAGAAAAGTACAAAGAAGAAAGAAAAAAACATGCACATTAAAATGCCACACTCCAAATCAGTCATTAACATTAGGTGAACATTATTTCAGGCATCTCCCAATGCATGAGAAAATGCTATTTATTATGTTCTTCTATAAGATGATGCACCAGTGAGAAATTTTCTTCTGTCCATTGGGTTGTGTTTTCCTTCAAGCCAAGTTTTGACCCTATCTTTGCATATTATGTACCTGTTTACTTTTTTGTTTTACTATGTTTACATAATTGCCTTTCTTTTCATCTTGCTCATATTTAAAAGGAAAACTGTACAGTCTTTTGTTTTCTCTGCTATGGGATGGATGAATATACTCACCTGATCTGAAAATTTTTGCCTTCTTCTCAGGATTATACTAAAAAGATATCTAATTGTCCATGTCACTATAGCTTAAAGAATGGTGAGAATAGTGCTGGTTGTGAACGCACTTGAAGGGTCTACTATCACTGCAAACTTACGACATGAGGTTAGTTTCCTTCCTTGTTTTGTTGTGACTTGATGTGCTTTTTGCTGGATTTTTGCAGTCTTTCTTCTGTGTTCCAAGTTTAGTAGACATTGGAGGTGTGAAATTCTGTGACTTGACTGTATGCCACCATGCTTTTCCATGGCAGCTGACAGCATAATTCCATAGTTCAAGTCTGGACTTCCCTTTTGTTCTCTAAATCCATGTAACCAAAAGAGTCCTTGACATCTCCTCCCCTTCTATATCGTGGCAATCACTGTCCTTGGCCTGAAAGTGAAGTCGCTCAGTCGCGTCCGACTCTTTGCGACCCCGTGGCCTGTAGCCTACCAAGCTTCTTGGTCCATGGGATTTTCCAGGCGAGAATACTGGAGTGGGTTATCATTTCCTTCTCCAGGAGATCTTCCCAACTCAGGGATTGAACCCGTGTCTCCTGCATTGTAGGCAGACGCTTTACCATCTGAGCCACCAGGGGAATCCAGCAACAATTTCCTGCCCCACCTTTCCCATGCATAGACCCCTTGATTTCAAGGAGGAAATAAGAACTGTTCTAAATGAGTGATTCAGTGCACAATCCTCTTAGCTACTGATTAGCCTAAGGGTGGGCATGCAAGGGAGGCTAATGTGCTACAAGAGGAATTCTACCAGGGAGAAGTTTCCCTTTCTGAACCAAATGACAAGGCCTCACAGGAAGAAAACTTTTTCCTGCTTTTCTCTTCTTCTTGGCTTGGACTTGAATGCATTTGAACGGCATTTGTGACCATGAGGGGAAAAGCCAAGAGAATTATGGAGATGTTGGCATTGACATTTTAAATCACAGAACCAGTTCCAACAGCCATCCTCGTCTAGACCTTTTGTTTTATGAACGTTTAAGGCCCATTTGTTTAAACTACCCCAATTGGGTATTCTGCGGGCATCTGCATTGGTAGCAGCAGCCAAAAGGATGACTAACCATGACGCATTTATTGCACACACCTCAAAATGAACATCATAAGTGAACTCAGGATCCCCTCCCCTGAACTTGATTCTCTTTCAGTCTCTTTCACTTTAGTAACTTTTACACCATCCACCCAGTAGTCTAAGTCAAAAACATAGGTTTCCCTTTTAAATCTCCCTGCCCTGCCATCCCCCACCCCTGCCACACACACCAACATTCTATCACCAAATACGGTCAATTCTAACTCATAAATATCTCCAATCGTTTCTTATCAGCTGTCACCAGTCCAGTACAACCCAGCAGCAACTATTGCCTGAACTACTGAAAAATGGTTCTTACCACATCTCCTCGGGCCCATCTCCAGTATGATCCCCCAAACCAGCAATCGTGATGTCTTTAAAGAAGCATATCTGATCAAGTCCATCCACTTCCTTAATATTCTGTAATGATTTCCCACATAACTTGGAGTTAAAGTCCAAACTCCTTACAGGGACTATAAGACCTTAAGGGATGTGATCCTTGCCTGCCTCTCCAGCTTGCTCTCAGACTTGGTCCTCCTCAATCTCCAGACTGGCATGACTGGCCTTGTTTTACTTTTGCAGCCACTTTAAGCTCTATTTCATGTCTATTTCATTATACACACACACACACACACACACACATATAGTATTTATTGTGTACAACATGTT
>SJYA01003311.1:957875-969894 GCA_006410615.1 Neotragus moschatus | reverse complement strand
ACAACATGTTCAGTCATGTCTAACTCTTTGCAACCCCATGGACTGTAGTCCACCAGGCTCCTCTGTCTGTGGGATTTTTCAGACAAGAATACTGGAGCGGGTTGCCGTTGCCTACTCCAGGGGATCTTCCCGACCCAGGGATCGAACCCATGTCTCTTGCATCTCCTGCATCAGCAGGTGGATTCTTTGCCACTGTGCCACTTGGGAAGCCCATAATATTTATTATATAATTATATATTCTATATAATATGTGCTATATGTTATATAATGTGCAATTGTATAATATACAAAACATTATTATAATATCATGTTATATAATGTATATAATTCCCTCAGCCTAGTATACTTTTTCCCCAATCTTTGCCTCAGTAACTCTTCCTCATCATTCGGGTCTTGGCTAAAATGGCATTTCCTTAGAGAGATTTCTACGGACCCACAAGACTACATCAAATCTGTCATTGAATGCACCGTGTTCCCTTTCAGCACGTATAACTTCTAATTACTTACTCTGTTTTCCTGATGGACTGGGAAGCTCCTTGAGCACAGGCACCGTGTCTGCTTTGAAACAAAAGCCTCATCCTCCCACAGCAGATCTTTAAACCTACGTTAGTTCTGAACTCAGCCTCTTCCTCCTGTTACAAGGGAGAAAATGTCTCTCCTCCTGTCCCTTCACTTGTACTTTGGATCCCATCATCCCCCGACTTTTCAAACACTTTGAACATATGACTCCAACCCCTGCCTCGCAAACACACTCTTTTCAGAAGCAGTAATCTGCCCATTTCCTTTGGGTCACTAGCATTAGTATTTAAGCATGTTCTAGTAGATCCCATCTTAACAAGAAGGGGGAAAAATACCCTTGTTTGACTCCCCATCTGCCTCCTGCTACTCCACTGCTTTTCTACTCTCCTTCATAGACCATTTCACACTGAAGAGATAGGCAAAACTTCGAGATTTAGACAATACTGAGTGTTCATAAGAATATGGAGCAAAGATGCAATCATTGTAGAGAGTAGAATTTAGATAGTTATTTAGAATAACTGAGTAAAGTCAAAGATACCCATAATCTATGATCCAGCAAATTCCACTTTTAGCTGTGTATCATAGAGCAAAGCTTTTTCAAAATACTCACTATGAAACTTTAGTAAATATATTGTGAAATTAATTTAGTGGGTTGGGACTACCATTAAACAAGTGAACTAAAAGAAAACAGAATAGAAAATGTCAGATTGCATTGCCAGTAGTAAGGGTAGGAATTGCTTTATGAAAATTTCATTTACATGTACATGGGTGTGTCTGTATGTGTATGCCTACTTATGTTTTAAGGCACAATATATTTCTTTCTGGGGTCCCTGTCAAAAAATTTGAAAAGCACGGTCCTAGAGAATCTCTTGAACATGTATCAAAGGATATCTGTACAAGAGTGTTTGATGCAGTGTTGATTCAAGCCCTAGGAAATAGCCTCGCTGGCTTGCACAGACAGCTCCCTATAACTCACCTAATCATTAAGAACTTCCTTCACAGTAGTGGCCCTTTAGTGAGCGTTCACATGAGACACAACTGTTCTCAAATTCTGGGCCCATTCAGAGAGCTCTAGCCGCACACCTCCTCCACAAATCTTATCGCCAGTCTGCCAGTCTTATTCCATCTCACAATCATCAACCACAGCCCCATATATGAGTATAAACCCCCACATCAGTCCTCTGTACGTTTTGGGGAAATGGGCAGACAGTAAGTTTACCTCACTGTGAGGACTTCGCTTTCCCCACTGTACTCCAGGGCCGCCCTTATGGCAGAAAGTGAAGAAGAACTAAAGAGCCTTTTGATTTGATGAAAGTGAAAGAGGAGAGTGAAAAAGTTGGGTTAAAGCTCAATATTCAGAAAACAAAGATCATGGCATCTGATCCCATCACTTCATGGCAAATAGATTGGGAAACAGTGGAAACAGGGGCAGACTTTATTTTGGGGAGGGGGGCTCCAAAATCACTGCAAATGGTGACTGCTGCTGCTAAGTCGCCTCAGTCGTGTCCGACTCTGTGCGACCCCATAGATGACAGCCCACCAGGCTCCGCTGTTCCTGGGATTCTCCAGGCAAGAACACTGGAGTGGGTTGCCATTTCCTTCTCCAATGCATGAAAATGAAAAGTGAAAGTGAGGTCGCTCAGTCCTGTCGACTCTTCGCAACCCCATGGACTGTAGCCTACCAGACTTTTCTGTCCATGGAATTCTCCAGGCAAGAGTACTGGAGTGGGATGCCATTGCCTTTAGCCATGAAATTAAAAGATGCTTGCTCCTCTGAAGAAAAGTTATGACCAATCCAGACAGCATATTAAAGAGCAGACACATGACTTTGCCAACAAAGGTCCATCTAGTCAAGGCTATGGTTTTTCGAGTAGTCATGTATGGATGTGAAAGTTGGACTATAAAGAAAGCTGAGTGCCAAAGAATTGATGCTTTTGAACTGTGGTGTTAGAAAAGACTCTTGGGAATCCCTTGGACAGCAAGGAGATCCAACCAGTCCATCCTAAAGGAAATCAATCCTGAATATTCATTGGAAAGACTGATGTTGAAACTGAAACTCCAATACTTTGACCACCTGATGCAAAGAGCTGACTCATTTGAAAAGACCCTGATGCTGGGAAAGATCGAAGGCGAGAGGAGAAGGGGATGACAGAGGATGAGATGGTTGGATGGCATCACTGACTTGATGGACATTAGTTTGAGTAAACTCCGGGAGTTGGTGATTGACAGGGAGGGCTGGGGTGCTGCAGTCCATGGGGTCACAAAGAGTCAGACACGAGTGAGGAAATGAACTGACTGACTGAAACTATGGTGGAGGTAATGAAGATAATGGTGACCTCCTTCCAAAGGTCCCATGCTCCCACTGCTATACTCAGTGCCCCCAACCCTGCAGCAGGCCACTGCCGATGTACACCTCCACCAGAGACTCCTGGACATTCATGAGCCAGTCTGGGTCAGTCTCTTGTGGGGTCACTGCTTTTTTCTCCTGGAGTGGCAGCTGCATGTCACTGGAGTGGCAGCTGCACAGTGCTGGAGTGGCTGTGAGCAGATACCCCATGTCCAAGGACAGAGAAGCCCCAGAAAGACAGTAGGTGCTGGAACTGCATCTGCATGGCACTGGAACAGCTGTGAGGAGATACCCCACATCCAAGCAAGACGGTAGGCATGGCACTGGAACAGCTGTGAGGAGATACCCCACATCCAAGCAAGACGGTAGGCATGGCACTGGAACAGCTGTGAGGAGATACCCCACATCCAGCAAGACGGTAGGAGGGGCGAAATCACACTTAGAATCAAACCCCATACCCCCCAGAGGTGCTCAGAGGACTGAAACAAACCTTATGCATACCAGGACCCAGAGACCCCACAGAGACTTAGACAGAACTGTGTTTGAGTGTCTCCTGTGGAGATACAGGTCAGCCGTGGACTGCCACAGGGGCAAGGACTCTGGGTGCAGCAGACTTGGTTATGGCATAAGCCCTCTCGGAGGAGGTTGCCATTAACCCCACCACAGAGCTGCCAGAGCTTACACAGGACTGGGGAAACAGACTTTGGAGGGCACAAACAGAACCTTGTGCACACCAGGACCCAGAAGTGTAGTCCTGAGAAGGGGGCAAAAAGTTTCCAGATCAGGTGAGTATACTACTTCATCTAGCCCATATCAGAGAAAATAGTGGGCTGCACACAGTTTTCTTTTTAAGTATGAGCAAGGTGAAAGACAGTTATGTAAATGTAATAAAGCAAAAAAGTAAACAGGAACATAATATGCAAAGACAAGTTTAAAATCTAGCTTGAAGGAAAATACAACCAAGGGATAGAAGAAAATTGCCCACGGTTGCATTATCTTATAGAAGAACTTAATAAGCAACATTTTCTTATGCATTGGGAGATGCCTGAAATAATGTTCACCAAATGTTAATGACTGATTTGGAGTGTGGCATTTTAATGTGGTTTTTTGCTTTCTTCTTTGTACTTTTCTGTATTGATTGATTTTCTCACAAAGAACATTAAAACCAATCAGCATAAGGATGGTACTCAGATCCATAGGTATGTGTGCAATCTCATAGGACAATAGCATAAATATACAGAAGAGCATTAGGAGATGTCTCTGAGGAATTTTTTTAATTTAATTGCTGCATATAATAATTTTTTTGGCAAAATGGTATAAGTGTGTTATACAGAAAGTTAAGGCCAGGTGTTCAGAATGGGAGAGAGTAATCAACTCTGTGTGAAATGCTGCTGAGTGGTCCATGAGATGAGGACTTAAACGTAGCCATTTAGTTTATGAATTTGTAAACTAATTGATGATCTGAGAAAGAGCAAATTTAGAAATGGTGGGAGCCTAAACCAGAATTAAGGAGGTTGAGATGCACTTGATTTATGAGGAAATGAGAACGCTGTAATGTAGACTGTTCTTCCAATATATTTACATTGAAAATAAAACAACACAAGGGGCTAATCAACACTTCAAAATTCTGAGAATGCTGAAAAGATGAAGAAACTACAGGTGGTGGGTCAAGTTTAGATAAGGGAAGGGTTTGGTGCAAATAGAGATAGCCTTATAGATTTGATGGTGGAGAACATGTTTTTCCAGATGAGAGCTTCTATTTTCTCTGTGAAGGAGAAGACTAGGTCATGTGCTAAGTGTGAGGGAATAGGTGGTGGGGTGAGAGATTTGATGATAATGGAAGTGTAAATTCACAAGAGAAGTATGATAGACTCACTGGGTAGTTTAAAGGGCTCATTTGTCACCATTCATCTAGAGTAGTAGCAATGTGCTACATTTTATGACTTTCTACAGCTATTCTTGGGAGCCAAGTGCAAGCAGAGAGAGAACAGTCACCTGTGATTGTGATGTCACTAACGTTTGCAAAGAAAAGTCAATGGAGAAATGGAATTGGCAGGTATTTGCAAGACAGTCATTGAAAGTATGAACCATGGATTCTAGTTTGGGTAAGGGAAAAAGGACACAGGAGAGAGGAAAATTAATGCGAGAGAGTAGGTGTGTCAGTTCTATCAATCTTGATGAAATCTAAGAAGTGAAAGCAGTGGAGTATCAAACTATAAGGAGAGAAGATTTTGGTCAGAGTAAGATGTTTAATAGGATGTTTCTGAGGTGGATAAACTTGTTTGTGGTAAAAATCCAGAATGTGATTGTAGGCATAAGGAACTGAGATGAGTGGAGGGAAAAGGGCATTAGAGATGAGATCATGGAAATGGTGTTGGCTAGAATGAATACTGAATTTATCAAGGGTGTAGCAGGAGTTGAGATGAAGAGGACTGTGAGACAACTGCCAAGGTTATACAGGTATGAAGTGGTGTGTCTAATAGGTTTGCTGGTGACAGTGATGAAGAGATTTAGAAACAAATGGTCTCAAAGAAGCATAGTGTTATTCATGATAGAGAGAGGGTATTGGTTGGCAGTAGTATTGGAAATCATAAGGTCACCATCTTTATGTCTCTACTCTGTTATATGTGGGGAATATGAAAATGAGCAGCCTGCACTGCAGAGAGCTGCTGCATAAGTATGGTGACTGGGTATGGCTTGGGTGGAATGAAGGCAAGAGGAGAATATTCAGAGAAGTTGAGAATGTAGGAGAGTTTGTGCATCATAGTGCAGAATTTCCAGGGAGCATGTTGTAAGGATCTGAGAGAGCAAGGAGAAGTGGTAGAGTGCACTATGTAAAAAGAGAAGACAGAACATTAGGGATATAGAGAAAATGAGAAAATGCGTTGATTTAGACAATGATCAAGGAATACAGGATTAGAGGCAAGATAGAATTACATCACTAGATTGTCAAGACAGTAAATTCTGACTATAGGTTAATGTTCACTAATACCATCGGAATTCTGTTGCAGTCTGGTAGAGAAGCTCCAAAGCCAGCATAATAGACCATGTGTTTCTGGCCCCAGAAACTTTAAGGACCCTCATGCTGAAAGGGTATATGCAGTGCTGTAGCTTAGCATACTGGCTATAGGATAATGAGGAGGATGCTGTATGGTCAGGTATTCTGTCTAATTGATGGAGTACTTCTGTGGATGGGGATCAGTTTTGGCAAATCCATGGTCCTGAGAGTTGGATGTTGGGGGTAAGTACAGTGCTGGAAATGTTTAAAGGAGTTAATGTAGGTTCAGAGAGTTTAAATAACTTGCCAAGGACACATCTGGAAAATGGAAGAGCTTAAATTCACAATAAGATCTGTTCTTGTAAATCTAAAATTATTTCAAAATAAAAAGTTTTTTTAAATGGTTGATGAAAGCAGATCTACATAATTCTGAACCACTGCCCTGACTTTTCAGATTGAAAGGGATACCTATTAAAGAAAGTATCAAACTAATATCAGTGGTTTCATTCCCAAATCTGAATGTTAGAAAATAGTGGAGCAATTTCTGGCATTGGCTAAGGACAATAGAGTCTTCCAAAACGAAATAAAAGTTGGCAAGTCACAGCAGGAGTTAAGTCACGAGAAAAAACCCAAGCCTCAAAGACAGGGACTTGTGTACAACTTAACTGAGCATGCCAGGGAATCATAGCTCCTTTGGAAACCTCCAGGTTCCCTGAGAAAGATACCAGCCTTGGACAGAAATAGGCTGATGTAACCAAACAGCTTCTTGTGGTCAGTTATCCCCAGTGTTCCTCTCAGGACTGTCCCTTGAGGACAAGGACAGGGGAAATCTGCCAGGAGGTAGAAACTGGAGCAACCAGATTTGATAACAAGAGATTTGTTTCCCTTCCAAGGATGTAATCCAACAACTTCTGACCATGACATTCATGATTCTGTCACCTATGTGCCCTGCTGAGTGCAATATATGCACTGAACAGATGTAGCTGAACTAAAGGTTTTCTCTCTTTCTCTTTCTTTTCCTCTTCTTTCTTCCCTTCTTCCCTCCCTGCTTCCTTTTCTTTCAATTAAAGTTTTCTCGTGGTTGCACCGTTTTTATTCCACTATTTTGATGAGTCAATCTTCTGAGTCTCTCTCTCAGGAACTTGGTTTATTTTGGTATAATTCTTATGATATTTAAGATGATATCAAGAGTGAAAATATGTATATGTATGACTGATTCACTTTGCTGTACAGTAGAAACTAACACAACATTGTAAAGTAACTATACTCCAATAAAAATTAATTTTAAAAATTTAAAAGATGATATGACTATCAGAGGACCTAGGGATAAAGGAGTCTTTCTCCAGACCACTGTTAACACTCCCTATAAAGTTCCAAGTGGAGAAACATATGCAGGGTAAAATGACAAATGAAAAATAAGATGGAACACTAAATGCATGCTAGCTTGATATCACCTATTCTTGTACTATAAAGTGTTCCCCAGTTATTTCTCCTGTTAAGAGTCCCCCTCATGCTCCCTCTTGATCACTAAAGCTCTCCAAATATTAGCTAATATCATAACTTTTAACATATTCAATGAGTTTTACATGTTTTTGAATTTTATGTAAATGGAATTATATAGTATGACAGTCTTTTTTCTCTAGCTTCTTTTGCTAAACACTGTAAAATTCAATCCTGTTGTGTCTAACAGCAGTTCATTTATTGTCATTGTTACAGAGTTTTCCATCTTGCAATGTACATTTTTTTTTTTGTTAAAATGAGAACAATTTCAAAGTAAGGAGGCTTTTAAAAATCATTGATATGAGAGAGGAAGAAAGTGCCAGCGATTGACTTCTGACTTGATAGAGCAACCTTACAAATAATTATTTAAAACCTTTAGTAACACAGAGATATAAATTGCAACATTATTATGAAGGCAAAAATTTATCAAGAAAGACAACCAATCAGAATTGCAGGCTTCTCTTAGAGACTATTTTCACAGGACCTGGCAACGATTTCTCAAGTTTTTGGAATTTTACAAGTCCTGTTGTACAAATGATATTTCCAAGGTTAAATTTACAAGGAGAGAGAATATAACAATTGATAACAGCTATTCTATACACAGGAATCTCTCTTTTATACAAAGAAACAAAAGTTACATTGTTGTGAATATTTTCAACCTAAAAACACTTTATCAAATTACATTTTAAAAATAGTTTGGGATTAAAAAATAGTAACTCTGTGGCTACAGAGGGAAGGAACAACTGCATCTATTTCTGAGACTCCTTTTTTAAAAATAATATTTTATTGTTAAATAAAACATAGATATGAAAACCAAATTAATCAAATGTATGGCTTAATGAATTATAAGATTAAAACCACTCAGGTGTGAAATAGAACTTTGCCAGTCACCTAAGAAATCCCTTCCATGTGCCACATCACACAGACTGTCCTGTCCCCAGTAGGAAACCACTACCCTGACTTTTATAGTAATTAATTCCTTATAACTTTTTTGGTACTTTTATCACCCAAATGTGAATCCCTGGACATAACTGAATGTTGCCCATAAATCTATAGATTCCTTTTGCATCTTTCCCACTTCCTTATCATTTATATTTGTACTAATATTTACTACCATACAATTACTGAAGATATTAAAGCATTTTTGGCACATATTCTGCTCATTTTCCTCCACCACCAATTTTTGAAAATAGTCATGCCATTTTTATATTGTTCTATATCCTATATAACACTTTGTCCCACTCAATGGACATTGACATTGATTCTTAGTTCTACAATAATTATATGTTTAATGCTCACAACCAGTCCTTATGTCTAGTTAAGCACATATCTTGTTATCTAGAGCTGCTTCTCTGGTAGATTCTTCCTCAGGAAGAATCATAGTCTTTCTCATGGGAATCATAGTCTCTAAATCTTGCATATTGACTGACAGTTTCTCTGTGTCATTGTTAAGTCAGTTTTGTTGGATATAAGATCTTTAGCTAAAACTTGTTTTTGTCATATTAAACATGTGGCCCTATTTTCTTTGGTATAAAATGCTTCTGTTGAAAAATCTGATGGTAATCTGAATTTGTTCACTTTGTAGGTCACAAGCTCTTTTTATCCCAAAATGTCCAGAATATTTTCACATTTTAAAAAAAGGCCCAGTAATTTTATGAGAATATATCTTAATATTGGTCTCGGGGTCAAAAATTTCTATTATGTAGTGTGTTCTTTTAATGTGTAAGGGAAGGGCTACATGGTTGTGTCTTTCTTTTTTCCTGTTAGTTGACTGTTGGTGATGCAGTTGGTCTGGCCTGCTACTCCCCCAGCTCTTGGCATTTATATCTTCTTTAATTTCTTTCATTAGCAACACATAATTTGCATCATACAGACCTTGTACAATTTTTGTTAGATTTATACATAAATATCGTATTTCTTTTGGAGCAATTGTAAACAGTATTACCTTTTTATATTTTGTTTTCCATTTGTTCATAGGTTATAGAAATGTGAATAATTTTTATGTGTTGATCTTATACTGTGTGAAGTCACTGAACTCATTTTTTAATCTAAGGTTGGTGTTTTTTTTGTATGTTCCTTTTGTTTTCTACATAGACAATCTTGTCTGTGAATAGAGATAGTTTTGTTTCTTCATTTTCAATTTGTATTACTCTTTTTCTTTTTCTTGCTTCATTGCAGTGGTTAGATCTCTTGCTACTGTGATGAGAGTAGATACCCTTGCATTGTCCTCAATCTTAGAGGCAGAGTATTTAGCCTTATACTGGCATATCTTTTTGCCTTTCTATATTATTCACAGGATTCTCCCAACAAGAATAATGGAGTGGTTTGGCATTCCCTCCTCCAGTGGACCACATTTTGTCAGAACTCTCCAAGTATCTACTCTTGTTTCACTGACTATGTGAAAGCCTTTGACCTTGTGGATCACAACAAACTATGGAAAATTCTTAAAGAGGTGAGAATAACAGGTCATCTTACCTGTCTCCCGAGAAATCTATATGTGGGTCAAGAAGCAACAGTTAGAACCTTACATAGAACAATGGACTGGTTCTAAATTGGAAAGGAGCACGACAAGGCTGTATATTGTCACCCTGCTTACTTCTATGAGAAGTAAGTACATCATGAGAAATGCTGGACTGGATGAGTTATGAGCTGGAATCAAGATTGCTGGGAGAAATATCAACAACCTCAGATATCCAGAAAATATCATTCTAATAGCAGAAAGGGAAGAGGAACTAAAGAGACTCTAGATGAGGGTGAAGGAGGAGAGTGAAAAAGCTGGCTTAAAACTCAACATTCAAAAAGTGAGGATCATGGCATCTGGTCCCATCACTTTATGGCAAATGGAAGGGGGAAACGTGTAAGTAATGACAGATTTTCTCTTCTTGGGCTCCAAAATCACTGCAGATAGTGACTGCAGCCATGAAATTAGAAGACACTTGCTTCTTGGAAGGAAGTGTATGACAAGCCTAGACAGTGTATTAAAAAGCAAAGACATCAGTTCAGCGACAAAGGTCTATATAGTCAAATCTATGGTGTTTCCAGTATTCATGTACGGATGTGAGAGTTGGGCCAAAAAGAAGGCTGAACACCAAAGAACTGATGCTTTCAAACTGTGGTGCTGGAGAATACTCTTGAGAATCCCTTGGACTGCAAGTGGATCAAGCCAGTCTACCCTGAATACTCATTGAAAGGACTGATGCTGAAGCTGAAGGTCCAGTACTTTGGCCACCTAATGTGAAAAACTGACTCATTGGAAAAGACCCTGAAGCTGGGAAAGACTGAAGGCAAAAGGAGAAGAGGAGGCAGAGGATGAGATGGTTGGATAGCATCACTGGGATTCAGTGGACATGAACTTGGGTGAACTCAAGGGAGATGGTGAGGGATAGGGAAGTCTGGCATGCTGCGGTCCATGAGGTCGCAAAGAGTTGGACCTGACTTAGCAACTGAACAACAACAATTTAGCCTTATGCCATTAAGTATGATGTTACCTGTTTTTCTTTTTTTAAAAAGATCTTTTCAGGTTGAGGAAGTTCCTCTCTGTTCCTCATATAGTAAAAGTTTTTCTTCTTATAATCATGAATAGACTTGGATTTTGTTGAATCCTTTTTCTGTGCATGTTGATGTGCCAATCCCATATATCACTAGGATAAAGAAGGTCATATGATGACTATTATTATTTTTTCTTCTGCTGATATGCTAGATTGCACTGACTGATTTTTGACTATTGAACCAGACTTTCGCACTTGAAGTAAAACCTGCATGTTTGTGCCATATTATTTTTTTTATATATTATTGGATTTCATTTGCTAAATTTTTTGAGAATTATTAAAAAAATTTGGGGGAGTTGGAGGATAATTGCCTTACAATATTGTGTTGGTGTCTGCCATATATCAACATGAAACAGCCATAGTTGAGGGGAACTCTTGAATCTATATTCAGGATAATATTAATATGTGGTTTAATTTTTGTATGCAGTCTTTGTCTTATTTAGTATCAGGGTAATTCTGACATCATAAAATGAATTGTGAGGTTTTCTCTATTCTTCCATGTTTATGTAAAACTGATGTTATTTTCTCTGAATGTTTGGTAAAATTGTTGAGTAAAACCACCTATTTATCAAGTTTTTTTTTTTTGGACAGTTTTTAATGCATATTTTTCCTTAATGATTATATCAATATGTATATTCAGGTTGTCTTTATCTTCTAGGCTAAGTTTTGGTAGTTTGTGGTTTTTGAGAACTGGCTTATTTCTGCTCAGCTGTAAAATTAAATGAATATAAACTTATTTTTAGTATCCCTTATTTTTGATTGTTTAATAATTGTGATAAAATATACATAACATAAAGTTTACTCTCTTACCATTCTTAAGTATACAGTTCAGCAGATTTAAGTACATTTATAGTGTTTTGCCTAGAAAATCCCATGGATGGAGGAGCCTGGTGGGCTGTAGTCCATGGGGTAGCTAAGGGTGGGACATGACTGAGCAATTTCACTTTGACTTTTCACTTTCATGCGTTGGAGAAGGAAATGGCAACCCACTCCAGTGTTCTTGCCTGGAGAATCCCAGGGATGGTGGAGCCTGGTAGGCTGCTGTCTATGGGGGTCACACAGAGTTGGACACAACTGAAGCGACTTAGCAGCAGCAGCAGCACATAT
>SJYA01003311.1:932858-949445 GCA_006410615.1 Neotragus moschatus | reverse complement strand
TTGAATTGGGGCCTAGAATCTTCACAACAGTGAGAGAACTTCTTTGGTGTTATTGTTCTCGTTTGTGTGTCACCCACTCAGTGGGTATGGGGCTTGTATTTAACATGATTGGGGCCCTCCTATAATCCCGTTGCAGCTCCTTCTTTGTCCCTGGACATGGGGTGTGTGTGTGTATATATATATATATTTTTTTTTCTTTTTTATGGGGTATATTTTTTTGGTGGACTCCAACATCCTTCTGTTGGTGGTTGTTCAGCAGCTAGTTGTGATCTTGGTGTTCTTGCAGGAGAAGATGAGTGCACGTCCTTCTATTCCACTATCTTATGTATGTGGTACATTTAGGTAGTGACAATTTGATGTCCTGCTTCTTGAAGGTCTGTAGCAGTCTAAAACAACAGAAATTTATTTCTCACAGTTAAAGAGGCTAGACAAATCCAGGATCAAGTTCCAGCATAGTTGCATTCTAGAAGATCCCTCTTCCTGGTTCATAGCAAGCACCTCATTTTATCTGAAACTTTGTCAGAATGGCCTTTATCATCAATATTTCTACCAACATTCCATTCATGACCACTTAGGTATTCTCTAAGAAGATTGAGGCTTTCTATACAGCCCTCATCTTTTCCTTCTGGCCAATTCAGTAGAATTGCCTTTGAATGTCTGTTCACAGAAATGTAGGCTTTTTCTTCTAGTCTGTACCTCCAAGCTCTTCCAGTCTCTACTCATCTCCTAGTTCCAAAACCACTTCCACATGTTAAAGTATTTGTAATCAAGATTCATTTCTCACAGTTCTGGAAGCTGGAAGTACAAGATCAGGTTTTGGTGAAAGCTCTCTTCCAGGTTGCAGATTGCTGACTTCTCATTGTAATTTCAGATGGCTGAAGGGGCTAGAAATGTTTGTAGGGTCTCTTTTATAAAGGCACTAATTCCACACATGAAGGCTCCACTCTCATAACCTAATCACCTCCCAAATACCATCAAAGACCATCACCTTTAGGAGTTAGGATTTTAACATGTAAACTTGGAAGAGACACAGTCAAACTACAGCAATAACATTAAACAAGATATTGAGTTTGTCTCAATTATGTAAATCCATCTATAAATAATTTCTGCCCTGCTTTATACTTTCCTGTACTTTGAACATTTCTACAGCAAAAAACTTGTACATTGGGGTTAAGGGGAGGTCAACAAAAATAATTTGGAAAAGGGTAAAGGAATCCATAATAGTGATAAGGGTTTGTAAAAGCAAAGCTCATTGAAGACAGATTCCAATAAACTGCCTAGCAAAAAGGGTGGGGACAATGAAAGAAGATTCCACTCCACTTCCATGGGAGTGGGGGAAAGCCTTCACTTCTTTTTTTTAATTAATTACATTTTAATTGGAGGATAATTTCTTTACAATATTGTGATGGTTTTTGCCATACATCGACAAGTATCACCCACAGGTGCACATGTGTCTCCCCACCCTGAATCCCCCTACCACCTCCCTCCCTACCCCATCCCTCTGAGTTGTCCCAGAGCACCAACTTTGGTTTTTTGTTTTGTTTTGTTTTGTTTTTTAAATCACCACATCACAAAAGGTAGCTATTTTCAAAGACTAAAAATGTCACTTGGAAATAAGGGGGGGTGGAGGGCACACAGAAATGGGTCAAGAACACAATGGTTGGAGAGGGAGGTGCTGTAAATACAGCTACCTACAACGCCACACATCTCAGAGGGGCAGGTTCCCGCTCACACGGGCTGCATAATACCAGACGGTCTATTTGTTCACAACAGTAAAGGGTATCTAGAATTAGCTACAGTAAGGGGTCAGAGTTGCCTGAAGAATGGGCACAGAAGGCTGTGTCTGGAGATGGCCTGTCACTCGGAAGCGTGGAGCTGCTGGGCCTTCCTATTGACCACTGTCTTGCAAAAGGTGCAGGAGGGGGAGGAGTGGCTTTAGTCATCTGCCGTCATGCCTTTCAAGGGGTCCTTTTGTCTCATCTCATCCAGCTGTCTCTGCCTCATCTTCCATCCTTCGAATGTCATCCATCGTCAGGTCGACCCACTTGTCCAGCCAACAGAACAGCTGCCGGTGGAAGTTTGTAAACAGACGCCTCTCTTGCTTATGTATAAAGTTTTCCGCTTTGTTCTGCATGCCCCGCCACTTGAACTTGACAGTAACCAGTTTGTATGCACACATGTATGGGCAGTCTTTCTGATTTACAGGTTCTTGCTTTCAATTGGGGCCCAAGGGTCCTCGGCCTGTTTTGATAGATTTAAATTTTGCTGGGTCCTCTTCTGCCTTGTAATCCTTGCTAAGCACTTGGCTTCCATCTGCAATGTCTATATATACGACTTCCACATGTTTCCACGCCTCAGGCTCCAATTTATGCACGTTCTCCGGGGTCCTGAGATCAGGCTTGTGCCAGGTTTCAATTTTAATTAGAAAGTCTTCTTTCATGTACTCGTTCAGTTCTGCAGTAAGGGTAGGCATTCCACGCTTTTTCATGTATATTCAGGGCTCCCTCTGGGGCCAGCACTTTGCTCTGTAAGTGGTAGATCTTTTGCGTGTACTGGCCTTTCTCGCCGTCCTTCTCGTAGGGCTCGTTCACCAGGACCTCCACGCCTTCATCGCCACCCGTTTCATTTTTGCTGGCCTCAGCCACAGAATACAGTTGCCCTACTTGATACTCCTGCCTCTGCCTCCTCGCTCAGACACTTCCACTTGTCATTAACGTCGAGAAACTCCCTCCTCTACAGACACAGGTAGGATGACTCGATACTCCTTGAGCAGCACCATGTCGCTTCGCGACACGGCAGCTGCCTGCTGCCCGTCCAGCCTCCCGCTCGCTTCCTGACGGCCGCTCTCTCCGTGGCCCGGCCTGGCCCGGCTGCCTGTGCGCCTTCGTCGTGCTCTGCTCTGTCTCCGCCGCTCTCGCTGCGGTCGCCGCGCCGGCTCCTGCCGCCCCGGCCTCACCGCCTCCCGCGCCGCTACCCACGCCGCCCGGAGCTCCAGTTCCCCAGAGCACCAACTTCGAATGCCCTGCTTCATGCATTGAACTTGCACTGGTCATCTACTTTACATATGGTAATATACATGTTTCAGTGTTATTCTCTCAAATCATCCACCCTTGCCTTCTCCCACATAGTCCCAAAAGAGTCCAAAAATCTGTTCTTTTTATCTGTGTCTCTTTTGCTGCCTTGCATATAGTATCATTGTTACCATCTTTCTAAATGCCATATATATGTATTAATATACTGTATTGGTGTTTCTCTTTCTGACTTACTTCACTCTGTATAATAGATTCCAGGTTCATCCACCTCATTAGAACTGACTCAAATACATTCTTTTTTATATCCTAGTAATATTCCATTGTGTACCACAACTTCCTCATCCATTCATCTGCTGATGGACATCTAGGTTGCTTCCATATACTAGCTATTGTAAACAATACTGCAATGAACATTCAGGTACATGTGTCTCTTTCAATTCTGGTTTTCTTGGTGTGTATGCCCAGCAGTAGGATTGCTGGGTCATATAAGCCTTCACTTCTTGTCCTATTCCCCTCCTGGGACCAGGAGGAGCAAAGATATAAGAAGATCATAGATGAGACCATGGCCCAGCTACAAGACTGAAGAACCAGCACCTGGCCAAGAAGTCAGAGGTGAATGACAAGAACTACGAGATGGAGGAGATTCATAAGGAACTGAGGTGGGAGGCACTAGCAACTGAGTTCAGGTCTGGGCTTGGGGGCAGTACACAGTATGGGCAGCTTGCCAGATTTGGATCTCACCTATCCCTGGATCTTCTTAGGGAAATGACCCATTTACAGAAGGAGGTAACAGCCATTGAGACCAAGCTTGAACAGAAGCGCAGTGACCGCCACAACCTGCTACAGGCCTGCAAGATGCAGGACATCAAGTTGCCACTGTCTAAGGGCACCATGGATGATATTAGTCAGGAAGAGGTGAGTATCATGGCTGGTGGTGGGTGTGGGCTGTGAACAACATAACCAGGGATGGAGGATGAAGGTGGCCAGGGAGGGCAGGTGAGAGAGAGAAAGATGGTGGGTGAGCGTGGTGAGTGACAGAAGGAGGGATGCAGAGGAGATGAGGCAGGGTGAGGCTGTGAAGACAGGTGAGGTTGAAAGGTAATAGCCTTGATGTGAGAGGGCAGTTTTGGGGTAGAGTGTATGTCAGTAGGTGGAGAGGGAGGTAAGCCAGGAGAAGAGGAAATAATTCATTAACCTCAGGGACCTGAGCTAAGATAGTCCAGCAGGTGGTGGATATTGGTTGCTGTTTTTCAGTCATTCAGTCATGTCCGAATCTTTGCGACCCTATGGACTGCAGCACGTCAGGCTTTGCTGTCCTTCACTGTCTCCAAGAGTTTGCTCAAATTCATGTCTATTGAGTTGATGATGCTAACAATGAGATCTAACAATCTCATCCCAAGAGCAAAGGAAGATGGAAGCTGAGGGTCCTGAGGGATGGTAACTTAGTTGCTGTGAGAGAGGCTGGTCAGGAGAGGGTTGGGTAAGGGACAGCAGCAACCCAAAGGTGATGAAGCATAGTTATGGGAAAGGGAAAGACACAAGCCAATAGAAGAGCCAAGGCATTTTATCCACCAGAAGTGAGGCTTGATAGCAAGGGGACGGGACTGTTAATGAGAGGAGGTCTGCCAAGGCATTTTATCCACCAGAAGTGAGGCTTGATAGCAAGGGGACGGGACTGTTAATGAGAGGAGGTCTGCGGATATCTTGTCTTTGACCTGAACATGTATCTCAGTCCCACATGTGTTTCTCCCTCCATTCTTCTCAAATAGCATTTCCATATAATTCAGCAAAATCTTCTGAACACTGGCAGTGTGCCAGGCATCATGGTAGCACATGCTATAACCACTCCTAATCCTAAGCACAGCCTTGCCAGGCAAGCATGGTCCCATGTTACAGATGAGGGTTTGTGTGTTTCAATGAGAATTTGAGCAACAGCATGTCTTGCCCAGGGTCACACCATTAGTCAGTGTCTTTTGAACTCAGGTCTTTCTGCCATCAAAGCTGCTCTTCCTTCTGCCACAAGTGCTTTCTATCAAGATGCTTCTCAAAGACATTGAAGGCTAAAAAGAACTCCCCCTCTCTAGCCCCCTCTAGAGGAGTACTCTTATGGCCAGTCAGCTGCATTTGACTCTCCCTCTCACCATTGCAGGGTAGCTCCCAAGGGGAGGATTCAGTGAGTGGCTCCCAACAGACTTCCAATATCTATACATGAGAGGCCCTCATGGAGAGGCCCTCATTGACTATGGCGACCTGTGTGATGATCTGAAGGTGAGGTTCAGCCTCGGGTGGTAGGGACATCCTCTCAGCTGTCCAAAGAGAGGGTCAACCCATCTGGAGGCCCTGTGGAGACAGACCATGTCTGGAAAGAAGGGCAAACTGGCAAGGGGGGTGGAGTTGTGATCTAGGTTCTCCCCTCATATGCACATACAGACACAGGCACATCTTCTACCCCCCACTCCCAGCTGCCCCTGTCCCTGCCTGTTACTAGTCTTCCTCTTCCACCTGTGTACACATCTCAGCTTAGATACATGGAGAACAAGCTCCTGTACAGTGAACAGATAAACTTGAGGATTCCTCAGGGCTCTGTCCCAGGCATCCTTTCCTTCTTATGTGGAGTTCTCATCCTTCATATCTCCTCCTCTCCCAGGACTTCAGTTGCTGTCTCCATGCTAGGTCCCACAGGCACCGCACCTCAAACCCCAGCCTTTCTCCCCAAATCTACCTCTTCAGTGCCAGCTGCAGATTCAAACCAGAAATCTGAGCCTTGTCCTTGACTCTCTCTCTCACTTGCATATTTAATGAATTACCAAGCCCTGTCAATTCTACCTTCCAAATGTCTATTGAATTCTACTTTTCCCTGTTTCCACTCTATTGCAGGCTGCTTTCACCTGTCACATGGACTACTGCAGGAGCCCCTTAAATAGTTTCTGATGCTTTCCAAACTATCATTATAGCCAGGGGAACTTGATATTTTAAAAAACTTGTTATTATGGAAAATTTCAAACAGATACAGAGGTAGAGAGACTGATATAATGAACCTCAGGTACACATCATCCAGCTTCAACAATTAGCAACATATGATCAATCTCATTTCTTATACTGTTCCCTCTTCCCATTGGCATATTTTAAATAAAATTCTAGATACTATTTCATTCATAATTATCTCAACATATATCTCTAGAATAGAAAGACTACCCTCCAAATAAGGACTCATTAATATCACTTAGTATTCATTAAATGTTCATATTTCTATGAAAGTACAATCAATTTTTTGTTACACTTTGTATGTTTAATTAGGATTCATATGACATCAATATGTTGCAGTGTTATAACTAGTTGATATATTACTTGTGGTGTATAACATTTTCCTGTACTTCTGTATTTTTTCCTGTTATTTATGAGAAAATAACTGGGTCATGTGTCCTATAGAGTTTTCTGTGTTCTAAGTTTAGCTGATTATGTCCCATCAGTTCAGTTCAATTCAGGCCCTCAGTCTTGTCAAACTCTTTGTGACTCCATGGACTGCAGCACACCAGGCTTCCCTGTCCATCACGAACTCCCGGAGCTTGCTCAAACTCATGTCCATTGAGTTGGACATCTCATTCTCTGTCATCTCCTTCTACTCCTGCCTTCAATCTTTCCCAGCATCAGGGTCTTTTCCAATGACTCACTTCTTCACATCAGACAGCCAAAGTATTGGAGCTTCAACTTCAGCATCAGTCCTTCCAAAGAATATTCAGGATTGATTTCCTTTAAGATTGACTGATTTCATCTCCTTGCAGTCCAAGGGACTCTCAACAGTCTTCTCCACAGTTCAAAAGCATCAGTGCTTAGGTGCTCAGCTTTCTTTATGGTCTAACTCTCACATCCAAACATGACTACTGGAAAAATTATACGTTTGACTAGACGGATCTTTGTTGGCAAAGTAATGTCTCTGCTTTTGAATGTGTTGTCTAGGTTTGTCATAGCTTTTCTTCCAAGGAGCAAGCGTCTTTTCATTTCATGGCTGCAGTCACCATCTGCAGTGATTTTTGGAGCCTAAGAAAATAAAGTCTTGTCACTGTTTCCATTGTTTCCCCATCAATTTGCCATGAAGTGATGGGACCAGATGCCATGATCTTCGTTTTTTGAATGTTGAGTTATAAGCCAGTTTTTTCACTCTCCTCTTTCCCTTTCATCAAGAGGCTCTTCAGTTCCTCTTTCCTTTCTGCCATAAGGGTGGTGTCATCTGCGTATCTGAGGTTATTGATATTTCTCCCAGCAATCTTGGTTCCAGCTTGTGCTTCATCCAGTCTGGCATTTCGCATGATGTATTTTGCATAGAAGTTAAATAAGCAGGGTGACAATATACAGCCTTGACGTATTCCTTTCCCAATTTGGAACCAGTCCATTGTTCCATGTCTGGTTTTAACTTGCTTCTTGACCTGCATGAGCTTCCCTGGTAGCTCAGATGTAAAGCATCAGTCTGCCTGCAATGTAGGAGACACAGGTTCGATCCCTGGGTCAGTAAGATACCCTGAAGAAGGAAATGGCAACCCACTCCAGTATTCTTGCCTGGAAAATTCCATGGATGGAGAAGTCTGGTAGGCTACAGTCCATGGGGTAACAGAGTCGGACACGACTGAACGTCTTCACTTTCACTTTCTTGATCTACATACAAATTTCTCAGGAGGCAGGTAAGGTGGTCTGGTATTCCTATCTCTTTAAGATTATGTCCCATGATATTATTTAATGTGTTCTTCCATCTCCTGTATTTCCTGTAAACTGATAGTTAAATCTAGGGTTTCATTGGATATAGGTTCATTTTTCATTTGTGACAAGACTATATCATAGGTGGTGCTTGTGTACTTGTGAACTTCCTTTTGTATCCCATCAGATGACATTTGATGTCAGTTCTCTTTCTCTGTAATGTTAAAACAGACAAATGCTCAACATTACTTATGAAGCATTCTTACCAAAATCTCTAACATGGATCTGATCCAGATTCTATAGCCAGCAATTATTTTTTAAAAACCCACTGATGCCAGAGGAACATGTCAAATAAAAGCTCATAGCCAAATCCAGAATATGAAAAACTCTAAAGAACAAGAGACCTAGTCTCTTCTATAAATAAAACAAAAAATTAAAAAGAAGGAAGGGAAAGTGTCACAGATTGAAAGACAAATCAGCCAGCTGGAATGACAGGCATCACTTGAATCCCTTGCAAAGTAACTAGAGAGAGGGAAATTATACAGTAAATGAGAATTAAGAGATGTGTGCAACTTATTTGGAACCTGATTAGAAAAAATGTAAAAAAATTTTTTATGAAACAATCAGGACAATTTGAACATTGACCAACTATTTTATGATATTAAGGATTTGCTGTTAATATTATTTGTATGAAAATGTTATTGTTTTTTCTTTCTAAAGTCTCTGCCTTTTACAAAAGTGGTTTTCAATTGGAAGGGGAAGAGGATTTTTTTCCCCCAAGAGGACATTTGGCAATGTCTCAAGTCTCTGTTTCTTTGTCAGAACTGGGGTGGAGTTCACTGCCAGCATCTAGTGGGTAAACATGAGAGATGCTGCTAAGCATTCTACAGTGCACAATACAGCAGAACACAGAAACCATTAATCTAACCCAAGAAATCAATAGTGCCAAGATTTGGAAACTGTTTTATAGATACATAGTGAAGTAGTTGAAGTATTTGTGGTTGAAACAATATACTTATTGCTTTGCTATAAAATAAGTTAGTATATGGGACTTCCCTGGTGGTCCAGTGGTTAAGAATCCATCTTCCAATGCAGGGGACATGAGTTGGATCCCTGTTTGGGGAACTAAGTTTCCATATGCCCAGGGACAACTAAGCCACATGCTACAACTACTGAGCCTGCATGCTCTAGACCTTGCACCACAACTAGAGAGAAGCCCGTGCACCAAAAAAGAAGAGCCCACGCTCTGCTACAAAAGACCCCACATACTGTAAGAAAGATCCTGCGTGCCACAGCTAAGACCCAATAGCTAAATAAATGAATAAATTTTTTTAAAAAAACAATAATAATTGAGTACAGAAAGGGGATCAATGGCAGAGTATTACCTATGAGTTGATAAATAATTTTTCTAACTTCATCAAGATATCATTGACATATAACATTGTGTAAGCTTAAGGTATACAATGTGATGTACTATGTGATTTCACACGTATATATTGTGAAATGTTTACCATGATAAGGATAGGTAACACATCCTTTACCTTACATAATTGCCATTTTACTGGTGTTTTTGGTGAAAACATAAAAGCTCTACTCTCATAACAACTTTAAAGTGTATAGAACAGTATTTCTAACTGTGGTTATCAAAACTTATTCATCTTATAATGGAAAGTTTGTACCTTTGACCAAAATCTCCTCCTTTCCCTCAACCTTCAGCCCCTGGAAACCTCCCTTCTACTCTGTTTCTTCAAGTTCTGTGTTTTTAGATTCCGTATATAAGTGAAATTATATAGTTTGTGTATTTCTCTGACTTATTTCACTTAGTGTAATGCCCTCAAGATCCATCTACATTGTCACAAATGGAAGAATTGGCTTCTTTTTAAGACTAAATATCATTCCATAGTATATGTGCCACATTTTCTTTATCTATTTAGCCAATGGTGGACAAGCTGTTTCCATGTCTTGACTATCATGAATAATGCTTCAGTAAACATGGGAGTGCAGATATCTCTTCAAGATAGTGATTTCCTTTGGATAAATACCCAAAGTGGAATTTCTGGATCATGTATATGGTAGTGCTAATTTTAATTTTTTTGAGGAAACTCCATATTGTTTCCCATAGTGGTTGTGCCAGTTTGCAGTCCCACCAACAATGCCCAGTGGTTCCTTTTTCTCCACATCCTCCATAACACTTGTCTTTTGTCTTTTTGATAATAGACAATCTAAAAGAAGTGAGATAATATCTCATTATGGTTTTGATTTGCAGTTACTTGAGGATTAGTGATGTTGAACATCTTTTTATGTACTCATTGATCATGTGTATGTCTTCTTTGTGAAAATGTCTACTAAAATTCCCCCAATTCCCCTTCCCATTAAAAAATCCAATTACTTGGAGGTTTTTTATTATTGAGTCATATGAGTATTTCTTTTTCTATTTTGGATAGTAAACCCTTATCAGATAGACGATTTGCAAATATTTTCTCCCATTCCATAGGTTGTCTTTTCATTTTACTGATTGTTTTTTGCTGTGCAGAGCCTTTAAGTTGATGTAGTCCCACTTGTTTATTTTTACTTTTGTTGTCATATCCAAAAAATCATTGGCAAGATCAATGTTAAGGATCTATTTCCTCATATTTTCTTCTAGGAGCTTTACACTTTCAGGTCAGATATTTAAGTCTTTAATTTATTTCAAGTTTATTTTTGACTAGTGTAAGATAGGAGTCCAATCTCATTCCTTGGAATGTGAATATCTGGTTTCCCCAGCACTATTTATGAAAAAGAATAAGAAATGTTGGAGAGGGAGTTTAAAAAAGGGAACCCTATTACACTGTTGGTGGGAATGTAAATTGGTGCAGCCTCTATGGAAAACAGGATGGAGGTTCCTCAAAAAACTAAAAATAAAGTTGTCATATGATCCAACAATTCTACTCCTGGGCGTATACCCAGACAAAACTATAATTTGAAAAGATATATACACGCTGTGTTCATTGCGGTAGTTTGAACATTCTTTGGCATTGCCCTTTTGGGGGATTGGAATGAAAACTGATCTTTTCCAGTCCTGTCGCAACTGCTGAGTTTTCCAAATTTGCTGGCATATTGAGTGCAGCAATTTCACAGCATAATCTTTTAGGATTTGCAATAGCTCAACTGGAATTCCATCACCTCCACTAGCTTTGTTCCTAGTNTCAGGATTGATTTCCTTTAAGATTGACTGATTTCATCTCCTTGCAGTCCAAGGGACTCTCAACAGTCTTCTCCACAGTTCAAAAGCATCAGTGCTTAGGTGCTCAGCTTTCTTTATGGTCTAACTCTCACATCCAAACATGACTACTGGAAAAATTATACGTTTGACTAGACGGATCTTTGTTGGCAAAGTAATGTCTCTGCTTTTGAATGTGTTGTCTAGGTTTGTCATAGCTTTTCTTCCAAGGAGCAAGCGTCTTTTCATTTCATGGCTGCAGTCACCATCTGCAGTGATTTTTGGAGCCTAAGAAAATAAAGTCTTGTCACTGTTTCCATTGTTTCCCCATCAATTTGCCATGAAGTGATGGGACCAGATGCCATGATCTTCGTTTTTTGAATGTTGAGTTATAAGCCAGTTTTTTCACTCTCCTCTTTCCCTTTCATCAAGAGGCTCTTCAGTTCCTCTTTCCTTTCTGCCATAAGGGTGGTGTCATCTGCGTATCTGAGGTTATTGATATTTCTCCCAGCAATCTTGGTTCCAGCTTGTGCTTCATCCAGTCTGGCATTTCGCATGATGTATTTTGCATAGAAGTTAAATAAGCAGGGTGACAATATACAGCCTTGACGTATTCCTTTCCCAATTTGGAACCAGTCCATTGTTCCATGTCTGGTTTTAACTTGCTTCTTGACCTGCATGAGCTTCCCTGGTAGCTCAGATGTAAAGCATCAGTCTGCCTGCAATGTAGGAGACACAGGTTCGATCCCTGGGTCAGTAAGATACCCTGAAGAAGGAAATGGCAACCCACTCCAGTATTCTTGCCTGGAAAATTCCATGGATGGAGAAGTCTGGTAGGCTACAGTCCATGGGGTAACAGAGTCGGACACGACTGAACGTCTTCACTTTCACTTTCTTGATCTACATACAAATTTCTCAGGAGGCAGGTAAGGTGGTCTGGTATTCCTATCTCTTTAAGATTATGTCCCATGATATTATTTAATGTGTTCTTCCATCTCCTGTATTTCCTGTAAACTGATAGTTAAATCTAGGGTTTCATTGGATATAGGTTCATTTTTCATTTGTGACAAGACTATATCATAGGTGGTGCTTGTGTACTTGTGAACTTCCTTTTGTATCCCATCAGATGACATTTGATGTCAGTTCTCTTTCTCTGTAATGTTAAAACAGACAAATGCTCAACATTACTTATGAAGCATTCTTACCAAAATCTCTAACATGGATCTGATCCAGATTCTATAGCCAGCAATTATTTTTTAAAAACCCACTGATGCCAGAGGAACATGTCAAATAAAAGCTCATAGCCAAATCCAGAATATGAAAAACTCTAAAGAACAAGAGACCTAGTCTCTTCTATAAATAAAACAAAAAATTAAAAAGAAGGAAGGGAAAGTGTCACAGATTGAAAGACAAATCAGCCAGCTGGAATGACAGGCATCACTTGAATCCCTTGCAAAGTAACTAGAGAGAGGGAAATTATACAGTAAATGAGAATTAAGAGATGTGTGCAACTTATTTGGAACCTGATTAGAAAAAATGTAAAAAAATTTTTTATGAAACAATCAGGACAATTTGAACATTGACCAACTATTTTATGATATTAAGGATTTGCTGTTAATATTATTTGTATGAAAATGTTATTGTTTTTTCTTTCTAAAGTCTCTGCCTTTTACAAAAGTGGTTTTCAATTGGAAGGGGAAGAGGATTTTTTTCCCCCAAGAGGACATTTGGCAATGTCTCAAGTCTCTGTTTCTTTGTCAGAACTGGGGTGGAGTTCACTGCCAGCATCTAGTGGGTAAACATGAGAGATGCTGCTAAGCATTCTACAGTGCACAATACAGCAGAACACAGAAACCATTAATCTAACCCAAGAAATCAATAGTGCCAAGATTTGGAAACTGTTTTATAGATACATAGTGAAGTAGTTGAAGTATTTGTGGTTGAAACAATATACTTATTGCTTTGCTATAAAATAAGTTAGTATATGGGACTTCCCTGGTGGTCCAGTGGTTAAGAATCCATCTTCCAATGCAGGGGACATGAGTTGGATCCCTGTTTGGGGAACTAAGTTTCCATATGCCCAGGGACAACTAAGCCACATGCTACAACTACTGAGCCTGCATGCTCTAGACCTTGCACCACAACTAGAGAGAAGCCCGTGCACCAAAAAAGAAGAGCCCACGCTCTGCTACAAAAGACCCCACATACTGTAAGAAAGATCCTGCGTGCCACAGCTAAGACCCAATAGCTAAATAAATGAATAAATTTTTTTAAAAAAACAATAATAATTGAGTACAGAAAGGGGATCAATGGCAGAGTATTACCTATGAGTTGATAAATAATTTTTCTAACTTCATCAAGATATCATTGACATATAACATTGTGTAAGCTTAAGGTATACAATGTGATGTACTATGTGATTTCACACGTATATATTGTGAAATGTTTACCATGATAAGGATAGGTAACACATCCTTTACCTTACATAATTGCCATTTTACTGGTGTTTTTGGTGAAAACATAAAAGCTCTACTCTCATAACAACTTTAAAGTGTATAGAACAGTATTTCTAACTGTGGTTATCAAAACTTATTCATCTTATAATGGAAAGTTTGTACCTTTGACCAAAATCTCCTCCTTTCCCTCAACCTTCAGCCCCTGGAAACCTCCCTTCTACTCTGTTTCTTCAAGTTCTGTGTTTTTAGATTCCGTATATAAGTGAAATTATATAGTTTGTGTATTTCTCTGACTTATTTCACTTAGTGTAATGCCCTCAAGATCCATCTACATTGTCACAAATGGAAGAATTGGCTTCTTTTTAAGACTAAATATCATTCCATAGTATATGTGCCACATTTTCTTTATCTATTTAGCCAATGGTGGACAAGCTGTTTCCATGTCTTGACTATCATGAATAATGCTTCAGTAAACATGGGAGTGCAGATATCTCTTCAAGATAGTGATTTCCTTTGGATAAATACCCAAAGTGGAATTTCTGGATCATGTATATGGTAGTGCTAATTTTAATTTTTTTGAGGAAACTCCATATTGTTTCCCATAGTGGTTGTGCCAGTTTGCAGTCCCACCAACAATGCCCAGTGGTTCCTTTTTCTCCACATCCTCCATAACACTTGTCTTTTGTCTTTTTGATAATAGACAATCTAAAAGAAGTGAGATAATATCTCATTATGGTTTTGATTTGCAGTTACTTGAGGATTAGTGATGTTGAACATCTTTTTATGTACTCATTGATCATGTGTATGTCTTCTTTGTGAAAATGTCTACTAAAATTCCCCCAATTCCCCTTCCCATTAAAAAATCCAATTACTTGGAGGTTTTTTATTATTGAGTCATATGAGTATTTCTTTTTCTATTTTGGATAGTAAACCCTTATCAGATAGACGATTTGCAAATATTTTCTCCCATTCCATAGGTTGTCTTTTCATTTTACTGATTGTTTTTTGCTGTGCAGAGCCTTTAAGTTGATGTAGTCCCACTTGTTTATTTTTACTTTTGTTGTCATATCCAAAAAATCATTGGCAAGATCAATGTTAAGGATCTATTTCCTCATATTTTCTTCTAGGAGCTTTACACTTTCAGGTCAGATATTTAAGTCTTTAATTTATTTCAAGTTTATTTTTGACTAGTGTAAGATAGGAGTCCAATCTCATTCCTTGGAATGTGAATATCTGGTTTCCCCAGCACTATTTATGAAAAAGAATAAGAAATGTTGGAGAGGGAGTTTAAAAAAGGGAACCCTATTACACTGTTGGTGGGAATGTAAATTGGTGCAGCCTCTATGGAAAACAGGATGGAGGTTCCTCAAAAAACTAAAAATAAAGTTGTCATATGATCCAACAATTCTACTCCTGGGCGTATACCCAGACAAAACTATAATTTGAAAAGATATATACACGCTGTGTTCATTGCGGTAGTTTGAACATTCTTTGGCATTGCCCTTTTGGGGGATTGGAATGAAAACTGATCTTTTCCAGTCCTGTCGCAACTGCTGAGTTTTCCAAATTTGCTGGCATATTGAGTGCAGCAATTTCACAGCATAATCTTTTAGGATTTGCAATAGCTCAACTGGAATTCCATCACCTCCACTAGCTTTGTTCCTAGTGATACTTCCTAAGTCCCACTTGACTTCACAATTCAGGGTGTCTGCTTCTAGGTAAGTGACCACACCATCATGATTATCTAAGTCATTAAGGTATTTTTGTATAGTTCTTCTGTGTATTCTTGCCACCTCTTCTTCATCTCTTCTGTTTCTGCTAGGGTCATACCGTTGCTGTCCTTTATTGTGCCCATCTTTGCATGAAGTGTTCCCTTGGTATCTCTAATTTTCTTGAAGTCATCTCTAGTATTTCCCATTCTATTATTTTCCTCTATTTCTTTTCATTGATCACTTAGGAAGGCTTGCTTATCTCTCCTTGCTATTCTTTGGAACTCTGCATTCAGATGAATATATCATTCCTTTTCTCCTTTGCTTTTTGCTTCTCTTCTTTTCTCAGCTATTTGTAAGGCCTCCTCAGACAGCCATTTTGCATTTCTTTTTCTTGGAGATGGTGTTGATCACTGCCTCCTGTATAATGTTACAAATATCCATCTATAGTTCTTCAGGCACTCTATCAGATCTAATGCCTTGAATTTATTTGTCACTTCCACTATATAATCATAAGGGATTTGATTTTGGTCATACCTGAATGGTCTAGTGGTTTTCCCTACT
The DNA here is from genome assembly GCA_006410615.1 of Neotragus moschatus. Classification (NCBI taxonomy): domain Eukaryota; kingdom Metazoa; phylum Chordata; class Mammalia; order Artiodactyla; family Bovidae; genus Neotragus; species Neotragus moschatus. Next base: position 933,796 of record SJYA01003311.1, on the reverse strand, counting down.
TTCTTCAATTTGTCTGAATTTTGCAGTAAGGAGTTCATGATCTGAGCCACAGTCAGCTCCTGATCTTGTTTTGCTGACTGTATAGAGCTATTTTTTCTTCCTTATTTATCTGTGAATGCTTCAATAAATCTCCATCTCTAAGCTAAGTGTGTCTGTTCTTTGTAATCTAAAAGAGGTTAACACTGTGATGTGCACCTTTGATGGGTGGAGAATAGGGCAGAAGATCTTACAGGTAAGTTTGAACCAAAACACAAGTGGGAATTCATTCATTCTTCTCTCACCCTCACTGGCACAGGCACTTTTCATTCACTTATTGGCTTATTTTTCCTCATTCATTCAGCCAGTTATTCATTTACTCACTTATTTCTGGATGACTCATTCATTCACTTATTAACTAATCATTCATGCAGTAATATAAGCATTTGCTCATTTGTTCTTTCCAGTATTCACTTGGTCAGCTGCATACATTGAGCTCCTGCTGCATGTCAGGCCCTGTGCTTGATTCTGGAGATATGATATATTCTCTAAACCCCAGGAATTCACAGTTTACCTGGGGGCTCACATAAGTAAGCAGATAAGTAAACCAACTGTGACAAATGATCTAACAAGTGTCCCAGGAATTCATAGTTTACCTGGGGGCTCACATAAGTAAGCAGATAAGTAAACCAACTGTGACAAATGATCTAACAAGTGTAGATGAAGCAAAGTAGAGAAAATAAGGCCATTAGATGATTTTTCCTGGGATGGGGTGGAATGGAGGGAGTATTCAGGAAAGTCTTAATAGAGAAGGGGTCACAAAATCTTGAAGGAAGAGTTTCTGTTTACTATGTTGAAAAGGAGGGAAAGAATATTGCTAGCAGAAGAACTGCCTAAACAAAGATATATAGTGTGAAAGCACATAGATTTTTGGCAGGGAGCAGTGGAAGAAGTGTGGAAGC
>SJYA01003311.1:890304-911939 GCA_006410615.1 Neotragus moschatus | reverse complement strand
TTGTCTCTTCCATGGTAATTTTTTTTTCCCCAAATGTAAACTTTTTATTTTGTATAGAAGTATAGCCAATTAACAATGTTACAGTAATTCCAGGTGAACAGCAAAGGAACTTAGCCATACATATACATGTATCAATATTCCCCCAAACCCTCCTCCCATCCAGGCTGATACATAACATTGAGCAGAGTTCCATATGCTATACTATAGGTCCTTGTTGGTTATCCATTTTACATATAGCAATGTGTATATTACCTTCCCCAAGTCCCTAACTATCATTTTCCCTGGCAACTATAAATTCATTTTCTAAATTTGTGAGTCACTTTCTGTTTTGTAAGTTCATTTGTATCATTTATTTTTAGATTCTACATATAAGGATATGTAGATATTCTACATATAAGGATATGTAGATATTCTACATAAGTGGTATATCATATCCCTTATGGTATTTCTCCCTCTCTGTCTGATTTCACTCAATATGACACTAAGTTCATCCATGTTGCTGCAAATGGCATTATTTCATTATTTTAAATGGTTGAATAATATTCCATTGTATACTTGTACCCCATCTTCTTTATTTATTCTCCTGTAAATGCATGTTTAAGTTTCTTCCATGTCTTGGCTATTGTAAACAGTGCTGCAATGAACACTGGGGTGCATGTATCCTTTTGGATCATGTTTTTCCCTAGATATATGTCCAGGAGTGGGATTGCAGGGTCATATGATAGCTCTATTTTTAGTTTTTTAAGGAACTTACATACTGTTCTCTATAGTGGCTGTACCAATTTACCAACAGTATAGGAGGGTTCCCTTCTTTCCACATCCTCTCCAGCATTTGTTGTTTGTGGATTTTTTTGATGTTAGCCATTCTGACAGGTGTGAAGTGATATCTAACTGTAGTTTTGATTTGTATTTCCCCCACAGCCGAGGTCAGGGGCAGAAGCCAGGAGGACCCCATGCCCGAGGGGTGGCAGCCAAAGGAGCTACCCCCACCCGAGGCCAGGGCCAGCGGCCAGGGGGAACTACCCCATGTCCAAGGAGTGGTGGCTGTGCAGGGTCAGGAGGGCTGAGAGTAGCTACTCCACGTTCAAGGACAGCAATGAAGAGATACCCCACGTCCAGGGTAAGGGAAACTGAAGTAAGATGGTAGGTGTTGCAAGAGGGCATCAGAGGACAGACACAATGAAACCATACTCACAAAAAACTAGTCAGTCTAATCACACTAGGACCACAGTCTTGTCTAACTCAATGAAAGTAAGCCATGCCCTGTGGGGCCACCCAAGATGGGCAGGTCATGGTGGAGACATCTGACAGAACGTGGTCCACTGGAGAAGGGAATAGCAAACCAGTTCACTATTCTTGCCTTGAGAACCCCATGAACAGTATGAAAAGGCAAAATGATAGGACACTGAAAGAGGAACTCNAAAGGAAAGATATAAGCATCTGAATACAGAGTTCCAAAGAATAGCAAGGAGAGATAAGAAAGGCTTCCTCAGTAATCAGTGCAAAGAAATAGAGGAAAAGAACAGAATGGGAAAGACTAGAGATCTCTTCAGCAAAATTAGAGATACCAAGGGAACATTTCATGCAAAGATGGACTCGATAAAAAACAGAAATGGTATGGACCTTACAGAAGCAGACGATATTAAGAAGAGGTGGCAATAATACATGGAAGAACTGTACAAAAAAGATCTACAAGATGAAGATAATCACGATGGTGTGATCACTAACCTAGAGCCAGACATTCTGGAATGTGAAGTCAAGTGGGCCATAGAAAGCATCACCATGAACAAAGCTAGTGGAGGTGATGGAATTCCAGTTGAGCTATTTCAAATCCTAAAAGACGATGCTGTGAAAGTGCTGCACTCAATATGCCAGCAAATTTGGAAAACTCAGCAGAGGTCACAGGACTGGAAAAGGTCAGTTTTCATTCCAATCCCAAAGAAAGGCAGTGCCAAAGAATGCTCACACTACCACACAATTGCACTCATCTCACATGCTAGTAAAGTAACATTCAAAATTCTCCAAGCCAGGCTTCAGCAATACATGAACCGTGAACTTCCAGATGTTCAAGCTGGTTTTAGAAAAGGCAGAGGAACCAGAGATCAAATTGCCAACGTTTGCTAGATCATGAAAAAAGCAAGAAAGCTTCAGAAAACATCTCTTTCTGCTTTATTGACTATGCCAAAGCCTTTGACTGTGTGGATCACAATAAACAAACTGCAGAAAATTCTTCAAGAGATGGGAATACGAGACCACCTGTGGGAATACGAGACCACCTGACCTGCCTCTTGAGAAATCTGTATGCAGGTCAGGAAGCAACAGAACTGGGCGTGGGACAACAGACTGGTTCCAAATAGGAAAAGGAGCATGTCAAGGCTGTATATTGTCACCCTGCTTATTTAACTTATATGCAGAGTACATCATGAGAAACACTGGGCTGGAAGAATCACAAGCTGGAATCGAGATTGCCAGGAGAAATATCAATAACCTCAGATATGCAGATAACACCACCCTTATGGCAGAAAATGAAGAGGAACTAAAGAGCCTCTTAATGAAAGTGAAAGAGGAGAGTGAAAAACTTGACTTAAAGCTCAACATTCAGAAAATGAAGATCATGGCATCTGGTCCCATCACTTCATGGGAAATAGATGGGGAAACAGTGGAAACAGTGTCAGACTTTATTTTGGGGGGCTCCAAAATCACTGCAGATGGTGAGTGCAGCCAAGAAATTAAGAGATGCTTACTCTTTGGAAGAAAAGTTATGACCAACCTAGATAGCATATTGAAAAGCAGGGACATTCCTTTGTCAACAAAGGTTTGTCTAGTCCATGCTATGGTTTTTCCAGTGATCCTCTATAGATGTGAGAGTTGAACAGTGAAGAAAGCTGAAGGCTGAAGAATTGAAGCTTTTGAACTGTGGTGTTGGAGAACTCTTGAGAGTCCCTTGGACTGCAAGGAGATCCAACCAGTCCATTCTAAAGGAGATCAGTCCTGGGTGTTCATTGGAAGGACTGATGCTAAAGCTAAAACTCCAATACTTTGGCCACCTCATGCAAAGAGTTGGCTCATTGGAAAAGACTCTTGCTGGGAGGGATCAGGGCAGAAGGAGAAGGGGACAACAGAGGATGAGATGGCTGGATGGCATCACTGACTCAATGGACACGAGACTGTGTGAACTCTGGAAGTTGTTGATGGACAAGGAGGCCTGGCATGCTGCAATTCATGGAGTTGCAAAGAGTCGGACACGACTGAGTGACTGAACTGAACTGAGCTGATTGTTTTATATTCAGTGTCTCCATGAGGGATTTAGGGCCTGGAATTATTCAGTTCAGTATTTTGTTGATGTCACTCCATTTGGCCATTTGTGAAACTGAAGCATAGCTGATTTACAATTTTTCCTTAGTTTCAGGTGTGCAACAAAGTGATTCAGTTATATATACATATATTTTTCAGATTGTTTTCCATTATAGGTATTACAAAATATTGAATACAGCTCCCTATGCTACACTGTGAACTCTTCTAGCTTGTCTATTTTATGTAGAGTAGTGTGTATCTATTAATCCCAACCTCCTATTTTATCCCTCCCCAATCCCTTTTCCTTTGGGTAAGCATAAGTTTATTTTCTATAGCTGTGAGTCTATCTTTGTTTGTATATGGATTCATTTGTATTATTCTTAGGTTCCACTTATAAGTGATATCATATAATATTCATCTTTGTCTAATTTGCTTCATCGAGTATGAAAACCTCTAGGTGCATTCATGTTGCTGCAAGTGGTAATATATCATTTTTTCATGGGTGAGAAATATTCCATTCCCCTTCATGGAAGAACCATGGATGGAAGTTCATAACACTGTACAGGAGGCAGTGACCAAAATCATCCCCAAGAAAAAGAAATGAAACAAGGCAAAGTGATTGTCTGAGGAAGCCTTACAACTAGTTGAGAAAAGAAGGGAAAAGCAAAGGAGAAAGAGAAAGATATACCCACTTGAATGCAGAGTTCCAGAGAATAATAGCAAGGAGAGCTAAGAAGGCTTTCTTAAATGAACAATGCAAAGAAATAAGAGGAAAAACAATAGAGTAGGAAAGACTAGAGATCTCTTCAATAAAATTGGAGATATCAAGGGAATATCTCATTCAAGGATGGACACGAAAGGACAGAAGAGGTAAGGGTTAAGATCCTATGTCTGTCAAGGACAGAAATGGTAAGGACCCAAAAGAAGCAGGAGAGATTAAGAAGAGGTAGCAAGAATATACAAGAGAACTATACAAGAAAGATTTCAACAACCAAGATAACCCTGATAGTATGGTCACTCATCTAGAGCTAGACAACCTGGAGTGTGAAGTCAAGTGGGCCTTAGGAAGCATCACTACGAACAAAGCTAGTGGAGGTGATGGAATTGCAGCTGAGTTATTTAAAATCTTTAAAGATGATGCTGTTAAGTGCTGCACTAAATATTTCAGCAAATTTGGAAAACTCAACAGTGGCCACAGGACTGGAAAAGGTTAGTTTTCATTCCAATCTCAAAGAAGGCAATACCAAAGAATGTTTAGACTATCATATAATTGAGCTCATTTTATATGCTAGTAAGGTTGTGCTCAAAATCCTTCAAACTAGGCTTCAGCAGTGCATGACCAAAAAACTCCCAGATGTACAAATTGTATTTCAAAGAAGCAGAGGAATCAGAGATCAAATTGCCAACATTCGTTGGATCATAGAGAAAGGAAGGGAGTTCCATGAAAACATCTACGTCTGATTCATTGACAACACTAAAGCCTTTGTGTGGATTGCAGCAAGCTGTGGGAAATTTTTTAAGAGATAGGAGTATGAGACTTACCTGTCTCCTTAGAAATTTATATGTGGGTCAAGAAGCAACAGTTAGAACTGGACATGGAACAATGGACTAGGTCAAAGTTGGGAAAGGAGAATGACAAAGCTGTATATTGTCACCCTGCCTTTTTAATTTATATGCAGAGCATATTATGTGAAATTCCAGGCTGAATAAAGCTCAAGCTGGAATCAAGACTGCCAGGAGAAATATCAATAACCTCAGATATGCAGATGATACCTCCTTAATGGCAGAAAGTGAAGAGGAACTAAAGAGCCTCTTGATGGAGGTGAAAGAGGAGGGTGAAAATGTTGGCTTAAAACTCAGCATTCAAAAACTAAGATCATGGCATCCAGTCCCATCACTTTATGGCAAATAAAAGGGGGAAAAGTGAGAGCAGTAACAGATTTTATTTTCTTGGGCTTCAAAATCACCATCCAAAATTTCATGGACAGTGACTTCAGCCGTGAAATGAAAAAACACTTGTTCTTTGGAAGAACAGCTATGCAAACCTACACAGCACTATTCAAAAGCAGAGGCATTACTTTACTAACAAAAGTCCAGATAGTCACAGTTATGATTTTTCTAGTAGTCATGCAGAGATGTGAGAGTTAATCCATAAAAAAAAAGCTGAATGGTGAAAAATTGACGCTTTTGAATTGTGTTTGAGAAGACTCTTGAGAGGACTTTGTATGAAGGAAATCAAACCAATCAATCCTAAAGAAAATCAATCCTGAAAATTCATTGGAAAGACTGATATTGATGCTGAAGCTCCAATACTTTGGCACTTGATGTGAAGAGACACTTCACTGGAAAAGATCCTGATGCTGAGAAAGATTGAAGGCAAAAGGAGAAAGGGATGGAAGAGGATGAGATTGTTAGATAGCATCACCAATGCAATGAATATGAATTAGAGCAAACTCTGGGAGATAGTGAAAGACAGGGGAACTTGGCATGCTGCAGTGTATGGGGTCACAAAGAGTAGGACACGACTTAGTGACTGAACAACAAAGACAATAACAACATTCCGTTGTATATATGTGCTTCATTTTCTTTATCCATTCTTCTGTTGATGGACATTTGGGTTGTTTCTGTGATGGTGGGAATGTAAATTGATACAGCTGTGATGGAGAACAGTATGGAGATTCCTTAAAAAAAACTAAAAATAGGGCTACCAGATGACTTAGCAATCCATCCCTTTACTTTTTAGGAAAAAAACTTTAAATTTTGTATTGAGGTATAGCTGGTTAACAATTTTATGATAGTTTCAGGTGAACAGTGAAGGGACTCAACCATACATATACATGTATCCATTCTCCCCCAAACTCCCTTCACATCAGGCTGAAAGAGACAAAGGAGAAGACAAAGAAGACAAAGATCAAGGGATCTCTCCAAGAAGAAGATATACCAATTATAAATATATATATACACTCAATATAGGAGCAACTAAATATGTAAGGCAAATACTAAAAACCATAAGGGGAAAAATCAATAGTAAAGCAATAATTGTGGGGGGATTTAACACTCTACATTCATCAATGGACAAATCATTCAGACAGAAAATTAATAAGAAAACACAGGCCTTAAATGACACTTTAGATCAGTTGGATTTAATATGTATAGAGCAGTCCACCCAAACTCCACAGACTACACTTTCTTCTCAAGTGCACATGGACATTCTCTAGGGTTGACCACATGCTGGGCCACAAGGCGAGCCTTGGTAAATTTAAGAAAGTTGAAATCATATCAAACATCTTTTCTGATCACAGTGCTATGAGATTAGATATATACCACAAGAAGAAAAATATATAAGAAACACAAACACATGGCTGCTAAACAATATGCTATTAAACAACCAATGGACCACTGAAGAAATCAAAGAGGAAATCAAAATATACCTAAAGACAAGTGAAAACAAAAGCACAAAGGCCCCAAACCTATGGGCTGTAGCAAAAGTAGTTCTAAGAGGGAATTTTATAGCAGTACAATCTTACCTCAAGAAACAAGAAAATCTCAAGTTAAAAAAAACTAATCTTACACCTAAAACAACCAGGGAAAGAACAAACAAAACCTAAACTTAGTAGAAGGAAAGAAATCATAAAGATCAGGAAAGAAAAACAAAATAGAGACAAAGAAAACAATTGCAAAAATCAATGAGACTAAAAGCTGGTTCTTTGAAAAGGTAAACAAAATTGATAAGCCCTTAGCCAAACTCATCAAAAAAATGAGAGGACATAAATCGATAAAATTAGAGATGAAAAAGAAGTTACAACTGACTCCACAGAAATACAAAGGATCATAAGAGACTACTATGAGTAACTATATGCCAATAGAATGGACCACCTGGAAGAAATGACCAGACATGCCTTTACTTTTAATCTATCTGTGTCTTTATAATTAAACTGGTTTTCTTGTAGTTAACTGTTATGTCCTGGGTTTGGTCCACATTTGGAATCTGTTTTTTTTTTTTTAATTTTTTTTTAATGTAAAAATAATTTGCTTTATTCCTTGCTTGCATTTATAAATTTGCATTTCCTCCCTCAATACAAAAAGAATATTGGTGAATTGTAGCTGTGATTATTGATAGTCATTAGCTTACTTTCCAAATGCAAGTAGAGTTAACATATATATTACTACAAGCGAAAAGAAACATGTCTGAACAATATTGAGAAAAATGTTCCATTTGACTGTAGGACAAAACAAAAAAAATGGTATGTTGCTGTTCTTCAGTCACTCAGTCCTGTCCAGTGCTCTATGACTCCATGGACTGCAGCACGCCAGGCTTCCCTGTCCTTCACCATCCCCTGGAGTTTGCTCAGAATCAGATCCATTGAGTCAGTGATGCCATCTGTTTTTTTTTTAAACAGGCAAATTTAGAACATTCAGGTTTAATTATTGATATAATTGTATTAATAACTACTGTGTTACTGTTTTCTGTTGTTGCTCATGTGCTTTTTTTCTTTTTTATTGTCCTCATTTTTATGAGTTCCCTGTTTTTGAATTTTTATGATTTCATCTTTTTCTCCTCTCAGAATGTCAATTATACTTCTTTTCTAAAAGATTTTTTTTAATTTAAATTTATTTATTTTAATTGGAGGCTAATTACTTTACAATATTGTNGCCTAAGACAACTAAAGAAAGAAGTACAAACACAACCTAAAGTTAGTACAAGGAAAGAAATAAAGAACTGAGCAGAAATAAATGAAATACAAAAACAATAGCAAAGATCAATTAAACTAAAATTTGTTTCTTTGTAATGATTTAAAAAAATGATAAACCTTTTAACCAGACACATCAAGAAAAAAGGCAGAGGACTCAAACCAATAAAATTAGAAATGAAAAAGGAGAAATTACAACTGACACCACAGAAATACAAATGATCATAAGAGATCACTACAAGCAACTGTATGCCAATAAAATGGACATCCTAGAAGAAATAGACAAATTCTTAGAAATGTATAATCTCCCAAGACTTAACCAGGAAGAAATCGAAAATATGAACAGACCAATAACAAGCACTGAAATTGAGACTGTGATCTAAAAATTTCAAACAAACAAAAGTTCAGGATCTGATGGCTTAACACTCAAATTCTATCAAACATTTAGAGAAAAGCTAAAACACCTATCCTTGTGAAACTCTTCCCAAAAACTGCAGAAGAAGGGATACTCTCAAATTCATTCTATGAGGCCAACATTACCNACAGACCAATAACAAGCACTGAAATTGAGACTGTGATCTAAAAATTTCAAACAAACAAAAGTTCAGGATCTGATGGCTTAACACTCAAATTCTATCAAACATTTAGAGAAAAGCTAAAACACCTATCCTTGTGAAACTCTTCCCAAAAACTGCAGAAGAAGGGATACTCTCAAATTCATTCTATGAGGCCAACATTACCTTGGTACCACAACCAGACAAAGATACTAAAAAAGAGAAAATTATAGGCCCATATCACTGATGAACATAAACACAAAATTCTCAATGAAATACTAGAAATTAGAATCCAACAGTATATTAAAAGGATCACACACCATGATTAATTGGGATTTATCCCAGGGATGCAAGGATTTTTCAATAACAACAAATCAATCAGTTTGATACACCACATCAACAAATTGAAGAACAAAAATCATATGATCATCTCAATGTATGCAGAAAAATCTTTTGGTAAAATTCAACACCAATTTACGATAAAAAAAAAAAAAAACCTCTTCAGAAAGTGGACATAGAGGGAATATACTTCAACATAATAAAGGCCATATATGGCAAACCTACAGCTAATATCATACTCAATGATGAAAAGCTGAAACTATTTCCTCTAAGATCAGGAACAAGACAAGGATGTCCACTCTCATCACTTTTATTCAACACAGTTTTGGAAGTCCTAGATACAGCAATCAGAGAAGGAAAAAAAAATGGGGAATCCAAACTGGAGAGTGAAAGTGTTAGTGGCTCAGTCATGTCTGACTCTTTGCAACCCTATGGACTGTAGCCCACCAGGCTTCTCTATCCATGGAATTCTTCAGGCAAGAATACTGGAGTGGATTGCCATTCCCTTCTCCAGGGGATCTTCCTTACACAAGGATCAAACCCATGTCTCTTGCATTGCAGGCAGTTTCTGCAATGGAAAGAAGAACTGGGAAAACTGGAAAAGAAGAAGTTAAATTGTCACTGCTTGCAGATGACATGATACTATACTAGAAGATCCTAAATATGCTACCAGTAAACTAAGATGTGTATAAGAGACAGACCCACCTNATCCGAACAAGATGTTTACTCTTGCCACTTTATTCAATACAGTTTTGGAAGTCCTGGCTATGAAAATCAGAGAAGAAAAATAAATAAGAATCTAAATTGAAAAAGAAAAGTAAAACTGTTACTGTTTGAAGATTACATAACATTATACATAGAACATCCTAAAGATGCTACCAGAAAACTACTAGGGCTCATCAATGAATTTGGTAAATTTACAGGTTACAAAATTAACACCCAGAAATAGGTTACATTCTTATACACTTACAACACAAGATCAGAAATAGAAATTCAAGAAACAATTCCATTTATCATTGCATTAAAAAAAAGGAATAAATCTACCTAAGGAGACAAAGGTGGCATTAATGATAAAGAACCCGCCTACCAATGCTGGAGACTTAAGAGATGTGGGATCAATCCCAGGGTCTGGAAGATCCCCTGGAGGAGGAAGTGGCAAACCACTCCAGTATTCTTGCTTGGAGAATACCATGGACAGAGTAGTCTAGCAGGCTACAGTCCAAGGGCCATGAGGAATTGGACATGACTGAAGCAACTTAGCACAGCAAGGAGACAAAAGACTGTACTCTGAAAACTATAAGACACTGATGAAAAATCAAAGAAGACACAAAAATATGGAAAGACATACTATGTTCATGGATCAGAAGAATCAATATTGTCAAAATGATAATACTATTCAAGGCAATCTACATATTCCATGGAATCTCTATCAACCTACCAAGTGCATTTTCACAGAACTAAAACAAAAAATCTTATTAATAAAGTTTGTTTGGAGACACAAAATACCTCGAATAATGAAAGTAATCTTGAGAAAGAAAAATGGAGCTGGAGGAATCAGACCCCCTGACTTCAAACTGTACTACAAAGCTATAGTCATCAAAATAGTATGCTACTTGAACAAAAATAGAAACATAGATCAATAGAACAGGATAAAAATCCAAGAAATAATAATCCCATTCAACTATCGTCAAACTATGACAAAGGAGGCAAGACTACACAATGTTGCAAAGACAGTCTTTTCAACAAATAGTTCCGGTAAAACTAGACAGCTACATGTAAAAAGAAATGATATTAGATCATTTTTTAACACCATACACAAAAATAAACCCAAATGAATTAAAAATCTAAATGTGAGACCAGACACTATAAAACTCTTAGAGGAAAACATAGGCAGAACACTCTTTGACATAAATTGCAGCGATATATTTTTTGTTTATCTCCTAGAATAATGGATATAAAAAGAAAAATAAGCAAATGGGGCATAATTAAACTCAAAAGCTTTACAACAAGGAAACAATAAACAACACTAAAAGACAACCCACAGACTAGGAGAATATATTTGCAAATGATGTGATCAAAAAGGGATTATTCTACAAAATCTACAAACAGCTCATGAAGCTCAACATCATCAAAACAAAAACCTAGTCCATAACTGAGCAGAAGACTGAAGTAGACTTTTATTCAAGAAAGACATACAGAAGGCTAAGAGGCACATGAAAAGTTGTTCCACATCTGTAATTACAAGAGAAATGCAAAGCAAAACTACAATGAGATATCACTTCACACCAGTCAAAATAGCTATCATCAAAAAATTCACAAACAATAAATGGTGGAGAGAAGGGAACCCTCCTACACTGTTGGTGGGTGGAAATGTACATTGATACAGCCACTATGGAGAGCAGTATGGATGTTCCTTAAAAAACTGAAAATAGAGCTACTGCATAACCTTGTAACGCCATTTCTGGGCATATATCCAGAGGAAAATAGGCCCGAAAGGATACACGCACCTCAGTGATCACTGTAGTACTGTTTATAATAGCCACAACACAGAAGCAACCTAAATGTTCATCAGCAGAGAAATAAATAAAGAAGATGGACCCATGGACCTAGACATTGTCATACTGAGTGAAGTAAGTGAGACAGAGGAGCAGACACATCATATGACATCCCTTATATGCAAAATCTAAAAGACATGATACAAATGAACTTATTTACAAAACAGAAACAAACTCACAGACTTAGAGAATGAACTCTGGTTGCTGCAGGGAAGCATGGTGGGAAAAGATAGGGAGTTTGGGATAGACAGGTACACACTGCTGTATTTAAAATATAACCAACAAAGTCTTACTCTATAGCACAGGGAATTCTGCTAAATATTATGTGGAAGTCTAGTTGGGAGGGTGTTTGGGGGAGAATGGATGCATATATATGTATGCCTGAGTCTCTTTGCTGTTCACCTGAAACTATCACAACATTGTTAATTGACTATATTCCAATACAAAATTAAAAGTTTAATTTAAAAAGTCTACAATCAATAAATTCTGGAGAGGGTGTGGAGAAAAGGGAGTCATCCTACACTATTGTTGGGAATGTAAATTTCTGCAGCCAGTATGGAGAATAGTATGAAATTTCCTTAAAACACTAAAAATAGAACTACTATATGATTCAGCAATACTACACCAGAGAAAATCAAAATTTGAAAGGATACATGCACCCCATTGTTCATAACAGCACTGTTTACAATATTGAAGAAATGGAAGCAACGTAGATGACCATGACAGATGAACAGATAAAGAAAATGTGCTTATCTACAATGAAATGTTGTTGTTGATGGTATTCAGTTGCTAAGTAATGTCTGACTCTTTGTGACCCCATAGACTGGCACACCAGGCTCCTTTGTCTCCACTATCTACCAGAATTTGCTCAAATTCATGTCCATTGAGTTGGTGATGCTATCTAACCATCTCACCCTCCGCTACCCTATTCACCTTATGCCTTCAATCTTTCCCAGCATCGGGGGCTTTTCCAATGAGGCAGTTCTTCACAAAATCTAACCAAAGTATTGGAGCTTCAGCTTCAGCATCAATCCTTCCAATGAATATTCAGGGTTGATTTCCTTTAGGATTGACTGATTTGATCTCCTTGTAGTCCAGAGGACTCTCAAGAATCTTCTCCAGCACCACAGTTTGAAATCATCAGTTCTTCAGGGCTGGTCTTCTTTATGGTCCAACTCTCACATCCACACGTGACTACTGGAAAAACCATAGCTTTGACTATACAGACCTTTGTTGGCAAAATGATGTCTATGCTTTTTAATACACTTTCTACGTTTGTCATAACTTTCCTTCCAAGGAGCAAGTGTCTTTTAATTCCATGGCTGTAGTCACTGTCTGCAGTGATTTTGGAGCCAAAGAAAATAAAATCTATCATGCTTCCACTTTCCCCCTTTCTATTTGCCATGAAGCAATGGGATTGGATTCCATGATCTGAATTTTTTTTTTTTGATGTTGAGTTTCAAGCCAGCTTTCTCAAAAGAAGTTAAGTATTATTAGCAAAATATTAATTAAATATTACTGAGCCATAAAAATGAAATAATGCCATTTGTAGCAACATGAATGGACCTAGATATTGTCATACTGATGAAGAACTCAGACAGAGAGAGACAAATATCATATAATATTGCTCACATGTGGATTCTAAAAAAATGATACAAATGAACTTATTTGAAAAACATAAATAGAATCATAGATATAAAAAACATATGTGGGATTACCTGGGGGCAAGTGGAGGAATAAATTGGGATATTGGAGTTGACATATACACACTACTCTATATAAAATAGATAACTAATAAAGACCTACTTTATAGCATATCCCCTCAATACTCTGCAATATGCCTATATGGGAAGACAATCTTTTTTAAAAAAAGATTGGATATATGTATAACTGATTCACTTTTCTGTACAACAGAAACTAACACAAGATTGTAAGTCAACTGTATTCCAACTTAAAAAAGAAGAGAGTAGATACATATTTCTTCCAGAATTCATAGACACAGAGAAGGATAAATAAAATGAAAAGGCAGAGGAACTACTCCCAGTTAAAAGATCAAGAAAAATCTCCTGAAAGAGGAAATAATGAAACAGAGCTCACCAGAATATCAGATTTTAAGTTCTAAAAGTGGTAATAAAAAAGATAACTGAACTAAAAAAGATTTTCAATAGAAATACATATTACCATAATAAGAAACTTCAAAATATAAAGACGAACCAATAAAAAACTGATAATTGCTGAAGTAAATCTGCAAGATGCAAAATTCATAGGCAGAAATCTGAAGATCAGAAAGAGAAATTCAAGAAACAATCCCATTTACTATCATACCAAAAAAATAAAATACCTAGGAATAAACCTACAAAAGATCTGTACTCTGAAAACTATAAGACACTGATGAAAGAAATCAAAGAAGTCACAAAACAGATGGAAAGACATACCATGTTCTTCAATTGGAAGAGTGAGTATTGCTAAAATGACTATACTACCCAAGGAAATCTACATATTCAATACAATCCCTATCAAATTACCAAGGTCATTTTTCACCAAACTAGATCAAAAAATCTTGAAGTTTGTGTGGAGAAATAGAAGACCCCAAATAACCAAAGTAATCTTGAGAAAGGAAAACGGAGCTTAAGGAATCACAGTCCCTGACTTATACTATACTTCAAAGCTACAGTCATCAAAACAGCATGGTACTGGCACAAAAACAGAAATATAGATCAATGGAACAAGATAGAAAGCCCAGAAAAAACCTACACACCTATGGTCAATTTGTCTACAACAAAAGAGGGAAGACTATGCAATGGAAAAAAGACAGTATCTTCACCAAAGTGTGTTTGGAAAACTGGACAACTACGTGTAAAAAATGAAACTAGAATATTCTTTAACACCTAAGACAAAAATAAAATGGATTAAAGTTCTAAGTGTAAGACTGGTACCATAAAAACTCTTAACAGAAAGTATAGGCAGAAGACACTTTGACATAAATCATGACAGTATCTTTTTAATTTTTCTCCTATAGTAAAGGAAATAAAAACAAAAATAAAGAAATGGGACCTAATTAAACTCAAAAGTTTTTGCACAAAAAGGAAGCAACAAACAAAACTAAAAGACAACCCACAGAGTGGGAGAAACATTATATTCTCAAATGATGTGGTTGACAATTAGCATCCAAAGTTTATAAAAAGCTCATGTGGCTTAATACCCAAAACACACAAACAGCCCAATTAATAAATAGGCAGAAGATATAAATAGACATTGCTCCAGAGAAGACATATAAGTGGACAAGAGGCACATGAAAAGATACTCAACATCACTAATTATTAGAGAAATGCAAGTCAAAACTACAATGAGATATCACCTCACACCATTTGGAATGGCCATCATCAAAAAATCTACAAACGATAAACTCTGGAGAGGGTGTGGAGAAAAGGAAACCCTCCCCTACACAATGGCAATGTAAATTGTTACAGTCATGTTGGAGAACAGTGTGCAGATTCCCTAAAAAGCTAAAAATAGAGCTACTATGTGGTCCATCAATCCCACTCCTGGGTATATATCGGGAGAAAACCATAATTAAAAAAGACACATGTGCCTCAATGTTTGTTACAGCAACATTTATAGTAGCTAGGACATGGAAGCAACTCAGATGCTCATTGACAGATGAAAGGATAAAGAAACTGTGGAACAACTATATGATAAACTATTACTCAGCCATAAAAAGGAACACATTTGAGTTAGTTGTAGTGAGGAGATCAACCTAGAGCCTGTCATACAGAGTGAAGTAAGTCAGAAAGAGATAAATTTCATATATTAACACATATATATGGAATCTAGGAAAATGCTACAGATAAACCTATTTGCAGGCCAGGAATAGAGACAGAGATGTAGAGAATAGACTTCTGGACATTGCAGAAGAAGGAGAGGGTGGAACGAATTGAGAGAGTAGCATGGACATATATACACCACCATGTGTGAAATAGATAGCTAGTGAGAAGCTGTCGGAGAAGGCAATGGCAACCCACTCCAATACTCTTGCCTGGAAAATCTCATGGAGGGAGGAGCCTGGTAGGCTGCAGTCCATGGGGTCACTAAGAGTCCGGCACGACTGAACGACTTCACTTTCACTTTTCAGTTTCATGCATTGGAGAAGGAAATGGCAACCCACTCCAGAGTTCTTGCCTGGAGAATCCCAGGGACGGGGGAGCCAGGTGGGCTGCCGTCTATGGGGTCATACAAGGTCGGACACGACTGAAGTGACTTAGTAGCAGTAGCAGCAGCAGTGGGAAGTTGCTTTATAACACAAGGAGCTCAACCCCATGGTCTCTGATCATCTAGAGGGTGGAAAGAGGGTGGAAGGGAGGCTCAAGAAGGAAGGAATATACATATATATATACACATACATACAGCTGATTCACTTTGTTTTACGGCAGAATTTAATACAACATAGTAAAGCAACTATACTCCAATAATAACATTTTTAAAAGAAAGTTTAAAAATAATAAATAAAAATAAAAAAGAATGAAATAATGTTATTTGCAGTAAAGTGGATAGACCTGGAGATAATCATACTAAACAAAGAAAGTCAGAGAAAGACAAATATCACATGATACTGCTTATAAGTGGAATCAAAAAATGATATAAATGAACTTATTTACAAAATAAACAGACTCACAGACTTAGAGAAGGAACTTATGGTTACCAGGGGGTGGGAGGAAGGGATAGATTGGGGGTTTGGGATTTACATGTGTGCATAACCAACAAGAATATACTTTAAAAATATTTTTTAAAAATAAAGAAGACTTTAACAGTGGTGTGCATACAGCAAAAGCTCAATAGGTACTTATTGAATTAAAAATCACATCTACATCAAGTATCAAATGTAAGAAAAATATTAAAAGTTTCAGTCAAAAAATTTCACTCCAAGAATAACACATCTGTTATATCTGATTCTGGTTCTGATGTTTGTTCTGCCTCTTCAAAATGTGTTTTTTTTTTTCCTCTTAGTATGCCTTTTAATTTTTATGTCTGAAAGCCAGACATAATGTACTATGTAAAATTAACTGAGATACATAAGCCTTTAATGTGAGGTATTGTGTTTATCTGGCTAGAATTAAACTATGCTTATAGGGTTTCCTGTAGCTATACATATCAAAAGCTAAAATTTCCTCTACGGTCCTTGTTTTTGTCTCCCATTTTGTCTTTGGGTTTCCCTTGAGATCTCTTCTTAAAATACATCTGATATACACCATTCTTTCTGTTTTATTCCTCTGTTATTATATAGAAGCCCTGCTGGGCTAAGGTGTCAGGGGAGAAGAATTGTTCTATAGTCCTATAATGAAACCTCTATGTTGGTCAACCGAGCCCCTAGACTGTGAACTTGAAATGCACTTCTCAGTTTTTTCCCCTATTAGGTTATAGAGGAGGGCTAGAAAATCCTGGAAGTGGGTGTTTTTATTCCTCCAGTTCAGTTACTGTCTGATGAAACTCTAGTCACTTAGACTGTGGTAAAATGGTTCACTTTAAGAGCAGACTTTGTTTTTTGTTTTCGTGTGTGGAGCTGGAGTTGGTTATGCTATACAGCATGCAAGATCTTAGTTCTCCCATCAAGGGTAGAACCCACACCCCCTGCAGTGGAAGCATAGTGTATTAGCCACTGGACTGCTAGGGAAGTCTTGGGAGATTGGGATTGATATATGTACGGCTGCTAAGTCGCTTTAGTCGTGTCCAACTCTGTGCGACTCCATAGACGGCAGTCCACCGGGCTCCTCCATCCCTGGGATTCTCTAGGCAAGAATACTGGAGTGGGTTGCCATTTCCTTCTCCAGTGCATGAAAGTGAAAAGTCAAAGTGAAGTCATTCAGTCATGTCCGACTCTTCACGACCCCATGGACTGCAGCCTACCAGGCTCCTCCATCCATGGGATTTTCCAGCCATGATCTTAGGGTTTTACAAATAGCTACGTAATGATCATAGGCCATTATAGTAAGGATGAAGATCTCAGTACAACCAAAAAAATGTACCCCAAAGAGTTGCAACATGCACCCCATGTAAGAGATCATTGTACACCACTATATATATAAAATGGATAACTAATGAGAACTTACAGTATAGCACAGAAAACTACTCAATGTTCTGTGACCTAAATGATAAGTACCTCTAAAAGAGAGTGTGTACACAAACACACACACACACACACGTATATATATATAACTGATTCATATTGCTGCACAGTAGAAATTAATACAACATTGTAAAGCAACTATACTCCAATTAAAAATTTTAAATTAAGAAAAACAGGTCTTATTTAGGAGAACACAATACTTTGGGCTTATTTTAAATGACCATTAAACCACCCTCCCTACCAGATGCAGGAGAGGATTTTCCCTCCGTTTTCACTATGAGAATCTGGTAGAGTGCCTGGAAGTGAAACTCAGGAAAGTGCTGAAGATCACTAACTATAGACTTCCTTGGAACTTTTAATTTTCAAAATTTTCCACTCTAAACCTCTAGTAATTCATCAATTACTCTTTGGGTTTTCCCACCCTGGCACTATTTCCTATGGAGATTTTTGCTCCTGGCTTGTGCTTTAGTAAGCTGTGATTTTCTTTACTTGTTGGGGTATCTCCTCAATTTGAGAGGTAGACACTTTCCCTATGGCCACAGTTCTCTTATAGATCTAAAAAGAGTTGTTAATTTTCACTTTCTTCAGACTTTTTCTTGTATGGAGTGACATCTTTCAATCTCCTTACATGCCAGACCAGAAACTGAAAGTATACCACTTTTTGGTTTGTTTTTTATTATACATTCTGAAACATTTTCTTTATATTACCCTCTATTAAGTTTATTATTTTAGGAATTGTTTTAAATTTCTAAGCACCCTTTTTTATTCTCCAAAGGTACTTTTTCCATAGCATGCTTTTCTTCTCTGTATGTGTGCTTAACAAAACTTTACTGGAACTTTAAGGATAACAGAAGAAAATTACCAGGCCAGAAAGAAAAATTTTAAATGGATACCAGATACCATCCACAAGAATGTCAGCCATGTTCCTCTGAAGAGGCCCACTTACTGGCTATCACTCTTTAGCCCTCTGGTCTGGTATCATGTGTTGCAAAGGTTATTATTATCCACCAACTGGATGGTTTTTGGCCATATGCTCCCTAGCTGGCGTCCAGATCTCCAGCTCTCACCTTGATATCAGAGAGGAGGTCACTGTTCTTTTCCCCACTCCCAGGTGAACTGTACTTCCTGTGCCAGCATAGCACTCCCCATATCCTTTTTCTTGCTGGAACATTCTCACACTTACTTCCCACAGTGGTGACCTGATCCATGTGGCTTACACAAGGCAATTGTGGTAATCAGCAGCACATTTCACAGGGTGAATTGTTTTTAATGTTAAATAACAATATATGTTGTTGTTGTTCAGTCACTAAGTTGTGTCTGACTCTGTGATCCCATGGACTGTAGCACACCAGGCCTCTCTGTCCTTCATTATCTCCCTGAGTTTGCCCAAACTCATGTCCATTGAATGGATGCCATCTAACCATCTCATCCTCTGTCCCCCCGTTCTCCTCCTGCTCTGAATCTTCCCCAGAATCAGGGGCTTTTCCAATGAGTCAACTCTTTGCATCAGGAGGCCAAACTGTTGGAACTTCAGCTTCAGCATCAGTACTTCCAATGAATATTCAGGGTTGATTTCCTTTAGGATTGACCGTTTTGACCTCCTTGCTATCCAATAGACTCTCATGAGTCTTCTCCAGCACCACAGTTCGAAAACATCAATTCTTTGACACTCAGCCTTCTTTCTGATCTAACTCTCACATTCGCACATGACTACTGGAAAAACCATAGCTTTGACTATACAGACCTTTGTCAACAAAGTGATGTCTCTGCTTTTTAATATGCTGTCTAGGTTTATCATTGCTTTTCTTTCAAGGAGGAAACATCTTTTAATTTCATGGCTGCAGTCACTATCTGCAGTGATTTTGGAGCCCCCAAAATTTAAGTCTGTCACTGCTTCCAGGGTTTCCCCATTGATTTGCCATGAAGTGATCGGACTAGATGCCATGATTTTAGTTTTCTGAATGCTGAGTTTTAAGCCAGCTTTTTCACTCTTCTTTTTCACCTTCATCAAGAAACTCTTTAGTTCCTCTTCACTTTCTTCCATTAGGGTAGTATCATTTGCATATCTGAGGTTGTTGATATCTCTCCTGGTAGTCTTGATTCCAGCTTGTGATTCATCTAGCCCAGCATTTTGTATGATGTACTCTGCATATCAGTCAAATAAGCAAGGTGACAATATACAGCCTTGACTACTCCTTTCCCAATTTGGAATCTGTCTTTTGTTTCATGTCTGGTTCTACCTGCTGCTTCTTGACTTGCACACAGATTTCTCAAGAGGAAGATAAAGTGGTCTGGTGTTCCCATCTGTTTAAGAATTTTCCACAGTTTGTTGTGATTCACACAGTCAAAGGCTTTAGTGTAGTCAAAGAAGCAGAAGTAATGTTTTTCTGAAATTCCCTTGATTTTTCTATGATCCAACAGATGTTGGCAATTTGATCTCTGGTTCCTCTGCCTTTGCTAAATCCAGCTTGTACATCTGGAAGTTCTCAGTAGTGGAAATAATAATCCAGATTAGTTCCTTTTTGCCATCTTTCTTCCAACAGGAGCCAGCAACAATCCAAGCCTGAACATTTCTAGGTGGTTCATCCTAAATGTCTTCTGTGAGCAAAGGCTATGCACACACATCTCTCAGGAACAAATAATAACTTTCAGGGACAGTCCAGTCGAAGCCCATGAATACGATGAAAAACTAAGTCAGTAGAAGTATAATACTGTTAAAATATACCCAAATTATGTCACTGCTCAGAAAGTTTAACATTTGTATCACAGTAGATAACATTTGCCAAGTGCTTACTTGGTACCAGGCCCTTGAGTTACCTTCATTTCATAAAGAATGAAAGTGAGGTTCCTAGGTGTCTATTGCACAGGGTCACAAAGCTAATAAATGGCAGATAGGAAATTGCACCACGACTGTCTAACCACAGTCAACCCATGTAACTGCTACACAGTGCTGGACTGGTTTCCAGAAGTCCCATTTAGGTTAATAGTGATGGCACAATTTTCTGTCAGATCAGTGGGTGGACACCCAAGATACCTTAGTCCAATAAAGAGCCAATTCTGGTTAGTTAGCTTCTAAGGCTAATTGATGTCTTTTTCTCTGGAGACAGCAACTACCAGCTTTTTTCAAAAGTTTTTCTTTCATATAAGCCATAACATTTTATTTCTAAAGTTATTTTCATCAAAGTAATATTAATACTTTACATAGTTAAAAAATAATGCTAAAGATCTAATAATGCTAACAAACCCAGTGATATCACGTCCCACTCCTTTCTACTGCTTTCTAGAAGCAACTGCTTTATTTTACCATTCTTTGGCTTTTTCTTCTGGCATTTACTACTCCAGATCCCCCCCTTCTCCTTTGTCATCTCCCTTTCTGAAGCTGAAGAACCAGATACTTTCTTACCCTCCCTTGCATCTAGAGAGATGGCCATGTATTCCAGTTATGGCCATGATATATTTGCTGGCAGCCTTTTGAAAGGCTTTGTTTTCCTAAGACACACAATCGTTTTTTTACTTTAAATATAATTCTACTGCTTGGAGCTGTGACAGCAATCTTCTGATCATGAAGGGATGAACATGAGGATGTAGACACCACACATTAAGGAAGAAAATGATAGAAAGAGCCTAGATCCTTGATGGCATCATTGAGCAGCTGAACCGTGGCATGGCACTTCTGTTAATAATAAACTGACTTCTTGTAAAATAAATTAATAAGGACTTCCCTGGTGGTTCAGTGGCTAAAACTCTGCACTCCCAATGCAGAAGGCCCTGGCCCGGAAACTAGATATGTCTCAACTAAGAGTTCACATGCCATAGCTAAAGATCCCACATGCTGTAAGGAAGATCAAAGATCACACAGGTCACAACTAAGATGCAGAACAACCAAATAAATAAATGAAAATATAAAAAATAAATAAATAATGCTGTATTTTTTAAAGTCACTTTCAGTTGGGTTTTTTGTTACTTGGAGCTGAAAGGATTTTTACCTGAATGAACATGTTTCTAAATAATGTACTTATGCTATTTCTATTTTTAAAAATTTTAGGGAGGCAGTCAGAAGGTGGTGGAGGAATGTGATGGT